>LOEQ01002050.1:0-11479 GCA_001685075.1 Bramus lutescens | reverse complement strand
AAAGACATCTTGAAATTTGCAGGTAAATGGATGGATCTAAAAAAAAAATTGAGTGAGGCAACCCAGACCCAGAAAGACAAATATATGTATTCACTCATAAGTGGCTTTTAGACATAAAGCAAAGAAAAAACAGCCTATAGGCCACAACCCCAGAGAACCTAGACAACAAAGAGGACCCTAAGAGAGACATACATGGATCTACATAGGAAGGTGAAAAAAGACAAGATCTCCTGAATAAATTGGAGCATGGGGGTTATGAGAGACAGGAGAAGGGGAGAGGGAAGAAAGGGAGGGAGCAGAGAAAAATGTATAACTCAATAAAAACAATTAAAAAACACCCCATCTCTGCTTCTGCCATTGGCTTGAGTCAGCAGCGGTCTGTATTCTCCTTTAGTGGATGTCAACACTGTTCACCAAGGCTTTCTAGCTTTCTGTCTTTGGGGAATATATTAAGATAGTAACTTTTGTCTTACTGTGTTTGTGTGGCACCTGTGACAGACTAGAGAACTTAACTGTCACTGAGTTCCCCTACTATAGTGATGTTTCACTCTTTTGGCGTTTTGAGGGACTCACCACCCAGCTCCCAAATAAATCATGCACACAGAGGATTATTATTACTTATGAATGCCTGGCCTTAGCTTGGCTTGTTTCTTGCTAGCTTTTCTTAAATTATCCCGACTACCTCTTGTCTCTGGGCTTTTATCTTTCTGTTTCTGTATGCCTTTCTTCTTCATGGTTTGCTATGTAGCTGGGTGGTTGGTCCCTAGTGTCCTCCTCTCCTTGTTCTCTCGTTGCTCGTCCTCTTCCTCGTTTCTCCTTCAACTTATCCTCTCTGCCTGTCAGCCTTGCCTTTCCTTGCTCCTGCCTCCATATTGACTGTTCTTCTTTTTATTAGGACCATCAGATGTTTTAGACAGGCACATAACATGCTTCACAGAGTTAAACAAATGCAGCGTAAACAAAAGCAACACACCTGAAAATAATATTCCCCAATACAGTAACTGGTGAAATTCCAGACAGAGGCTGGGTGTTTGAATGAGGAGAGATGGGTCAGAGCCCATGGCTAATGGATAGACAGTTATCCCATCAAAGAATATCTGCAGCCAAACAGCCATTTGAAAAGATCCTGGACATCATCTATCCCTAGGGAACTGTGAGTTAAAACAACAAGGAGGACAAGGGGAATGGCTCAGCAGGTAGAAGCTCTCACTTGCACAGACCTCAGGACCTGAGCCGAATTCCCAAATCCTTTGGTGGGAGGGGTGGTTGTCCTCTGACCTCCGCATGCAGTGCCTCTCCCACACTAAATAAAACCATGACAGTGAGATATCAGTAGTCCTATCAGAACAGTAAAAGTCTAAATACTGACACCACCAAGTGCTGGCACGAACATAACAGGAATCCTCACTCATTCTAGTAAGAATGCAACACAGTATAGCCACGTGGAAGAGCACCTGACAATTTCTTCCTAACTGAGCATACTCTTCCGATATGATCCAACTGGCCTCACTCCCAGGTGGGTAAGTGAATGGACTGAGAGCTTAGACTCAGCATAAGTGTCAACTTCTTTGAGGACAGACTTGAACACAGACTTAGAAACTCACATGGAGGCTTGCCTTTGCAGAAAGCATACTGAATGGTACTGCACGTTTTTTGTCTTGGATGACACACTATGGATTCTTTTATCTTTATTCTGGAGAAATTGCCTTTTAAATTCTATGTATATATGTTATATGTATGTGTGTTTGCAGCTGTGTGTGACTGTGTGTATTCACACAGGAGCTAGAGGCAGGCAATGGACAGCCATCCATCATCCTCTGCCTTGTTCCCTTGAGTCTGGTCAAACCAAGAGCTCACACTTTTTCAATTGATTGGGAGCTTGCAAGCTCCAGTGATCTTTCTGTCCCCGTCCCTTAACAGCATTGTGGTTACAGGCTGTTGTAAGCCAGCACCCAGCATCTTACATGGGTGTTGGGATCCGTATTTCCCCTGCACAATGCTAACATTGGATGCCGTGGCTTTATCTTACCCCCTTCCTTTCCACACACACTCTTTATCGCCTGTACCACCTGAAAGTAAGTTGCTGACAGGCTGCTCTTGACTCCTCCCAATATTTCAACACGTATTTTCTAAAAACAAGGCCATGCTCTTCTGTAACCGAAGAGCGTGTTCTCCAGAGGTCAGGACGTTACCACTGATGCAACACTGCACCGTCTTCAGACAGTTTTGAGGCTTTCCCAATGGCCCTGCTGTGCTGATTGTAACAATAGAAGTTCTTACTGCAAGCCCTGAACCTGGCTATCATATCTATTTATCCTACTTTGATTGAAATAGTTCTTTAGTCTGTCTTTCAGGATATTGAAGTCCTATGGTATTGTAAGGAATACATACAGAGCAGGTATTCTGTAGGATGTTTGAGTTTATCTTGTGTTTCTTTTTATTTATTTATATTTTATGTACATTAGTGTTTTGCCATGGGTGTTGGTCCCCTGAAACTGAAGTTATAGACATGTGAACTGCCATGTGGATGAGTCTAGAGGAACAGTCACTTCAGCCCCTCTTGTCTCTTTTCTTTTCTTTTTTCAAGACAGGGTTTCTCTGTGTAACAGCCCTGGCTGTTCTGGAACTCTGTAAACCAGGTTGGCCTCGAACTCACAGAGATCTGCCTGCCTCTGCCTTCTGAGTGCTGGGATTTAAGGCGTACACCACTACCATCCAGCTTGTGTTTCTTTATAATTAGACTCAAGTGATGTATTTTTGGTAGAAATATCACAGAAATGTTGCTGTGTTCTCAGTGCCTCGAACAGAATGCAGAGCTAATCTTCCTAAATGTGGCATGTTAACTTTGACTTCTGTCAGTTTCTCCAATGAGGATCTGGTCAAGTGTATTTCCTTTGCAAGAAATCCTCTATTGCCATACCTTTAATCCCAGCACTCAGGGTGGCAAGGCAGGTGGATCTCTGGGAGTTCGAGGCCAGCCTGGTCTACAGAGTAGGTTCCAGGGCAACAGAGCTACACAGAGAAACCCTGTCTTGAAAAACAAAAACAAGCCAGAAACAAAGAACAAAGAAAAGAAAGGAAGGAAGGCAAGACAAAAGAAAAATCCTCTCTTACAAAGTAGGCAGAATGTACTACAAAGCAGGCTACAGAAACGCCTCAGTGGTCAACAGCACCTGCCACTTTTGCAGAGGACCCAGATTCCGTTTCCAGCGCCCACATCAGGTTGCTTGCAGCCACCTGTAACTCTAGCTCCAGAGGAACTGATGCCCTCTTTCCTCCTCTGGCCTCTATGGGCACTGCACACACACACACACACACACACACACACACTCAGAGGCACACATGTGTGCATGCACACACACACACAATAAATAAAATACATCTAAGTAGGCAGAATGGGCACTGTTCATTGGTGAAGCTCAATCTCTCAAAATCCAGCAGAAATAACGTTTGTAGGGGACCCCTCCCTAGGCACATCTTTACAGGCAGGTGTCTTTGCTGTGTGCCCTGTTTCTTCAGTGTTTTCGTTTCTTACAACATGATGTATGGTACATAGTGGGTGCTTATCAATGTTGCATTAATGAAACTGACAGTCTAGAGGGGGGTGGGTGCAAGAAGAATGAGCAGAAAAAAGTCCATCAGCTGAGATTTCTTTTATTTTCCTTTCTTTCTTTCCTTCCCTGACAGAGTATCATCTAGCCCGGATGACCCCAAACCAGCTAGGTAGCTAAAGATGACTTGAACTCCTGATACTCCTGCCTCTACTTCCTGAGTGCTAGGATTATAGATTTATGCATTGCTGCAGGTTGAATTCAGGGTTTTGTGATCGGTAGGCAAGCATTCTGCCAGCCGAGTTACATCTCCCACCCTCGAGGATGGATTTCAGGGTCCCTTCAGGAAATAGAATTCCTGTGTTCTTGAGAGGAAGAGGAGTAGCAACCTCTAGTCATCCAGAGTGGTCCCTCCTCACCCCTTCAGAAGCAGAGAGGTGTGTTGGGACTAAAGGGTGACTGTGTCATTTCAGGTGATCTGGGTCATGTGTTGACCGAGATCCTTGTGGTCCCTACATTTACCGTAGTCATTTCTCAGGAGACAGTGCCCGTGTGGACTCGGGGTGTGTGCTGGGGGTGGGGTGGGGGCTACCAGGTTCTCACTAGTCAGGAGCGACCAGCCAAAGTCACAAGCAAGCCATTTGTGCAAGCCAAAAGGAAAGGTTGAGTAGCCGCCAAACGCATAACTTTCAGCATGGCAGGAAGTTCTTAGCAGAGAAAAAGCCATCTTAGGCTATAAGGTTCCCGTGTGGAGAAGTTCTGCGGAACAGCAGGCCAACGGGCCAGCGGAAGGGATGGAGGCATTCCAAAGCAGAACAGTAAAGATTTGTAAAGCAGACCCGAGAAAACAAAATATCAGCGCCATGTTTTAAATGAGAAGGGTAAAATCCGCCCAGCTCCTCCCTCGGATCATAAACCATAGCGCAGAAGGAAAGCTGTAGCTGACGAGCATTCTGGGAAGGCAATGCATCCCTCTCGGACTCGCTGGAGTATTGGAGAGCTGGAGAGCTGTTCTCAGGAAGCTTCCATTTCCTGCCTGCTTTGTTTGCTTGGAAAACTCCAAGGAGTCAGCCATCTGGAGTAATTAATTGTAGGGAAGAAAAGAAAGAAAGAAAGAAAGAAAGAAACCCTGCCAGAACCTGGGTAAACAAAGATTAGCACCAGGATAACACAAGAAACAATAAAAGAAAGAAAGAAAGCAAAGGAAAAAGAAGCTAACTTTAACGGGACGGAATCTGGAACAAAAATCTGAAGATTTCTTGTTCTGCGGTTTTGAGTGAGAAGCCCAAGAAGGCTCAAACTTTACAGATATTTTAAAAGATCTTTATTTTTATTTTCTGTGTATGGGTGTTTCGCCTGCATGTATGCTTGTGCCCCACATGTGTGCCTGGTGCCTTCAGAGATCAGAAGAGAATCAGAGTCCCTGGAGCTGGAGTCACAGATGCTGCAAGCCACCATGTGGGTGCTGAGAACTGACCTCACGCCCTCTGTCTGGAAGGGCAGCTAGTGTGCTCAGCCACTGAGCCAACTCTCCAGCTCCTGAATTTGTTTTTCCTTTTGTGGAGCTGATGGAACTCAGGGCCTCTGGAATGCTAGGCAGGTGATCTACCACTGAGCAACACCCTGCTTTTGTATTTAAAATTATCTAAGGTTTCAAATCAATTTTTACACAATTTTACAAACCATTGGAAAGATCTATAAACCATACATAAAAAAAATAAGCTGAGTGGTGGTGACACATGCTTTTAATTTCAGCACTCAGGAGGCAGGAGGGATCTCTGTGAGTTTGAGGACAGCCTGGTCTACAGAGTAAGTTCCAGGACAGCCAATGCTACACAGAGAAACCCTGTCTTTCTTTTCTTTTCTTTCCTTTTTTTTTTTTTTTAACTTCATGTGCATCAGTGTTTAAAAATCCCAGCACTTAAGAGGCAGACTCTTGTGAGTTGAGTTTGAGGCTAATCTGGTCTACATAACAAGTTCCAGGGCAGCCATGATTACATAGACTTTGCCTCAAAAGTTAAGCTAACAGTTGGGAGGTGGTGGTGCATGCCTTTAATCCCAGCACTTGGGAGGCAGAGGCGGGCGGTCTCCTCTGTGAGTTTGAGGCCAGCCTGGTCTACAGATCTAGTTCCAGGTCGCCAGGGCTCTTACACAGAGAAACCCTGTTTCACCCCTCCATTAAGCAAATAAATAAATAAACAAACAAATAAATAAATCGGGGGGCCTAGAGAGTTACCATGTCTAATATGGTTCAGTAAGTGGGCTGAGGTTACTGTGTCCCTAAGCAGTTGAACCTAACCATTGGCGTGCCCTGCTCTAACTAGCTGCTGTGCTGCTGTCCAGAAACGGTCCAAAATCATTTGGGAGCAGTGGTGGGAATCTGAGCTTCTCAGGTGCCTCCTCTGCCCTTTTCCCTCAGTGCCAGCTCAGGACATCCCAGTTCTTAGTCTCAGGAAACTACTGACATTCTTTCCTTCCCACTGAGCTGCAGAAAGGCAGAATCCAGGCGGGCGGTGGTGGCAGATCTCTGTGGGTTCGAGGCCAGCCACATAAGCTGGGCTGCAGAGGTGGCTCCCCGGTTAGGAGCACTTGCTGCTCTTACAGAGGACTAGAGTTTGGTTCCAGCACCTCACAACTGTCTGCGATGGCCTGGAGTGGGCGTTGCTGTTGGCAAAGGGAATTGAACGGATGAGGAATCAGAAAGGGGCTAGAGAAATGACTCAGTGGTTAAGAGCACTGGTTGGCTGGGCGGTGGTGGCGCATGGCTCTAATCCCAGCACTAGGGAGGCAGAGGCAGGTGGATCTCTGTGAGTTCGAGGCCAGCCAGCTCTAGAAGAGCTAGTTCCAGGACAGGCTCCAAAAGCTGCAGAGAAACCCTGTCTCAAAAAAACAAAACAAACAAACAAAAAGAAAGAAAGAAACAAACAAACAAAAACCAACAAAAAAAGAGTACTGTCTGCTTTATAGACCACAGAGAACCTAGATTTGGTTCCCAGCACCCACATAGCAGCTCACAACCAGTTTCAAAGGCTCTGATGCCCTCTTCTGGCCTCTGCATGCACATGATATGTAGACATATATATATACACATGCAGGTAAAACACCCATACACATAAAATCATGTTTTTTTTGTTTTGTTTTTCGAGACAGGGTTTTTCTATGTAGCCCTCACTGTCCCGGAACTCTCTCTGTTATTGTGGGGCATGGAGGGAGCATGTACACCACAAAATGTTGGGGAGTCAGAAGACAATTTTGTGGAGTCTGTTCTCCCTCATACTTTTATTTTAATTTTAATTTTTTTTGTTTTTTTTTTGAGACAGGGTTTCTCTGTAGCTTTTGGAGCCTTCCTAGAACTCGCTCTTGTAGACCAAGCTGGCCTTGAACTCACAGAGATCTGCCTGCCTCTGCCTCCCGAGTGCTGGGATTAAAGGCGTGTGCCACCACTGCCGGGCTCCCCCTCACACTTTTTGGGTCTTTGGCATTGAGCTCAAGTTGCCAGGCTTGCAGCAAGCACCTTTACCTGCTGAGCCATCTTGCCTGCTCTCCTCATAGTACACAAAGCATTTAACACAAGGACTGGGATACACTGCAGGAAAAATAGCATATACCCCCGACCCAGGGCACAGCAGAAGTTCATGGAAAGGCAAGCCTGGTTCTTTCCACAGCATTTCTCTTAACTCTGGGGGCAGGAGAGCCCTGTGCAGTTCTCTTAGGAGCTAGAAGGCAGTGTACTCAACCCCGAAGGGTCAGTCTATGACCTGGTAAGTGGCTGGACATGTGAACGGGTGGATCTTTGGTATAAGGGCACTGAGTGCCACTCCAGTAGCATGGTCCCAGACAGACTGCCTCATGCTGTCCTGCCTCCATTGCTACTTTTCCTGCAGAGATGTAAGAAGTTACCATGGTTTTGCTGGTTATGAGGAGGAAGTGACATCTCCCAGCTTCTTTCCAAACTTATCACCCTCCCACCATAGCCCTGAGACTTGGAGAGATTATCATGCCTTTTACCGAAGAAGATGGGACTTGCTCAAGGTTATCTATCTGCTTTAATTGAGCTAGAGCTTAACTTAGGGAAAAATATCACAGGCTCCTCACTCAACCATGAAAAAACAAAAATATTCCTTCCTTAGCCCTTTGCATTTTTCCATAGGCAAATTGAATTCTATAAAGATTAAACGTGCACATCTTCATAATGAATAGAGGGTTCCAGAAAGGTATGGCAACCCTCCCCTTGTACACACATGGAGAGACAGCACCTTCCAGTTTCCTGTGTACAAAATGGACTCCCGTGAATGTCTAACTTGGTGTGGCTCCATCCTATCTTCTGCTAGGACAGGAGGTCTGCATTCTAAAGTGTCACTTGGGTTGAGGGATTGTTCTGACTCTCCCACCCTTTCAAAAGACTGTTGCCTTCTAATTGCTCTAAAGTCCCACCCAGGCATGCTCAGTGGCTAGGAGTTGAACTACTCCAAACGATGTGAATTCAAGGCCATAGTAAGTCAGCTTTCCTGAGTGACCTGTGGAGGTGGGGCAGGAGCAGAGCACGGATGAAGAGCTGGTTAGATCACACCCTTCTCACTCATCACCATTTTGGGCTTAGGCTCTTCCTGACTTGAAGTGTCCTTCTATAGCTTTCAAATCAGCCACCTTCCTCATACACTAAGAACTCCTTTGCAAAGAAACAAAACAAACAAAAAAACCCAACCAACCAACCAACAAATTGCTCACACCTTTCCTTCACTCAACAGCCTACACCTCGAGTTTACATTCTCTCATCAGGCTGAGATTCTCTTCACCTGCACCCCTATAGCTATTGGCACTGAGTACAGAAGGTGTTCAAGCCCGTCAAAGACATAGCTTACAAGAACTTGGTAATGTGGCAGTGCACCCACATCCACACTTGACAATTCTCTTCCTGACTCTTTCACTGCCTATTGTGTGACTAGGGAGAAGCTACTGGGGCTTGTTTTCTTACAGAAACGGAAAGCAGCCAGGCATTGTAGATCTTTGAGGCCGGCGGCCTGGTCTGCATAGCGAGACCCTGTCTCAAATTGGGGAAACGTTAGCATTCCTCACAATCAGGTCTTGATCACAAGGTTTAACATCCAGCTTATTCCTGAGGTCTAGATATGGCCTCACCTCCATTCTGGAGCCTGTTTATTCCAGAGTAGGTGCGGACTGTGTTCTTGTGCTAAACCCCTGACCCTGGACACGTCTTATTTACTTTTGGTTTTTCAAGACAGATTTTCTGTGTAACAGCTCCAGATGTGTTGTAGACCAGGCTGGCCATGAACTAGGATCTGCCTGCCTCCCCAGTGCTGGGATTAAAGGGGTAGGTAACCATGCCTGAGCAAGGCTGCCAGCTTTCAAATGCAGGTAATTTGCTCCTGAGTAGCAACCTCACTAATGGATCTTGCCAATGTCTGCTGCAAACCAGACTATCGAGTGTGCTGTTCCAGTCATGACCACTCAAGGCACCCAACAAGCACCCCCCAAACACCTCCTGCAATAGTGACACAGCTGCCAACGCAGAACACTCCCACCTACTTCAAGAACCATGTTTTGCAGGTGGGGGGAAGGCCACATGACATATGACCCAGGCTAGCCTCAAAAATCCTTTTGCCCCCAGCTCAGCTTCAATTTCTGATGCACCCACTGCTGCTTGCTATTTAAACATTCATACCGCAAGTCAAAGGTTTACTAGGCCTTGACCTCACAGCACTGACCCAACACTACAGGAAAAAGATAAAATTCTCACTATAGTTAAGTAACAGTCACTTAAGTTCTATTCCGTGAGACAATTACAAGTGTTTTTTCCAAGTCTGGGGAGATAGCTTAGGGCTAAGAGCACCAGCTGCTCCTCCAGAATAAACTAAGTTCAGTTTTAGGAACCTACAATTTAGTTCTAGGGGATCTGATGCCCTCTTTTGGCCACTGCAGGCACGTGGTGCAGATACAGGCAAAGATTAAATAGCCACAGGTGTAAATCTTGCCTTTTCTCTTAAATATATCTCATTTTTATTTTATGTGCATGGTGTTTCGCCTGCATGTATGCATGTCTGTGTGAGGACATCATAGAAGTGGAGTTACAGTTGTAAGCTGCCATGCAGGTGCTGGGAATTGAACCTGGGTCCTGTAGAAGAGCAGCCAGGGCTCTTAACCACTGAGCCATCTCACCAGCCCCTCTTGCTTTTTTTCCCCAGTGAATTTTAAGTAGTTTGTAGTTAGGCCCTATGAGAGGGTATCCACCTCCAAGCTTCTGGGCCTCCCACGATGAGAACTGACTCTTAGATCCAGCCTGAGATGCTGAGGCCTGCTATTAAATACAAAAGCAAAACAAACATCCCCAGTGTTTGATCCAGGAAGGACCAACTCTAGTTCCTTGATTTGTCAGTGGGGTCAGGCTATGCAAAGGGGGGCCTGTCCTTTCCAGACCCAAAGACTGACAGCGCAGAACGAATCATGGAAAACAAGGTCCCTTTCAAAGCACCACACAAGACAGGACTACTCAAGCAGTCTTTAATGAAAACTATACGAGATGCCCCTACTCCTGCATCTTCTCAATTGTTTCTTCCTTGTATTTGCCCTTCTCCTTTCCTACTTGTCGAGACTTGGCCTTCCTTTCCAGGATCTTCTTTCGGTCTTTGTCCAGTTTTAGCCTGGTGATCACCACCTGCAGAAAAACAAACAGCCTCAGACTTTAAGCAGCCACCGGGGCCCAACTAGAGGTTCCATTTCATTTCCATTCCCTGAACCCAGGGTGGTGCAAAGTCTTACAAATCATCATTCCAGAGCTGAGGCAAACTACCAGCCTATACATCCAGTCCAAGACTGGAGAGAAGACAAAGCCAACTCCATCAAAGGGTGGTCACGAGGGACAAAAAGTCCAAGAACTGGACACTGTATGTATTTGTAACTTGAAAACAGCTGGTGGGAGGTAAAAAATGATTGGAGTATGTTACAAATAAGAATGTTCTTGCTGTTAAGACACCTCACCAAGACCATGTGTCTTTGATCTCCATGGATATACACATGACAGACATACACAGGAGCAAAACACACAAGAAATTAAAAAGAAAAGGTGGCGTGTCACATGTCACAACACTGTAATGTACTGTACTATGTGGTGGGGAAGGGAGAATGTGGTGTCACTCGTTTGAAAATCACATCTTTAGCACTAACACATAAGCGCCCAAACTCAGCATTAAGTGGTCATTGTGTATGTTACCTATTAACAATCCAATTACAAATGTGGGATAACTGACATGAAAGTCTAGGACAAGTATCTATTATGGGACACTCTATTCTGGCTTAGAAACTACTAGTTTGTGGGATTACCACCTCAGCTTTAGGTTGCTTTCCAACAGCAGCAGCTTAAACCCACTTCCTAAGGGCCTACCGCTCAGTTCTATTGACCATGCTGAAGCTTTACCCATGTCATAATCACCCCATTGCTCACACTGTAAGAACACTGACCAGATGGTCTCAATGATTCCAAATTAAAAAGGCAGGGCCCACTCCTAGGGAGACTCATAAACAAATCCTAAGTGCTGCAGTTTCCTTTTCCCCTAGTACCCACCTTGCTGGGGTGGATGCCCACGTGGACAGTTGTGCCATTAGCCTTTTCTCGTTGCACCCGTTCAATGTAGATGACGTATTTCTTCCTGTACACTTGGACCACTTTGCCAATCTGCTGGCCTTTGTAGTGTCCCCGGACAACCTGAAGGCAAATTAAAAAACATGTGATAAAGGGCACGGGTTTAACAGTGTAAACTAGAACATATGAACCATCTTCTCACCCTTTTCCCACCTTTGCTTTTTGTTGCCTGTCCTGGAACTCCTCTGTAGACCAAGCTGGCCTTTAATCCACAAAGATCCACCTTTCTCTGCCTCCCAAATGCTGGGATTAAAGGCATTCATCACTGCTG
>LOEQ01002049.1:299255-310418 GCA_001685075.1 Bramus lutescens | reverse complement strand
AAGCCTGCAGTTTTTCTTCTGTTAAAGGCCATTGTTTAACCCACATTGGTTTCTCAGTTAACCATTTTAAAGGTAGGGCTGTTGGTACCTCTAAAGGTTTGCTAGCTGCTTTGTGTTCTTGTACAGCCTGAATGGCTGGTGACCTTTGTTTATAATGCCTTATAATATCCTTCCTAGAAACATGAGTTTCTGGGACTGAAGGAATGTTAACCTGGGTATTCCATTGCTGCAATAGGTCATGACCCCATAAATTCACTATTATATTAGACACATATGGCCTCAACCTTCCTCTCTCTCCTTCTGTTCCTATGCATTCAACCCATCTTGTGCTTTGTTCCACTTGTGATAGGGTTCTAATTCCTAGAAACTGAACATCTGCTTCTTGAAGAGACCAATTTGGATGCCAAGATTCTGGAGTAATAACAGACACATCCACACCTGTGTCCAGTAATCCCTCAATGACAATGTTATTTATATGCATTCTTAGCTTTTGTCTTTGATAATTTATAGAAATCTTCCAAAATATATGTTTCCTATTTCCTATTGAAATTTTTTGATTCATCTTTCATGTTTATTCCATCATCCAGAACAGTATTTTTTTTTAAACAGAAGGTAATGAATTTTTTAAAGTTTCCTGGTGAGACATATCCTCCACAGTGACTGAGAATGACTGGACCACATTTGACTTGGGGGCCTGCAAGAGACCCCCAAGGAGTTCCCTGATGGTATCATGTTGCCTTATCTGTCTTTTGTTGATTTACATTCATTGTTCTAATTCATTGCCACATCTTCCACATAATTCAGAAGATTGAGACCTTCTAATTTTGACATTCTCAGAGGAGACATTATTTCTAGAAATTCCTTGTCTGCAATCCCTTCCCAGATGTCCTAGTCTACCACCATTAAAACATTTGGCATTTTGATGACTCCTCCTACCTTTGGAAATTGCTTCCCCTACCCAAACCTCAGTATTATATTCAAATGTCTCAATGTTCATTTTATGCAGGATCCATTCATTCATTGGTGCTGATATAACCTTTAAAGGCCCAAGTACCTTTTTGCATTCTAAGTTGGCATTTTCAAAAGAGATTCAATAAGTACATCTCTATCTTCTGGGTCTGTTACTCCTATTTGTACAGCCTTAGTTAATCTTTATAAAGTCACTAAAGGGTTCTCTTTGGCCCTGTTTAACCCTAATATATGATTCATTTTGTTTTCCTAGTTCTTGAATCCTGTCCCAAGCATTTAAGGCTGCTGTGTGGCATAGTGATATGATGTGTTTATCGTAAAGAGCTTGATCCTGTGGATCAGCATAAGGGCCCTCACCAAGAATTTGATCTTGGATAGAAGCCTCAAATCTTTTTGCTTTTCCCTGTTGTTCTAAAATTTTTGCCTCTTCTTGCCAAAGCATTTCCATAGTAGCTGTGACCTATCTTCCAGGATCACTAAAACTAATTGACGCCAATTGTGTGTGGTAGCCTTATTGCTGGAAACCCATGTCTTTACCATCTCCCTAACAAATGGTGAATGCTAGCCATAAGGTACTATTCCCTGCTTTTCTTTTCTTTTCTTTCTTTTTTTTAAAAGATCATTCATACCTATAGGTTTCCATCTACATTCTTTGGATCCTTCTGGGCATTTAGCACCTGATGCCTTTTCAGAGGTGATTACAGGGTAGGAAGCTAAAGCCCAGGGTAAGTCATCTCTGACTCTGATAGGTACTGGCACTATTAAATTCTGTCCTTGTACATTCTCTCCCTGCTCATCAGCTCCGATAATTTCTTCAATCATTTCAAATCTTTTTACTACTGTCTTTTGTAAAGCCCAAATCTCTTGGCATATATATATTTCTATTGATCTCATTGATGTACCTAGCCT
Source organism: Bramus lutescens (assembly GCA_001685075.1). Classification (NCBI taxonomy): domain Eukaryota; kingdom Metazoa; phylum Chordata; class Mammalia; order Rodentia; family Cricetidae; genus Bramus; species Bramus lutescens. Next base: position 308,540 of record LOEQ01002049.1, on the reverse strand, counting down.
CTGGTCCTCATTCTGCACATGTGATTCTAAAGTATTAAGCTTTTCCTTTAAAGATAACATCTCATCCTTGGACATTATTTGGATAGTGTGCATATTGCTTTCCTGGAGAGATAGTCTATTTGCTAACCTATCATAACTTTTTAACAGATTTTGGTTGTCAAATTCAACACTATGAATTCTTTCAGATAATTTCTCAGTACCCTTTGACACAGATTGAATTTTGTCTATCAAATTAATGTTATCCTTCTCAATGGTATTAATTTTTTCAGCTAACTTTTGATTTTCAATGGTATTAATCCTGTCATCTAGCTGTTCATTATTTGTCTGTAAAGACTGTATCATTTCTAAAAGTGTCTGATTCTTGGCTCTGTTATCAAACCATTTTCTCAAGAATACAATATGGAAAACAAAACAAAGTCCCAATATCTAATAAATGGCTGTATCAGAAAAACCATATAAGCCTTGCAGAGTACCATCCATAGTGTTATCAAAAGGTTATTAAAGTTCTGGACGGTAATGTTGTCTGCAATTATATAACCTTCAAATTTATTGATTTATTTATTAATCTAATATTTACCTTTGTTATGAGATTTCAGTAAATTGTTATAGGTGTAATGATCTTTATTGACCAGCAGGTGTTGTGGTTGCAGACACGTGGTAAAGAGACGCCACTAGTGGTGGCATGAACAGTCCCACACCACTTTGGCCTCGTTAAATACTGACAAATATGCTTTGCTTGACAAATTAAGAGCAATTAAATCAATTCCTTACACAGAGCAAGGAGCCCGGAGCTCATGAGCAGAGAACACAAGCTGGAAGTTGCACAAGTCTCCACGTGGTGGGGAAAGTGGCCGGGGAGGGGAGCATGTGGGAGCCAAGGAAATTGCCACATTGCTGCACGGTAGCTCTGCTATGGGCGGGGTTTTGGCAAAAAATGCTTAGTAGGTGAAATCAAGCCAGGTAGGCATGGGTGGGAGACCTTCTGGGCCATGAAAATTTTGGGCCTTTTAGGCCAGTCCTCCCAGTAGGTGTGGAGTTGGGATTCATGTGGGTGCCGGATGATGATGGACATTATAATGCAATCCCACACTAGCTCAGAAGTGAGTATAATAAAGGGTTCTTTATCCAGGGATAGACTCATAGATCACAGTCCTCTGCTTGAATGGGGAACAGGAACTGAACCCAGCAGCAGCAGAGAGAGGGAGGGAGCATGTGAGCATGTGCAAACTAAGAGACCATGCCCACGTGGGCTGGTATCTTAAAGGTTATTGGCTGAAAGAGTGAAGAAAGCTCCCACAGCAGAGCTTCACCTGCCTCTGCCTCCCAAGAGCTGGGGGTAAAGGCATGTGCCACCACTGCCCAGGGAGATTTATCTTTTAAAATGTTGATTTAGTATATGCGTGTGTGTCTGTCCATCTGTGTATCTGTGTGTCTCTTTGTTTGTGTGTGTGTCTATGTGACACATGTACTCTGAGGCCGGAAGAGGATGTCAAGCATGTTCCTCTACTAGTCTCCACCTGTTCCTTTTGGAGTGGGGTCTCTCTCTGAACCTGAGTCTTGTGATTTCTGAGCTTGGCTGGAAACCAGTAAATCCCATCAATGCTTCTGTCTCTGCTGCACTAAGAGGTGGGGTCACAAGCACATGCAACACACCCAGCTTGTTACATAGGTGCTGGGATCCACATTTGGTCCTCATGACTGTGCAGCAAGTGCTCTTAATTGGTGATTCATTGATGTATGATCTTATAATACCACCATCACAATAAGTGCGAATGAGTCAAATTCACCAATTAAAATGGCAAAAATATTTCCTTATTCACAAAAATTTCATAACATAGACACTATTGTATCCACTACACAGATGAAGAAGCCAAGGCTCAGCATGGGGAAGAAACTTACCCAAGATCACCCAGCTCAGTGTTGGCTTGGTTGGGATTTGAACCCAGGCCCTCCTAACTGCAAAACACAGTGATTATAACACCACACCTGTATTTTTATTTCCTTTGGATGGAAGAGGAAACTGAAACCCAGAAAAGGTCTCCCAAGGTCCACAGTAGATCATTTCCAAGCAGGAGCAAAACCCAGGAATCCCACCCGTGGTCTGTCTGCTCCTGACATTAAAGCTCTGCTATCAAAATAGAATAAAGATATTGAAGGCAGCTGGGACCACAGCCATGGGACACTGGGGTCATGTGGTGGGGGCTCCTCAGGAAAGGGCAGGATGAGCACAAAGCAATGTGCAGGGGTGCAGGGCGAGTTGCTCGATGCACTGAGCCAAGTTCCTGTAATTACATCAGCTGCAGAGTAATTTGTATCTGGGTGATGAATGTCTGCATTTTCGGGCCTGATTGCCCTATTTATGCTTGGGATTTGCTGAACTATTGTTAATGTGTCCTGGACACCTGAGCCAATGGCAACCAGGAAGCCCCCTTTCTCCAGATCTCAGGAAAAAGTTCCCAGGCTTTCTCAGTTATCTTGGACCAAATGACAGCAAAGCTGAATTGAGCTAAGCTTTCTCAACCTCTTGGAGACCTGTGTACACACTTAGGTATGCATACACCCAGGCACAGCGATTGCAACCAGATGCACACTCACAGACTTACCCACTAGCATGCACACACAGGAGATGTACATGAGTAAGCAGAATACCCGTGTGTACGTATCCAAGTGTAGATGCGTGTAGACAGGTGCATTGTGTATATATTCCCTCATGGGTGCCTACTGTGCTATGGGCAGCAGCAGGTAGGCTGCCTGGGCCTCCTGACCCCAGACTGGTGACTGTCAAGAATATGAACCACTTACCCAGATGGCATCTCCCTGCTCTGCCACTCTCAGCAGCTGTGTGACCTCGGTCATCTCACCACTCTGCGCATTTCATAGGGTTGTTGTGAGGACGAAATGAATGAACAGAGCATGTTATCTGCATGCCTGAAATGCAGGCAATGTGCTGTTTCGTTAAAGGGAAAATTAAACCTGTGGACTTAGAGCATACATGAAAGCCTGCACACACTTGCACGTGTACACACACACACTCCTCCTGCCCCTTCCTCTGCCATCTCTGCCTGTTCCTCCCACTCCTGGAGCATCAAGGGCAATCTCTCCAGACTGCAGATGGCAAGCAATGTTTGTCAATCCCTAGAGGAAAACTCACCAGAGCTCAGTTCAGCCACTGGATGAGAGAGGAGTCAGCCCCGGCAAAAGATGGGGCACCCTGCAGAATCACCCCACTGGGGGTGACTGGTGCTATAGACTCTGTGAGCACCCGCTCTCCCTATTTCCTAACAGGATTGCAGAGGAGGAAATGACTTCAGTCCCGTGCAAATGATAATGACAATTGTGTTAATTCTTTAAGTGTACAAGCCAGAACCTCTCCTGGCCAAAAAGTTCTCTTCTCCAACCAGATGTTTGCTCTGAGGCACAAGGGCAAGGGAACACTGACTGGAGTCAGGAAATGTGACACAGCCAGGTCCCATGCACACATGCACACACACACACACACACACACACACACACACACATGCAGATGCTCCATTCTTAGAGAAGTACCTTCATATAAACATGAGAACACATGTGAACAGTCATCAGACACCCATGGTCCAGCTGCATGGGAGGAGCTGGAACAAGGAGGACTCGGTACCTCAGCACATCTGCTCTTGTCCTCTGTAGAATGTGATGAGTCACAGCTGGCCCACATCTGGGCGTGGTGAAATGGACAGAGACAGTGGATGGTGCGTTGGTTAGAAAACTCACCCTGAATGTGGAGAGGGCTGCTCTGACCTCTGTGGCCACCATGCATGCAGATACCCCATGTATACATCCATCCATACAGTCAAAACATGAAGAGGGGGGCTAAGCACCAGAATTCATCTCTCTCTGCTTTCTGACTGTAGTGCAGTGTGACCAGCTGCCTATGTCCCTGCCTCACGTCGTGACTTCCTCACCGAAAAGGGCTGGGCTCTCAAGTTGCTATCGTCAAGCATTTTGTCACAGAAAGAAAAGTAACCAAAACTGGGGGAGAGACATGATGGTGGCATGCGGTATGCAGGAGGTGTCAGTACATGGCAGCCATGTTAGAACTTCTTCACTGGCGAAGTTCAAGGCTGGAAGAGGCCCTCCAAGAGTCCTGGTGGCTTTAAGGTCCTGTAGCTCTGTGGTTTTCCTCAGAGTCTTTCAGCTTCCTAGATTGGCGGTGGGTTTTGTCAAGTTTCTAGAAATTGCCCTCCCCAAATGGTGACTGCAATTCTTCACCTGACTACAGTGACACATGAGGAAACTGAGGCCAGAGTCGTGCAGAGTCACTGAGACCACCCCAGCGCTGGCATGCGGTGGTGGCTGCAGTGAGGTGGCATTGGGAGCTGTGGTCCTTCTAGGCTGGGCTCCCGTCCACCGTGTGTTCTTCAGTTTCTGCTGCTCCATGCAGAAGCAGGCAGGGCCTGGGGCCTCTGCTGGGTGTCCTCCAGGGGAGCCAGGACCCAAGCAGTGCCCCCAGATAAAATCAAGTGAAGTCATACATGACCCTGGTAACAGACACATGCCCATTCTCATTTCGTTTCACGGTCCTAAGCAGGAAGCAGAAAAGCCCCAGGTTCAAGGTCACCCAGTGCAGGAGCAGCAGGCAGGACTCAAACTTAAATCTTTTGGAATCAAACTCCTTAACTGAGGTGCTCTGGGGCTTCCCATGTAGGGCCAAGCAGAGAGAAACAGGCGTGCAAATTGTGCCTACCAGGTGCCCGGCACAGAGGCCTCCACAGCCTTCTGGAGACAGGGGAGGTGGCATGTGGCCCCAAGTGCCCATAAGGATCCCCCGTTTCACCCTTTAGGATGTGCCATCTCCCTGCCGTGCAGGGAAGGTCGGCAATGAACACATTAAATAAGGCCATGAATTTATCATGAAGGCCTGGAAATGAGCAGGCTTATCATTTATGGATGGAATAATTAAGCCTTGCTCTCCACAGGTTCACCGAGGCCTGCACCCGGTTGCCAGACACTGCCAGCAGCTGAACTGGGAACTAATCTGAGGCCTTCATTACCATCCCACCCCACACTGTGGGTGGAGACTCTGCAGATGCCCCAGACATCTGGGTGGGCTCCACCCCATGATGTCATAGGAACTGGCCAGAGACAATTCAGGGCATCCCTTTCTGAAGTGCTGCCTGTGCGAGGCTATAGCTTCTTGGGCAGAAGAGATTCCTCAGTGTGGCAGTTGGAGGAACGTGGTTGGACCCTTCTGTAACTTTGATTGTCATGTTGCAGCTGTTTTTCTGAACTGGCCACATCCCCTCTCTGAGCTTTGAAACAAGCAGCAAGTAAGATATGGGACAGTTGACAGAGCGCTTTCCCAGTAGGCACGGAGCCCTAGATTTGATCACTGTAGGTGCTGTGTGCCTGGAAGTGGAGGCAGGAGGGACCAGAAGTTCAAGGTCATCCTTGGCTACAGAGGAATTGGAGGCTAGCCAGGGCTACATGAAGCTTATTGCAAAAAATAAAAATAAAAAGGATAAAACCTGAAGCAAAACAACAAAAACCCACCAGGGAAGCCGGGCCATGGTGGCATACACCTTTATTTCCAACACTTGGGAGGCAGAGGCAGACAGATCTCCGAGATCAAGACCAGCCTGTTCTACAGAGCAACTTCCAGGACAGCTATGACCACACAGAGAAACCCTGTCTCAATAAAAAAAAAAAAAAACAAACAGCAAACAAAACAACCAGAGGTACAGCAGAGGTACAGGAGTTTGTTTAACATATCTCTGTGTACTTTGTTGTATCAAAATTAAAAAATAAAATTGGGGGCAAGGGAGACGGTTCAGCAGATAAAGGTACTTGCCCCACAAGCTTGGCGAGGTGAGTTTTACATAGGAAGTCACAGAAAGACGGGCTGAAGGGACCAGCTCCACAAAGATGTTCTCTGACCATGGCATGATTGCCCGTGCACATACCAGTACATACCAGTACATACACACACAAGAGAGAGAGAGAGAGAGAGAGAGAGAGAGAGAGACTAAAGTTAGTTTGTATTAGTTAAATTAAAACGAAACAATGCGTTGCTTCGTGGCTTCTGTGTAACATGAAGCGCCCAGCGAGGACGCAGCACAGCGCATGCGTCTCGAAGATTCAGCCTATTTCGTTGCTTCTCCCAATGGTTGAGCAGGTGGGAATCAAGGGCTCAGAGAGGCAGTGGGACTTGACCAAGGATGTATACAGCACGTGAGCAAGACATCCCTTCCGTCCTGTCGTCACCATTCACGGGGAGGGCAGGAGGGCTCTCAGCCAGGTCACCAGCAGAGGCGGCCCCTCCCCCAGCTCTCCCGGTCACTGGAGAGACTGTCTCCGGAAGGTGACTCTGACCACGCCTGGCACTGTGCTCCGTGCTCCTCAATGACTTCATTTTATTTTGCAAACTATTCTTACCAGCCAGTGCCACAATTATTCCCCAGTTTTATTTCTGTGTGTGTGTATAGGGGGTGGTGCTCACATGGGCCACCGTGAACAAGTGGCCATCAGAGGACAACCTTGGATGCTGGCCCTCACCGCCTACCTCTGTCTTGTCCACTGCTCCTGAGCTTTTAGAGTCTCATCTCTCCGGAGAGTGCTGGGGTTGCAGAGGGAGCTGCTGAGCTGGCTTTCTGTGAGTTCTGGGGATCTGAATTCAGCAAGTATCCATGGAGCACCTCCCCAGACCTATCCTTTCCCTTCTAAAGGAGAGGAAATCGAGACCAGTGTCCATTCCCTTGTCCCATGTCACACAGACAGGTGGGCTCATGCGACCTCCTGGGTCCCAGCCTAGCTGCCTGAACGCTTCTAGCAGAGCCCAGAACCATATCTTCTGTGCTGCATTTTTCTTGAATGGGCCCAAGGCCTCGGTCTACAGATGGGAAGACTGAGGCCCTACTGTGGAGCTTTGCCAGCCTGGCCACTGGTGGACGACACCAGGGCAGATGGGATCATAGGGTCTTCTGGCACCTGCTTTGGGGAAGGGTCCAGACCTTCTTGTCTTCCCACCCCACCCATCCTCCATCGTCAAGGCAACCCTGCAGGTGAGGCTCATCACAGCTAATCCTCTAATTACCAGCCACCTCTTCAATCGGCGGTAATTACTTTGGGGACACAGTTAACCTCTCATTAGGAACGCACGGCCGCTTTCTCCAAAAGCGCAGCAGTGACATGCCTAGTAATTTTCCGCCCCGGCTCACGGGCCGCTTTGTGTTTAACTCGGGCACCATCGCATCCCTGTCATTACTCCAGCCCGGTTGTCATGACGATTAATCATTCAATCCCTCATCAGCAACTTTTGCCAAATGTCACCCTGCTCTTGATCAAAATCCATCCCGCAGCCCGACACTGGGGGACTAATGACTTGGAAATCGGCTTCTCGGCTCCTGAGGGCTTCCCACAAGATGCTTGCAGAAGAGGAAGAAGAAGTAACCGTGGGGAGCAAGGCAGGAAAATGGGGGGCACATTTGCTGTGTGTCAGACAGGATGTGTTTAACTCTGATGATGATCCATTTTCCAGAAGGGGAAACTGAGGCTCTGGGAGCCAAGTTGTTTACCAGTGAGCAAGTATGGAGATGTCCTTACTCAGTCTGTCTGGATCCAGTACTGGGCTCCTTCCGACTGAGACAGAGAACGCGAGGCACACCAGGACAAAAGGCACCAACAGACAACAGGGGGCAGCTTAGAGAGGAACTGTTTGGGGCACGGATGCCCCTGAGCAGCAGCCTCTGGCACACCTCAGAGCCCTGGACAGAGACTCCAGGAACACACCAGCACCAAGAGGACAAAATCATCTGAGCTGAGGCGACCAGGGTCAGAGTAGCCCAGGCTGGACCTCAGCCCCCAGGTGGCGTGTGCCACCCTACCCAGTTTAGAATAAGAACCTGACCCTGGGAGCTTGGCGCCTCAGCATGGGCTCCAGGATCTCCGAGCCCCCAGTAAACAGTGCAGAGCACATTCAGATTGGCGCAGACTGCTGCTTGGCCTATCTCCCACCACCCTGCCCCTAACCTTAGTTTACCGAAGGGGAAACTGAGGCCTAGAAAGAAGCCAGATCAGAGTGAGAAGTATGGGTTCAAGCAGGGAATGAGCCCTGGATGTCAGGACAGTGAGGTAGGGTCGAGCAGGCTGGGCAATGCACAACTCCCGGGCACCGTCCGTGAGAGCCCCAGTGGCTATGACACCCTCTCCTGGAGTTAGGTAAAAGGGGGATTTTGGTCTCCTATACTACAGCTTCTAGCCCACTCTGGTCCCCAGCCTCCTGGGGAAACCCAGCCCCCTTCTCTGCTGAAGGAATCTCTCCTCAGCCCCTCCCAGGGAATGTTCCTGCTGGCTGCGCCCGCCAGCATGTGTGAGACATAATTACACCACGTTGTAAATGGCATTAACAGACTGTCACAGCAGCCACATGGCATTAGCAAATGGCTCTGTCTTCATCATGCAGTCCCCACAGCCCTGGCTGGAGCACTTCCCAAGGGGTCTCCTTCCAAGTCCAGGTTAGAGGATCTCCTTGTGGGGGAGGGGGTGGGGGTCATGACGCCATTCACAGAGCCCCCACTCACCCTGACCGCGGGGCTTTTTGAAGTTCCCCGCAAAGAACTGATCAGAAAGTTAGGAAACCGGAAATGTCACCCTGGCTCATCCTCATTTCCATGCGGGGAAAATCACCCTTTCTCAGGCTGGCATGCGCCAATGTCATCTTGTTGAGCCTTGTTACTGTGCCGGAGATGCTCGTACTGTGGTCCAGAGGGCAAAGGTGATGGGCCCAGTTTCTTTCCACCAAGTTCTGACACCTTCCCAGCTGGTACTTTTCCAGTCACATGGTTGCCTGCTTGGGAACTTCACTGATTGACAATAGATGCTGTAGCCATGAAGGTAATTCCCCAAAGCTACTGGCCCAGTAAAAAGTACCACCTGATCTACTGTGTTGTAATACTGTGTATTTCTGCCTAATTTCTCCCATGATTCTTTGCAACAAACCCACCAGGGACCAGGCTGACCTCTAACACACAGAAATCCACCTGCCCCTGCCTCCCAAGTGCTGTGATTAAAGGCGTGTGCCACCACTGCCCAGTCTGCAACTAGTCAGTTTTGAGAGAGTTGAGAACCAAGGCCCAGAGGGGGAAAGGAACTTGCCTCAGACTGCACAGCTTTCTGTGGTAGAGCCAGAAGACATTCCCTGTCTTCAGATTCCTGCCACCCGACAGGTAGGGGATAGGGGTGTCCTCAAGCCTGTGCTGGCGACCTAGAGGCTCAGAGGGGGCCTTCCCACTTGTGGCTTTGCCTGGCCTC
>LOEQ01002049.1:249165-269510 GCA_001685075.1 Bramus lutescens | reverse complement strand
ACTCCTGTTAGTGTATAGAGGCACAGGGACAATTATAGCCTGGAAGGTCAGGAGGTGAGGCCAGTGAACAGGCTCTTAGAGACTTAATGACCCAGGATCTGAGGGGAGAGGGGCCTCCCTGGGAGGAAGGAGTCCCACCATCAGCTGTCTACTCCAGGGTTTCCGTCTGGCTCCAGTCGGCCATCTGCCAGAGCCAGTGCCAAGCTTGGCACCGATGGAGGCAGAGGTAGCAGCTTCTTGAGGCCATACACTGTCACCTCTGTGTGACCACAGGGCCCTCATCTGTCAGGTAGGCCCAAAGTCCACCTGAGAAGGAAGCCTGTGAGGCCTGTCTAAAATGAGAGCCGGTGGGTAGGGAACAGGAAATGGCCATTGCTGCCCAGCCAGAGGACTTCTCCGCTCCTGGCTCTGGAGACAAAAGGTACTGCGGGAGAGGCCTCAGACTCTAGATTGGCCTGACTGCCACAGGAGAGGGATTCACTGTGTGCCACCACTGTGCCAGCAAGCCAGAAGTTGGGGTGAGATGGCCCTGTCCCTTGCCCCTGGGGGCTTCAGCTCTCTCAAAGCATGCAGGGAATGAGGAGAAACTTAGAGCATGGAGGGCTCCACGGAAGAGGAGGTCCTGTTGCTTTCTGGTCCTCTTTAAACTCCTCTGCCTGTCGTGGGAATCACTGTTAACATCTGCTGTGTCTCCATGGAGCTTTGGAATACTCACTTAAGGCCCCATTGTCCCGCCAAGGGCAGTTTTATCCCTGTTTAAGTGGAGAAGTGAGGCTCAGTGAGATGAATGGGAGGTCTCAGGCCAGGGCCACATGGCAGGTGAGCAGGGTCTTCTGTGGAGGGCAGGGCTGGGCAGGTTATCCTGGGAAAATGCCTGAGCAGGAGCCAAGGGACCTATTTTAGACTACCCATTTCTTCACATTTTGCACAGCCTTGAGCAAGTTGCCCCCATCTCTCCCCAGACACAAGCACGTCCCTTAAAAATGTCAAGGATGGTAAGTCCTGTGGCAGGCCTTACTCCCCTTCTGCCAGGTTGTCCTTGGCAGACATCGCCAATAAATCGCTGCCCTCTTCCCCGGCCTCGTTCTTTTCCTGACCTTGGGCTCCTTCCAGCGCTCTGGGCAGCTAGCGCCCATCAGTCATCAGAGCCTATGGGCTAAAACAGGTCGGCTGCCTAGCCTTAACGAGCTCAGGGTCCCCTGCCGTCCGAGGGCCCCAGGACCACAGCTGGAGATTGTGGGGGCCTTCCTTGAGTGTAGGGGTTATTTCAGCACTGTGTAAGTGTGAAGGGCAGGTACTTCCTGCCATGCCAGTCCCAGAGCGCCTGTAGCCTAGAGTTTCTTTACAGTTAGTGTTTACCGAGTCCTTCCTGACACCCTTCATTACCCCTGGGGACCCACACGCCTCTTTGGGCCTCTAGGAAGGACTTGGTCCATTTCAAAGATGAAGAAGCTGAAGTTCATTCAGCATAGTCTAGCAGTATAGGCTAACACATGTCAGACCTGGAACTCAGGCCAGAGCCTGGGGGTGTCAGACAGATGTGACAGCCCCCCAAGCGAGCTGCCTGACGTGTTCTGAAGCTGTATGGGCTGATGGCCGTGCTGGGAAGAGTGGTGTGCGGGGCAGGGGCAGCATAGCAGTTGGGCGGGACCCGTGATGTGCAAGGCAGGGATGGCACGGTGGTTGGGGGATGGTTTCGGTGACTTGGAGGGGACTGGGAGGAGCCAAATGCTGGCCTTGGCATTTGGTGGTGGCAGCTTTGAGCAGAGGAGTGATGAGATACTATCTCAGTATCTAGTACCTCTACCAGCCAGGGTGCTCTGTGCTTGGTACTACCTGCTTCTGGGCTGCTAGAAGCTGTAGACAAGAGAGCCTAGTACATAGATAGACATCCAAGTAGGTTGAGTAAATGCATGCGTGCTTACAGGGCAGAAATGCTCCTGAGCACCCAGGGGGTTCAGCTGCTAAGTGGAGAGAGCCCAGCGTTCCCCCTCTCTGCCCAGGCCTGACAGGGGAGTGGCTGGGGAGGAAGGAGATGAAGCAGGTACCTGGGGCAGAGGCCCTCTCAGCTCTCCACAGCCCTTCTGCCTGTCTCAGAGGCCTCTTACTGACCTTCTGTGCAGCGTGCACCTGAACAGCCTCACCCAGAGGACAGTGCAGGCCCGGCACTTGGAGGGGGGCGATGAAAGATGAAGGTTTGTGACCATTTTTTAACTCAATAAAGGGAGAGACAAGCTGCAGGCTGCAGGCCGGAGATATAATTAGTCCGCAGCAGTGGCGCTTTCTTGATTTAGCTTCTGAGAGAACAAGACAAGGGTGTGATACCCAATTAGCAGTGACATCTAGTCGGAGCCTCAATAGCTGAGATAGCAAGCTGTTTTTATGACTTTCCTCTCGCAGCGTGGTGTGGGCAGGAAAAGGTCCATCAGGACCTTATTTCTTTCATCATGGAACAATTATTAGTGATCTCAGGATGTCCCAAAGCCAAATGAGGCATTCGTTAACCCAAACAGTGGAGCATCCCGGGACAGCAGCTGGAGCACTAGGAGCCCAGGGTAGCAGGAGGAAGCCTGGGAGGAGGCTGACACATGCAGAACCCATTAGTGTGGCAGAGCCGACTTGGGTCCTTGAGAGTGTCTTGGCACCTGCCTTGGTTTCCCCACCTGCTTCCCCTAAGTGGAGGTTGGAGCAATTCCTTCAGGGATGAGAGTGCGCCAGGCTTGACCCTTGGCTGCTCTTCCTGGCACTGTGCTCTATCCCCCTGCCAACTGGGCTGCAGGCTCTGGCTCCTTGACCCTGCCTCTGCACACTGTGGCTAAGGAGCCCTCATTGTGGCAAGCAGCACCTATCCTCCTACCTGTCCCAGGTCTTAGGCCTGCTTCCTGGCAGGATCTGACCATGGTTAGCCACACTCTCCACCTCACTGCCCTGCAAGCCAGGCACCCAGCACTAGCCAAGACCTCACCCAGCTTTCTGGCTATCTGGTAAACACCTAGAGAAAGAGCTGATATGGTCACTGTCACTCCCTATCCATCCAGCCATCCATCAGGCCCCAGTCCTAGGTTCCTGGGCTGCTGCCCATCCTGTGGAATCTGCCTCGCCCTCACCCCCCACAACTCCTGTCTGTCAGTGTGGAGCCCTCCACTCATGGTTCAGACGACTGACATATCCAGCCATGCAAGTGGGAGTTTAATTGCAGACAGTTTTTACGGATCATGGGCCCATCTGTGCCACCATATGCAAAAGAGAAAAAAAAATCCCCTCTTTTTTTTCTTCCCTCTCCCCACTGAAATCCCAAACTAACTCAAAATATTGTCAGAGGTTTTTGGCTGAAGACAGTACAGAAGTGGGGATCATCTTGGGAACTTCCTGCAGAACGAACCTGGCAGGCCAGTGCTCAGCCAGCCGCTCCCAACCCCACTGGGTTCTTTTACATCTTTGGGCTTCTGTGTGTGTCATGGATGCCCTTCTCATGCACCTGGTAGGGGCCTTCTGTGTGACCTCTGGCCAGACTTAGCATGTAGCTGTGTGTGTGTGTGTGTGTGTGTGTGAGAGAGAGAGAGATGGGTTTCTAGGAAATGGAACCCTGGTAGTGGGGCACCACTGATTGCCGTGTCCTCTGGGGCCCTTGCCCTGATGCCCTGACTGGCTGTGCATTCAAGTCCTTACCACAACAGAAAGGCAATAGGGGGGTGGTCACCACAGATAGGACTTCCCCTCAGGGCTTAAGGGGCTGGTCTGGCAACTTCTGAGAGGCTTCGCCTCTGATGCCATCTCTTCCCCCTTCACTGTGCCTCAGTTTCTTCAGCTATAAATTGGAGCTAAGGATGACAGAGTTCTACACATGAAGTGCCTTTAGAACTGTCATCTCTTTATGTGCAGCCATGAGTATTGTCAAGGAGGCCCTGCAGACGCTTTTAGCCCTGTCCCCTTCTGCCTTCCCAGGTTCCTGATGGGGCACTTGATGTCTTTGGGAATTCCTGGGTGAGTATCTGAACAAGTTACTGCATGACAAGCAGGCACACATGTAAGGGGGCAGGCATGTGAGTGGGTGAACACACGAGTCTGTGAGCAAACAAACACGAACAGTCCAGCAAGTGCACCAGTGAGTGGGTGTGCTAGCGTGTGAGCGAGCAAGTTCCTGAGTGCCCGTGGATGAGTGAGCCAGCTGGTGAGTCAGTCAAGGATTCGCAGCCTTTTCCCATGGGAGGAAGCTGTATAGTGCCTTGGATGTGGGGAATTCTGGGTTTCCCCATACCCCTTTTCCCTAGGGTCTAGAAATCACCTTAAGTTCAGTTCAGGTAAGTGAAATAGACTAAAGATTAAGGGGTTCTCCAAAGTCATACATCTGGAGACAGGCCAGAGCTGTGGGCAGAATCCTGGTCTGAATGAATTCCTACCCCTTTTGACAGGTAAGGGGACCAAGCCCGGAGCTCGGAAGGGATCTGGCCAAAGTCACGCAGTAAGACAACCAGCAATTGTAGGGCCCCTCTTAATCCGTGAGAAGCTGAGCCTCCAGCCAAAGCCAGACCAGTATCTCCTCTCTGCTCACCTCCCCAGCTCTGGGACTCCCCAGTATCTTCTCACCAGCGTTATAAACTGGCAGCACCATAGGTGCCAGCAGCTAGGCCCACACTGTGGTTCCTTCCTGTGCCCAAAACCTGGCACTTGGCACAGCCCTTCTGCAGCAGGTAGCCGGGAAGTCAGGCTCCAGACAGCCTCCCCCACCCTGTGGTGATCACCAGCTCCCGATGTAATCATTAAAACTATTAGAAGGGAAACGTTCGCTTGAAGCAAATGTCAGGCGCCGAGTTGTGCTTTGTAAACGCTCACAATTAATGCCAATCAGGCCCAGAAAAAAGCCGGCCCGGAATCCTGTCTGTCTCGATCGTTTGTCAGCTGGTGCTGCTCCGTGTCGCACATTTTCATACAATCGCTATAAACATAAAAGGGAAACTCCACAGCGTTCCCAGGCACCCGGATGGTGCGTCGTCTTAATTACTCGGTACTCTGCTGTTCACTTGGCTGCCCTAGCTCAGGCGGGCAGGAGGGAAACAGTTGTTATGTAGAAGGGTCAAAGTTCCAGGGGTCAACAGGAGCGATGAGCAGGTGAGAGGCCTGGATCTCTGGCCCCACCTCCTGCAGGCTGCAGGGTCTCTAGGGCTCTGGTCCTCAGAGTCTTAAGAAGTGAAATAAGAAAATAAAATCCTGCTGAAGCCTGTCTCCAAGGTCTATGAGATCACAGCCTACAAAGCCTAGGTAGTATTGCTACCGGAATGGTTGCCGGCCTCCTCCGTAGCCAGGCACCAGGACACGACCTGTGGGCGTCAGTTCCTACCCTGGGCCTGTGGGGAATATCCCCTTGGTCAACATGTTAAGCTTGCTGGACCTGAAGACATCATGAGTGGATTTTCCCATGTTACTGTAGACCCTTTGAGGGTGAACCTCCTCTTATGTACAGGTAGGGAGGCATTTGAGCCCTTCTTGCTGGGCTCGACTCTGAGCATGGTACTATCCTGTCGCCACCCTTTCGGGGCAGCTGTGGGACTAGGAAGAGATGTGGTTGCCTTAGGTCCCTGTGCCCAGTGGGTGTTTAGTGACAGCAGTTACTGTCCATACCACCACCTAAAGACAGGACCTCAGCCTGGCCTGAGAGTCAGTGCCGTCAGTTTGGGACTTTGGTGGGTGGGAGGGTTTACTTGTCAGTTTCCCGAGTAAAATTGAAGAGATGCCCATGGATGCTTAAGCCCATGAGGCTGCTACCCTGCCTACCTTCTGTCCCCAAAATGGAACAATTCCCTAAACTCTTGACAGCCCAGGTGGCTGAATATGTCACTGTCATAGACCCCTCTCTACAGAAGGGAAACCAAGGTTCAGCCCTGGCCCCCAGGGTTATATGACTAGGGGGTGCAGAAGCTGAAACTCGAAATCCAGAATCCTTCCTGTCCTCTGTCCCCTCCCCATTGCACCTGAATGGGAACCCTCACCCCACGCTGCAACCCTCCCTGGATGGGAAGGATCACCCCGCACTGCACACCCTCCCTGGATGGGAAGGCACCCTGTACTGCACACCCTCCCTGGACCCTTCTGAGCCTCGTGCTCCCTGTGCGCGGGGTCTTCTGGGGCCAGGCTGGCTCCTCAGGGACACACTGGCCTTTGTGTCTGTTCAGCTGGCTGGACGACCAGCAGAGCAGGGAGAGGGTGGTGTGGCCCAGCCAGGCCAGGAACAAATGCTCAGAGAGAGATAGAGGCCCCTTTGTTGTGTCTCTCAGCGGGGGAAGGGTGCTGCCAGCTGCCACCCCTTCTCAGAGGTTTGCCTACCACCTCCAGGACCAGCCAGAAGTCTGACATCCACCACCACCTAATTCAGAGCCTCCACCACCAATCACCTCATTTGCTGTGGGCCTACTGTGTGTCACCATGAGGCCAGGCCGTTATGAACCCTGATAGGATAGAGTAGTCAAATGTTACAACTTGACACAGGATGTTGCCCTTGGTGAAATGAGAACCAAAGATGGCCTAGCCTTGGATACTGGTCCCTCTATGAGATGTGGGCAGACACAAGCAGCAGTGTCAATGCTGTGAGTCCAAGGATGGGGGTCAAATGCAGGATACCCACAGAACAAAGAGCCCCAACCTCAGCTTGGACTCTGAGGCCCCCAGTTCTTGTGATATCTATCCAGCCGTGGGCTTTGAATCCCAAGGCAAGGCAGGGGATCCCAGGTGAGAGAAGACTCAGAAATCTGGAGAGTGACCAAAGTCACCTGAGCTCTGAGGGAAACTCAGATCCAAGCCACCACCCCTCTCTGGAGTAGGAAACACAGGCACCCACCTCCCACCAGAACAACAGCCACTTGCCCTCAGAAACATGAGCTGTCAGGTTGGTTTGGTTCTGATGACCAAGAGATGAGAGTGGAAAGCTAATTTTCTGGGTTTTGTTTGTTTTGGCAGAGTCTCACTGTAGCCTAGGGTGGCCTAGAACTCGCCGTAGCCAAGTCTGTGCTGGACCTCCTGGAATCCTCCTACCACAACCTCCAAATGCTAGAATGACAGGCATGCACTACTGTGCCAGCCACATTTTTTTCTTCTTTTTTTAATTGCATGCAGTCAGCAACACAAAGAAAAGCTGTATGCAGGGAGACGCACACGCTTCAGCGATGCCGTGTTGTCTGGGCGGGGAGCACGTCAGAGGTCCCAGGTCAGCCCTCCAGCCCTCAGAACCCACCCCAAGTCCCCGCAAATGCCCCCAGGAAACACCCGCACTGCGTCTGCTCTACCAGAGGCAGGAGGCAGGGCCCAAGCCCCGTGAGGGCACCACCCAAACAGCTATAATCAGCAGCCTCGCCAAGACTTCAAACTCACCCAATTATCCTGCGAAGGAAAAAAAACACAAAATGAAAACAAATTAACATGTTTGCATAGAAGCTGCTACAGCAACACACACAAGCGTGCGCGCACATGCTCGTGCTGGCATGTGCCCTGGCGAGACTGAGCTGTGCTGCTGCGGCCACCCCTCTTCCTGGCACCTACCTAGACCAAGGCAGGAGATGCCCCAGTGACCAAACCATTCCCATACTGGCTGGACGTGGCCTTAGGCTTCTGCCTTTTGGTTTCTTTTGTGCTGGGTATTGGATTCAAGACCACATTAGGCAAACACTCGACTACTAAGCCATACCTACAACCCTTTACATTTTTTCCTTAATAAATGAGTAGTATTTGCTGTGCACCAAATTTCTTCTCCTCATTCTGTAAGATAGGTCTGTCATGAATCTCTTTCTAGAGATGGGGAAGCCAGAGCACGGAGAGATCAGTGGTCGTGCCAAGCCTGCACTTCTGGCAGATGGGAGAACTCCAGACTGAGGGGGAATCCCAGTGCCTTTAGCACAGCGCTCTCTTGTCTGCAGGTGAGGGGTTGGGGCCCCACCTTGCCTCCAAGAACCCTTGATATTTCTAGCCTGTGTCCTTTCTTGCACATGGCCCACACAGCCCCCTTCTGTCCCCATGCTTTGGACTTCAGACCCTTTGTCTAGGCTGGAAGAGCTGTAGCCCCAGCCCTCAGAAGGTTGAGGCAGGGGATTTACAGTTTCAAGACTAGCATGTGACTGCCTCGGTCCTTCCTCCTAGAACATCAGGATAGTAACAGTCCCCCCTCCAGTGAAGCTAGGGGGGGGTAATGGGAAACAGGACTGAAGTTTCATTCCTGGCACCTTCTCTGTGGTGGTTCCCTATCTGCCGTGGTTTGCTGAACTCTGCCTGACTCTCTAACCCCACCAGCCTCTGCTGGGCATGTTTGGGCTACCCTAGCCCTGGAGTATGCAGATGTCCGGTCAGGTGGCCTCCTTTCCAGGATGCTGTCAGTCCTGCATAGTGGCTCCCAGAAGTCAAGGCCTGAGGTTCAGGCTGCTGGCGTGTGCCTTGTCTTCTGTGGGTCTTGTAGTCTGTTGCATGCAGATGCTTTCAAAAGTTCAGTGATCTGGGCGGTGATGGTGCACACCTTTAATCCCAGCACTAGGGAAGCAGAGGCCAGCAGATCTCTGTGAGTTCAAGGCCAGCCTGGTCTACAGAGTAAGTTCCAGCACAGGCTCCAAAGCTACATGGAGAAACCCTGTCTTGAACTGCTCCCACCTCCAAAAGGAGGTTCATCGAATGTACCCCATGGAGCACCCTCCTCTGTCTGAGAGTTAAGGAGTTGCCTACCTGCTGGACCAAGTCCCTGGCCTCCCCCCTGCTTCATTGCCACTATGGACAGATCCCTGATTTCATTGTAGTGTTCATCTCTGTAGTTCCTGAGAGCCAAGAGTGACACCCGAGTGCTCTTGTCAACCAGATTAGTCTTCTCTGCAGCCACGGAAGCAGCAAGGGACTCTGTGACTTAGGACCACCCTGCTGGTGAGTGGCAGAGCTGGATTGGAAGTCAGTTTGGAGTTTGCACTTTAGCTGAAGAGCTATTTGTTCTTCCTGGAGCCAAACCTACCAGGACAGATGGTAGTAGTACTTTGTGGATATAGAAATTGGGTCAGTAGGACACCATGATTGTTGAAGGAGGCTGCTTGTTTGTTTCCTGACCGCCTGGCAGCTCAGACCTGAAATAACCATACAGAGACTGTATTAATCAAATCACCACTTGGCCCATTAGCTCTAGCTTCTTATTGGCTAACTCTTACATATTAATTTGACCCATTTCTAATAATCTGTGTATCGCCACGTGGCTTTGTTTACCTGGTAAAGTTGGGTAAAGTTCCAGCATCTGTCTCGGGTGGGCTACATGGCTCCTCTCTGACTCCGCCCTTCTTTCTCCCAGCATTCAGTTTAGTTTTCCCTGCCTACGGAAGTTCTGCCCTGCTACAGGTCCAAAGCAGTTCCTTTATTCATTAATGGTAATCACAGCACACAGAGGGGACTCCCACGGCACATGCCTGTGCTGGCCTTTTGAGGGCAAGTTCACCGGCCTTAGATGGCCCTGTTGGCATCAGCCTCTTGACCTACATCATGGCAACTAAGTAGGGCCAGGACAGTGACCTTCGAAAGTAGCCCAGTGCCCACGCCAGTAGAAGCCAGTGCCTATCTACAGGCTCAAGATCTCCCTTAGTACAGTGATCTCAGTGACTTCAGAGTCAAGTAGGCATGGATTCATGTCCAGGCCCACCAGGTGACCTTGGACGAATTATTTCCTTCCACAGCCTCTGTAGCTTGCCCTTCTGGGTATGAGAGGCCTGAGGGATAGGTCTTCTGCCTAGCTGCTACAAGAGGAAGCAAGGGGCACCCCTCCTTCAGGACTTCCCAGCCCTTCAGTCCCAAGGACTGGTGACAACCCAGGAGGAAGCCATCTTCCTCTCCCTGCCTTACCTGTCATAGGTGATGTGTATTCAGCCCTCTGTGGCCCACTGTGCCAGAGTTTGTCAGGCTGAGGTGATGAACTATGTGGTGCAGTGGGGTGGGTGAGACCCTGAAAGCTACGTAAGCCAGCTCAGCCCTGCCACATAGGAAAGAACCCTGGATAATTTGGGCATAGAGGCTCAGCCATCCTTGCGTTCAGTGCCTGCCTGCCTGGCTTGAGTCCCTACTGCATAACTGTTGGGCACCCCTGCAGAAGCCACACAGCCTTTCTGGATCTAACCTCACAGAACACTTTGAGTGGGGGTTTTTTGGGTGACATTTTGTAACAGGTAGCATAATATGGGTCTGGAAGCCTCCCTCCCCTTTTAGGGGAGAGACTTGTCCCAAAGACTATCATGGAGTCTCTAATGGTGCCAAGTAGCCTGCTTCTCCTTGAGTTCTGAGAAAGGCACAGGAGCTCGGCTGCAGACACCCTCTTCCCTGTCATAAAAAGCAGCATTCTGCTTTCATTTTGAAGTAACATGCTAGAAGCAGCCACATCTCAGTGCTCTGAGCTAAGCACTAGGTGCCCTTTGCAGGGGGAGGGGGGGTCTGCCCTGGTGCAGAGTGTTTGAGGAGCACCCATGTGCGCCTTGCAACAGCGGCCCCCTGAGCAGGCAGGCCCGGTCCTAGTTCACTGGGCCACATGCCCCCCAAGCAGCCTGTTGTCTGGCATGTGCAGGCGCCGGGTGGCCCTTGTTCTGCACACATCTGATCCCGTCTTTTCCACATCAGATCATTTGTAACTGTCACTCGGCAATCGGCCCATTGCTGATTTAGTCTTGGCTTTGTGCTGTCACAGCCATTTTTCCATGTGGACTGATTTTGAAAGGAGGCCTGTCCTTGGTTCTGCTCCTCAGCAGTTGTGGGGAGGGGTGTGTATGTGTTGACATGTACGTGTGTGCACACACATCACCTCATGCATGCATGTACACGCGCATGCACACCTTAGCCTCCTGCCTCTCATCACTCATTAGAATGTGAAATGAAGTAGGCAGCCCACTCCCTTCACCTTTCCTTCTCGCCTCTGCCCTCTTAAATACCTGCTGTGTGCTCCAGCATGCACACAGCGGAGCCAGTGCTCTGGCAGACAGTGCCCTACCTTGAAGCAAGAGATTGACCTGAGAGTGCCACGGGGCATCATTAAAGGTGCTGATGGGTTGTGGCCCTGTGAAGGTGGTTAAAGAGGGCTTCTTGGAGGAGATATTGGAGCTGAGGCAGAAACAAAAAGAGATGGGCTGTCTGGGGACTGCCGCTTGCAGAACATGGTGACAGGGACAGGCTGGGGACAATGTAGCCAGGTACTGTCCACAGGTGGCTACCAAGTCTGTCTCCTCTAGATTTCAAAGGCATAATGCAGAAAGGACCATGGCATGCCTTGTCAGTGCCTAAGGTCTGGCTGTGAACCTGTGGGATTAAGCGGGGTACATTGCTAAATTTAATTCCTCTTGGCTGTAGAGAATTTATACTTACATATGGAGCCTGCCTAACTCTGTTGGACAATGCTGTGCAGAGAGGCAAAACCATAAACGTAAAAGCCCTGTATAGAGGATCAGAAAGAAAGCCAGCACAACCAGGCAGTTAAGAGGACAGGGACCATGCAGGCTGTGCTGAGGACGATATTAGAAATGCCTGGAAGTCAGTGGGGGTGGGATGGGTTGTAGGTGGAAAACTTGGTCTAGACCCTGAGGGTGAAGAGCACCATGGGAGCGTTGGGGCCTTGGCTCCCACAGGGCCAAGTCTGTGGCAGAAGGGTCACTAGCTGGGACCTGCTGGCACTTGGCTCTGGCTCCTGAAAACAGTGCTTTCTCTGCTTCTGGGTGTCAGAGCTTCTGGTCCTCGGTCTGACTGCCCCTCATCCAGCCCTTCCTCCCCCACAGCTGCTGTCTGTCCCGTGTGTGATTTGCCCTGAGCCTCCTGTCTCCTGACAGCCAGAGACTGAACTGAAATCCCTTTCCAAATATTTTGAAAACTAGCAAAAACACAAGTAGTGACGCTCATCCGAAGTTAGAAGTGATGAGCTCCGGGAAGGACAAAGAGAAATGCACCTCCCTCCCACAGACAGCAAGGAAAACAGCCTCAGCTGACCTGAGATTCGAACCAAGTGCCCAGCTCTTGGGATGGGTTCTTTGGAAACTGTGGTGCCCTGTGACTGGGGACATGGGTGGGCGCTTTTCCTAGCCGCAGTGCTGCCATGGGGCAGCGTCTTCATCCTAGCCGCGTCCTGAAGGCGCCACTCGCCCCCAGCCCCAGATGCTTCTCCCCTGCCGCCACTCATTTTAGGACCATTCCAGCCAGCCAGCCAGCCTCCTCCTCCCAGGGTCCTGCTCATCCTAGGAACTCTTCTCTTTTCTCCATCACCTGATAACTCTGCATCCTGCTCAGCCCCATCCATGCAGCTTCCTCAGGTGTAAAGCAATCGTCTCTGTGGTAGAGTGTGTTAGATGTGGTGTTGCTGTGACATGCTGAGCCAATGGGGAGCACACAGTTCTTATTGCCCCTTACCTTAAACTGTGGGCTTGGGACACCCAGGGTCACCTGGGATGGATTCTCTGAAATGTACAACCTCCCTCTGAAAACGCTGGGCCAGGGCCTTTCTCCCCGGTCCCTACCCTCACAGCGCCAACAGTTCATATCGACTCCCGGCTTCTCCCAGCATTTGCTGGAATGTAAGGAGGAACCCACATTTCCCACCTTGGGATATGATACTGTAGAAGAGAGTTCTTCAGAAGGTCAGAACTGGGAGGGGGTCGCAAGCCACCTTAGCTAGGACCTGGTCCATCAGCACTAGTCCCCTGCCTGTGACTGGAAGAGGTCCCCCCAGTATGAGCCCCACTCATCTGCTCGGTGAGAACATCCTTGGCTCTGGGAGCTGATCAACTATGTGACTATGTCATGACAGTGGTCATGACGGCTCCTGTCACTGCACTAGGGCTGCCTTTGAACCCTGTACCACCAAGTCGCTCCCTGTGCTGAGTTTACACATTTGAAGCAGATCCACTGAGGTTAGGGCCTGGCTGACTTCACACAAACTAGATTCTTTTAGTGCCCACCCCACTCCCACTCCATCAAGGTGTGTTCTGCAGCAGCCGAGGTCTTGGTGTTGGTCCCTTGGGAGCAAACCTGCCCTCTTTATTCACTGCCTGTACTTCGCTGTTGAGTATGTTAACAGTTGCTCTCACTGTGGGTAGCTCCATGGTCGCCTGCTTTATACCTAGATAAATGTGGAAAGGCATTTTTAAAAAGTTGTATTCTGTGTGTGTGTCTGCATGTGTGTGTGCCTAGGGCTAAGGATGTGCATTGCGTTGAGGCCAGAGGAAAACTTTGGGGAGTCTGTTCTTGTCAAAGCAGGGTTACCCTTGTTTCTGCTGTGCACTCTGGGCTTATCAGGGTCTAGGAGCCTCTTAGATGTCCCTTGAGCCTCCCCCTTCCTTCTCACTGGAAGAGTGCTGGAATTGATGGGGTATGATGATGCGTGCCTAAAGCCTGATAATGGTGGCACATGTCTTTAATCCCAGCACTCTAGAGGCAGAGGCAGGCAGAGCTCTGAGCTCTAGGCCAGCCTGGTCTACAGAGTGAATTTCAGGACAGCCAGGGCTACAGAGATCTTGTCTCAAATCCCTCCACAAAGAGTGCTGAGATTACAGATAGCTGCCACCACGCACAACCTCTCTCTCGGTTCCCAGGAACAAATTCAGCTTGTTCGGTGTGGTGATTGCCTCCACTCTGAGTCATTTTGCCAGTCCGTGGAAAGGAGTTTGATAAAGAAACTGAGGCTCAAATCAAGTTCAGACATAAAACTGCAATTAGTTCAGGGACATAACTCAAGTGCCTGGCCACATAGCACAGGACACAGTACTGCCACCTTCTGTATGAGATTTTTGGGAGGCCTTCCTCCTGGCACCCCCAGGCTGAGTAGGCTGGGTAGGATAACCCCATCCGGTAGCCACCTGTTTTCTTACTGTGTTGTTCCTACCTCCTCAGGGCTGTGACAGCTCAGTGTTAGCACAGGATCTGGCACACAGTAGGCACTTCATATGTTGTTCCCAGAAGTTGGCATGCTCGGAGAAAGGCAGACACGGCTGTTTTCCCAGGGCTGCTGGCATCATTGCCCTCCCAGAGTTGGCCCCGCCCCTTTCCTGGGACTGTGCTGTGGGAACTGGCCGTGGTGCTGAAGGACTTGGGCCAGCCGCCTCCCTGCAGTCCCCTGCCCTGCCTCACAGACACTTGCTAAGATCCACATCTTACGCATTCTTCCTTCTGGAGATGTTTGCCTGGGGATCTACTGTGTGTAGGCACTGGTGACCCACACAGGAAGGTTTGGGATCTACATTAGGAGCCACCTGTCAGTCACACTGCATTGTGTGCCTTCATGGACATCTTCAAAGCCCCATGGAATTTGGGCTTCAAGTGAAGGTTAAGAAGCATTGTAAAGAACATTGGCTGGGTGGTGGCAGCACATGCCTTTAATCCCAGCACTCAGAAGCCAGAGGCAGGCGAATCTCTGCGAGTTTGAGGCCAGCCTGGTGTACAAAGTGAGTTCCAGGACAGCTAGGGCTAAACAGAGAAACCCTGTTTCAAAGAAAAAAAAAAAAAAAGAAAAGAAAAACAAGCAAACAAAGAATATTATGCCAGAAGGAGGGGCTGTAGAGGAGCAGCAAGTGCAGAAGCCGGGTCCACAGCATGCAGAGGAGAACCTTGTGACAGGAGAAGCTGGCTTAGTATTCCTGTGGCTGTAATGAGATGCCATGACCAAAAGCAACGCGGGGAGGAAAGGGTTTAGTTCATCTTATGACTCTCAAGTCACACTGTCTGAGGGAAGTCAGTGCAGGAACCGAAGCAGAGCCTATGAAGGGAAGGTACTCACTTGCTCCTCCTGGTTTGCTCATTGCTTTGTTATTCACCACAGGACCAGGGGCCCAGGCTGGCCCCACCCACTATGGGCCAGGCCCTTTCATGTCAATCAGTGATTAAGAAAATGCACTGCTGACTTTGCCTACGGGCCATTCTCATGGAGACATTTTCTTCATTGAGACTCCCTCTTCCCAAGTGACTTTAGCTTGTCTCAAGTTGACATAAAACCAGCCAGCACAGAAGCCCACCCAAGCGCTCTGCCTGCATCCGGATTTCGAGATTGCCACTTTAGTTTCCGTTTTCCCCTGGCTCCAGTGCCCTCCCCAGACAGGAAGCTAGAAATAGCAGGAAAGGACCGGATGGAGAAGTGTTGAGCCAGACAAGAGCCCATGGAGCTGGGTGTTTTAGGTGCCTCTGGCCTATGCAGTGGGGGTAGTAATCCCAGCAGATGAGGCTCCCATCGAAGGGGCTCCCCCACCCCCACCTCTACCCTTAAAAGAGTGACAATCCCCTCCTTGTGCCAGCCCAATTGGCGGTAGGAAATAATCACTTTTCACAGGCACCTTATCCGTAGCCCGGCTCTGAGCCTGTTTAATCAGCAGTGCCTACCCTGTGACTTGAAGATTCCCCTGCTAGAGAGATGGAGAGAGGGGTTAAAGAAAATTACCCTGGCCTCCTCCATGCTAATGTAATCTCTAACCAGATCTGCCCAGCCGCAGCTCAAATTGCTTTTTAGATTAACATTTAATTATTAACAGGGTCCCCTGGAAGGCCTTGGGCTCTGGGAACCCAGGGTGGGGGAGGGAACAGCAGGAAGGAGGTGGGGTGGGCTTGTGCCCTGGCTGCCTCAAAGAGAGACTGATGGGACGGGAAGAGAGGCCAAGAACATGACCGGGGAGGCCGAGGGGATCAGGCAGGGAGACACAGCTGAGGAAATGGGAGGCGAAGAGGAGTTCCGATGGCGTCTGTGCAGGCTGGGGACCCTTGGCACATCTCTGCAGTGGGCTGGCTGGCATTTTCTGAGGGCTGGATCGCAGAGGGGGGTAGTGCTCTTCTGAGCCACACAGACAGGCTTTAACCCCAGGACCACCAACTTGGTGCTGCGTCTGCTTCTGGGTCTGGGCCTCTCGACACTGCAGGGCTCTTCCTGTGTCCAGAGGGCAGATGTGTGGTCAGGACAGTGTGAGAGAAGGGAGCCTTCTCTGACAGGTAAAGCAGAGCCTGTGTGAACTCCCAGGTTTCCTGGCTTCTTCCTTCCACTCTGGGTTCTGCTGCCTTCAGGGATAGGAACTGCATCTTTTTATATGACAGCAGGCCAGAGACCCAGCCCTGGGTCTCACATGTAGCTGGTACTGTGGATTATTCTGAAAAGTCAAAGGATGACGTGCTCCCACATCCAGACTAATTCCCCATCAGGTTTCATCCAGGGCCACTGTACATCCTCAGGGTCACCCAGACCTCAGTGCCAGGCCCTTGCCTAATTGCTGTCAGCATAGTTCCCTGGGGCTGCCTTTCTCCTCTGAACTCCTCACCCTGCTGGACCTGGTATGACCTTCCTCTTCAGGCTGGGCCTGTATTTGGCCTTGAGTAGAGCCGCAGAGCTCTGTGCTGCTTAGGCAGTTCTAGATAAAGGCGGAGATGGAGGCTGGAAGCAGCTGAAGCTGTGGCCTCATGGAGTCACACCGTCTCCAGAGCCCAGGTTCTTCTCCACATCTGCCCTACTCCAGGGATAGGCTGCCTCCCCAGTGAGGCAGGTGGGCATGTCTTCCCTATGAGGGATCAGAGGCTGGGGCAATTTGTCTTCAGTTTATGCTGGATAATAGCCAGGAGGATAGTTCTGAGTGGGTGATACCCTAGGCCCTTGTAGCAGGTCATGCTTACATATGTGGCTAGGGATGGCTCCCCAGAAGGTGTTCTCACGTGTTACTGCAAGTGCCCGGGTGGGTTGAGGGGGGCAGGGTTCCACCTGCTGCACAGCACACCTGCTATGTTCTGTTGGATGTGGGGGTGGCCTCCAGGGAGGCCTTTTTCTGTGCCTTTCCTCTCTTCCCAACCCCTCTCAGGGTAGAACCCAAGCGGATTGTGGGCTTGACTGAAGCTGGGGGCTTCTGGGATTCTCCCAACTGTGATGGACTTGCCATACAGTGGCCTGAGGCTCAGGATCTGACACCCTTGGGCTCTGCCAATTAAAAAATCCATCTGAGCTTGTACACATTGCCCCCCCACACACACACAGTGGCCATTTCCTACTGTGTGAAAGGAAGCTAAGACCACCCTCTAGCCACAGCTGCCATGGCAGTTAGGTTGAGGGACGGGATGCACTCAGATCTGGATGCAGAAGGCTTTTGCAATCACTAAGTGCTGTCCTCAGTACCCAGCACCTTGCTAGTTCAGGGCCTCGCTCCCACCTCTTGGGACTCCCTGTTGCCCGCTGCAGCCAGACACAGAGGGATCAATGACAGAAGGTAGCAAGGCCATCCTCTTACCCAAGACAAGTCTTTGAATAAAATAAAGACAGCCCTTAGGCAGCATCTGCTCCTTGTTTGCCACGCAGGCATCCGGCATAATTCTCGGCTCAGAAGGTTTCTTTCCGCCTCCCCTCCCCTGTGACAGCCCCTTATCTCCAGTCCAGCTATGAAAGGGCACACTGACAGCTTGGGGGTGTTATCTGGTAGAGCGGACCTTTTCCATGGGTGTCTCCCAGATAAGATGTCTTATCAGCCCCCATGTCAGGGATGGTGCCAGAGCATTCTAATCATTGAGGCTTATGACATTGCCCCTCCCATCCCCTGCCCCCCTTTATTATCAAAGTCACAAAAGGCCTGAGCTGTATAAACAGTCCGATTTGCAGACAGTGTGGCTCTCCAGATGGCCTCCAGCTGGGCCCGACGGTGATGATTCTGTGCTGGAGGGTTGAGGGACCCACCATCTGCAGATGGGGTGAGGCTGGGCAAGGAGAAGGAAGGCAGGCATGAGTGTTTCAGGTGCCCACTGCAGCTCTGTTCCTGGCTTGCTATGTATCTTTGTGCCAGACCATTGATGTCTCTGGGCTTTCATCTCACAATAGCCAGATTTTTTGGTGCACCATTCATCGGATGCCTTATTTTTACTTTATTTGTATATCTGTGTGAGGGTATGCCATGTCTGTGTGATGTGTATACATGTGCCATGTCTGTGAGGGTGTGCCGTGTATACATGTGCTTTGTCTGCGTGAGAGTGTGCCATGTCTCTGTAAGGGTATACCTTGCCTGTGTGAGGATGTGACGTGTGTATATATGTGCCATGTCTGTGCGAGGTTTTGCCGTGTGTATACATGTGCCATGTCTGTGTGACGGTGTGCCATGTGTATACATGTGCCATGACCGTGTGAGGGTGTGCCATGTCCGTGTGAGGGTGTGCCATGTCTGTGTGACGGTGTGCTGTGTGTATATATATGTGCCATGTCCGTGTGAGGTTTTGCCATGTGTATACATGTGCCATATCTGTGTGACAGTGTGCCGTGTGTATACATGTGCCATGTCCGTGTGAGGGTGTGCCGTGTATGTACCTCCTGGAGTTGGAGTGACATGGGCGCTGGAAACTCCACTTTAAGAGCAACAAGCACTCAAGTGTGGCGCCTTCTCCCCAACATCTACTTTCCTGGCCAGACATGGCCCTCGCCCCATAGAAACTCACGGTCCAGCGGAGATGGATAAACATGAAGTTGGCGAGCACAACTCAGTGTGATTAGGGCTGTGGTGAGGAACACCCAGATAGCCAGCCAAGCCCTCTGAAACGTGGTCTGGAGGTATGAGGAGGGCTTTGGGGCAGCCTTGAGAGACTGGGCAGCTGGGGTAGACCTAGATCAGGTAGAGAAGGCTGGTTGTGTTGGGAGAATTTAAAGCCAAGCTGGCCCCTGGCTCATCTGAGACCTGCCCCTCCCCAGTCCCCACAGCAGGACGCAGGGTTTGGGCAGAATGGATGGTGATCTGGGAGATTTGAGGAGGCCGAGAAGCCCCCTCTCCACTCCCCCGTGAAGCTGATGTCTGAGGCTGTGGGGTCAGTGAACCTGTTTCCTCCAGAGGTGGAAACTGAAGAACTGCCCTGAGCCGAGGGGAGCCAGGACTGGACGTCAGTCATCCTTTCCCCCAGCTTGGTGGCCCCCATGGCCCCCGGACTGCTCGAACATCCAGCTCTGGAGACTAGAGGCCCTGGGTGGCAGCAGTACCACAGCAGGCGGGCTGCCCCCAGTCAACAGCTGTAGCCAGCCCATCATGCCTGTGTTAGCTGCATGTGTGCCAGGGTGGGTGCCTGCCAGGATGCCTTCATCCTGGAGTGAGGTGGGACTCTGGCCTCTTGCACCTGTGTTGGAACCCTAGAATCATGAAATGGCTTTTATAAGCCAGAGAGCACTACCCAGCCAGTACAGGGACTGGGGGATTCTAGGCTCTGGCCCTTCTCCACCTAGCCGAGGGCTGCCTGGTTTGGGGGGGCCAGGTTCTGCGCCCTCCAATCCAGCATCACCTGTGAAGAGAAGAGAGCATGGGCAGGTTTTGAGCTTCAGGGTGGCAGGAAACATGCTGTGATGAAGGGGGTGGGGGAAAGTGGGCAGGGTCAAGGCAGGCGCCACCAGCCTCTCACCTGTGTGTGTACCAGTCGTGTGTCCCCATGGATTGTCAACATGTGCGTCTCAGGGACCCCACTCGTGTGATGCAGTGTGACACAGGTATGTATTGCGTGTGCACAAGTGAGCACCTGCAGTGTGTGGAAACCAGCGCACTTCGTGCAAATGGGGTGGACTGTGGCCTCAAGGCCAGACTGTGGCATGTGGTGGCNCAGGCCTGTCTCTGCCACCTGCTCCCATCCTGGGTCCCTGAAGAGCCTCCCTGCTTTCTGCCGTCAAGGACTCCAGCCTGAAATAAGCTGCACTTCACTCCTTCTTAAGCTGTGTCATTTCTGCCTGATTGTAATGGCATATTTTAAAATTACCAGAAATCAAAGCCGAGAAGTGGATATTGCTGCCTTTATTGCCTCGCTGGGTTGAGACTGGGGGAGGGGAAGAGCATTCCACCCTCCCCCACATCTATCCATCCCCCACTTCCTTTTTCTTTCTTTCTTTTTTTTTATAGACAGTAATAGGAGAAAATTGGTTTTGAAACTGAATAAAAGTCCCTTTCAGAGGAAATCTTTACTCACGGGTACCTCTGCTGAAAGTAAAATAGAGCATAATGAAAGGTGGTTACGTGATTGTCTTTCATTTACCGAGAGGCCAGGACAGACGGGAGGCTGCCACCGTCTCGGGGAATACAAGATTGGAATAATTGCGCTGTAACAAGGAGCTTGTTGTGAAATTAGTATCCTAAGAAAGTGGTGAAAAAAGGCTTTGCTCATGAATACTTCATTATCAGAAGCAGCAGAATTCTGGGCTTCAGACACCTGTTTAGTATTAAATACCTTCCCTCTCTCCCCTTAAACAGCCCCTCCTCATTTGCAACCAGCACAGGATGGAGGCACCCCAGGCTGCCAGGGACAGGGATGGGCGGTGTTGGGGAGAACACAAGGACCTCGGGGTACCCAGGCTGAAGAGGGAGAATGGGTGGGCCCCACTGGGACGCCCCCTTCTTCCACAGAAGCCT
>LOEQ01002049.1:77471-94140 GCA_001685075.1 Bramus lutescens | reverse complement strand
TTAAAGAAAGCACGGAACTGTGGAAAATACACCAATAGTAGCCGGTCCTCTTCATTAATTAGCATCGTTTCCAAGCAACTGTTAAATGTGAAAGATCAGACGTAAATCACACTACTTTGCCAATTCTATTAAAAACTTTATCTAGCTTTGAGATAAAATCAATACATCTTTTGCTATGTAAACCAACTCCACATCTTTGTATCAGCAGAGCCACACTTCCACAGAAGCATAGCTTCCTTGCCTATGCTTGCAACCTCTTCTTAAAAGAAAGAGTCCCTAGAAATTCTTGCCTTCCTGGACACAGACAAGTGTGAATGGCCTGTCAGGATAATGGATGGGGAATTGGGTGGCCTCAGTGAAGTGGCCATGGTCCAAAAAGTGAGGAGTGTAAGTGATTAGTGCAGGGCTCATATGTCTGCCTATGTTAAAAGTCCAGCATGGCTTCTCAGACTAGACTATGAAATTAGAAACTCTCTCAGCACTGTGGCTGCCTCTGAAACATTCAGTCTGGATTCTGCTCAATTGTCTTCTGAGATGAGCACAAGTCCCTGGTTTCAAACACCCAACCCCTCACAATTTAATCTAGGGCCTCAAGCAGAGCTGCGGCCCTGGCACACTGAGACAGAGTCCAGGTTTCTCAGGCTGGCCTTGAACTAGTTCTTAATCCAAAAAGTCTTTGAACTTGTTATTCTTCAGCTTCAGTCTGAAGTGGACAGATTACAAGGCTGTATCAAATTAAAAAAAATTTCTACAGAGAAGATGCCCTTAGATAAACTTTATCCATGTTTATCTTTATAAGAACCAGGCAGCCAGGCAGTGGTGGTACATGCCTTTAATCCCAGCGTTTGGGAGGTAGACGCAGGTGGATCTCTGTGAATATGAGGTCAGCCTGGTCTAAAGAGTGAGATCCAGGACAGCCAGGACTATATAACACAGTAAAATCCTGTCCCGAGAAACAAAAAAAACAAAAACAAACAAACAAAAAAAAATTAGGCTACACTCTGGGAAAAATATGGCAGGACTCTGGAAAAATATGGCAGGAAATCAAAAGTTACAAATAATTCAATAGTTTTAGAAACCAAAAGCATTTGCAAAAATTGAAGAAATAATCAATGAACAATGGCCCTGTTTAACATTTCCATTTTAAAATTTCTATTTCTTTGTGTGTACGTGTATGTGTCTAGGTGAGTGCACAACATGACACACGTATAGAGGTTGGGAAGTTGGGCTTTTCCTTCCACCATGTGTGTTTGGGAGACTGAACTCAGGACATCAGGCTTGGTGGCAAGTGCCTTCCTCACCCGATAAGCTATCTCTCTAGTCCTTGTTCTCCACTTCGTAAGGAAACTCAAGACATCTGCTTTCAGAGACATGGGTCGTCTCTAGAAGTTAAAGCAATCATCATGTGTGCATGTGTGTGGCATGTGAGTTGTGTGGTGAGAGGACAGTTTGGTGGAGTTCTCTCCAGCCTTTAGAGGGTACTGGGACTGGAATGCAGGTGTCAGGCTGCTGCAGTAAGTTCCGTTACCTGCTGAGCCATCTTGCCAGCCAATTTAGTCTTCCTTGTCAATTTCTTTGCACGTGTGTGTGTATATGTGTGGGTACCTTCCTCAGTCACACTCTTATATATGGAGACAAGGTTTCTCATTGAACATGGAGTTCACTGTTCTGTCTAGTCTGTCTAGCAACTTGCTCTGGAGACCCTATCCCTGCTTTTTTTGCTTGGCCACTGAAGGTGGATCACTGTGCCCTGGCTTTTTTGATGGGTTCTGGGGCTCTGAACTTCTGTCTTCACCTTGCTTGGCAATGTTTTACCCACTGAGTCATTTCCCAGCACCATCTGAAAACTCTGTGGACACTGAAAGGAGAGCTACAGAAAAAAGGTGATGTCTGGCAGAGTGATCTACAAAGGCAAGGTACAGGGGGAAAAAATCACTCCAAGAAAATGATTTGTGACGACTGCATTAAACTACATCTTTATGTTTCCAAAAGTGGAGGAAATACAGGTCTTGCATGTTCCAGCAAAGGGCTCTTGGCCTGTTGGTCTCAGCTGTGTGCTACCTAGGATGGTCATGGGGGCTGAGTGACCTGCAGGCATTCTCATCCTTGGCAGTACAGTACAGGCTGGGGCCACCTCCATGCTGATAAGTACATTCTTTGGCATTCTCGGTCTGCACGTGTGATTAATCTTTAGAATCAGTAATAGGGTTGGGAAGGCAGTGGGGAATCACATCCAGGAAGTAGCTTCCAGACTCTCAGGAAGCCCAGGACAGGGCAAAGCTATGCTGACTTAAACATTTGTTAGGTCTTTTAAGTAGATCTCTGAATGCATTTTTCAGATGCAAACAATGCATTTAGAAACACACACCGCCAAACATGAACCCAGGGCCTTATGAATGCCAGGCAGACGCTCTACCACTGAGCTACAGTCCCTAGTCCTACTCTGGATACATTTCTGATCAAAAGTATTTCATTTCAAATAGCCATACACATCCTGCTTTCAAAAAGACAGCTTGGACCCGGTATTTCTAGGTCTGTAAGAGTAAATGGTTTTCTTCCCTCTGACCACAATCATGGTGACTAGGATTCTCCCTTCTGCTCTGGGATCAGCGAGTCAACCATCCTGGCATTTATTGACATGTTACCTTTTTCTGCATAATTCTCAGCTCGTCACTCAAGTTGTTATTCACCTTCATTAGCTGCTGTATCTTGGCCTCAGAAGCCACTAGGGCGCTTTTGACCTCCATAAACTCCTGCACAGTGACTGGTCCATCTGATAAATCTGAATCTAGGCTCTAAAAATAAATTGGGGGAAAATGTTCACAATCTCAGATGATAATGTTAAAGACTAACAGCTAAAAATTTCAATCTCTGGCCATGCCAGCTGAATTCCAAACCAAATGAGAAGCAGGGGCAGTACAGTACTTCTGAAATTTTAAAGCCAAAATTTCCTAAAGGAGCAGGCAGGGAGCTGCAAACCTATATGACACTGACTGCCTAATGCTTGTCCTGACTTGCATACATTTTCCATACTAATTTAAAAAATTATTTTTTCAAGAATTCATTCATTCCATACTTGAGCATCAAGCAATTACCAGTGACAGTGAGTGGGATATAACAGTACAGAAAATAAGCGAAGACTGCTGCTTCCATGGTGTTTGTGTCCCAGCAGCATAGTGGGGGATAACTAGCATCAAGTACATAGTAGCACTGCAGGTGATTAGTGCTGTGGAAACAGATACAATGGAGCAGGGGAGGATGCAAAAGCTGGACCGGCCTACACATTAAGGAGCTGGGGTGAGCTGTAAGTAGTGTTTGAGGAGTGGAGGGCATCAGTGAGAATGTCTGGAGAAGCTTCCAACCAGCAGTGGAGCTCAGCTGGGGAGCAGATGTTTGGAAGGAAAGGTGGGAACTTGGTCATTCAATGGAGGGTCTAGCCCTGAGGGTGTGGTAATGATCTTAGCTTTCATTAAGTGAACTGGTACCTGGGCAGCCCAGGCAGGGGTGTCCTTTCTGCCAATATGATGTAGCAAATGCTAGACACATCTCTAAGTCCATCTCCCTGCTTAATGCCTCCGGAGCTCTCGAGCCTATCTTATTTCCTACTGTCTGGGGAGTGCCTCTGTGGCTCAGTCCTGGGGCTTCAGCCTGTAATTGGGAGAGGCCTTCTCTCATGTTCACAGAGCAGTGCCTCAGTCTCTCCCTCTGGGTCTTCTGGCCCAGGCCCTGAGGCAGCTCTGTGGTCAGCCCTTTGAATATTTTCAGCAGCC
The DNA here is from genome assembly GCA_001685075.1 of Bramus lutescens. NCBI lineage: Eukaryota > Metazoa > Chordata > Mammalia > Rodentia > Cricetidae > Bramus > Bramus lutescens. The sequence goes on along the minus strand of LOEQ01002049.1, from coordinate 90,370 downwards.
CTCCAACTTAAAAGTCCTGGGCTCTGTCTGCCCTCTAGGCCCCAGTCCTCCAATGCGGCATCAGACCTCTACACTATGTGACTTTTAGGTTGTTTCTACTCATGACTAGCCTTCTCCTTAGGCCCTGGCTGTCCCTTCTGTCTGCCCAGACTTCCCTCCCTAAACTGTCTAGAGGCTCTCTCATTATCTCCAAGCTTGTTGGTACTTTATGAGGCACATCATCTGCTGGTGTGCACTTTACTGTCACCATCCCACTTCCCCAACAGTGACATCTTCTGGGGACAGGAGATGAGCCTCAATGGGAGAAGAGCATGCAGAGAAGCCACTCTATAAAATATGAGTGTATAAAAGCCTCTGTTCATGTCCCACAAATGGCCACGACACCAACAGACTGACTCTTCATTTGCTCAGGGACAAAAAGCATTTTTATCTGCTTGGCATGAGGTAGCAGGAAACCCAGTTCCATCCATAGTGCCTTCGAAGGGCTAACCCTCACAACTTTGCAGGCAAGGTTTTTTTTTTGCATGTGTATGTGGCTTTTTCTGGTGGTGCTGGGAATTGAATGCAGGGCCTTGTTCATATTCAGCAAGCACTGTGCCATTCAGCGCCAGCCCCAGTGGGAGAACATGTTTAAGAGACACATGTCTGTCCTGCGTGTCTGCCCTCTCACCTTCTGCCGGTTTGCCTTGCTTGCTCTGGTTTCCATGTCTGTGTCTTCGTCCGATGCCACACTGTCATAGTCTGGCTGGTCATTGTCCTGGCTCTCAGTGCTATGCTGGTTACTAACAGTTCTCAATATGAGTTCCACATTATCTGAAGATACAGAGGAGGAAAACTATTTTAGACTTAAAATATATATTTTCCTTCTAAAAAACCTTTTAGGACTGGAAGAAAATGGCACAAATAGTAGGTTATATTCTCACCCACAGAGGGCTAACAGAAAGTAAGAAGCCCAACGGACAGCTACACAGAGAAGGTCAAGAGTCCCTGGTCTAAGCCTGTAGGGTCTGACCTAGGTCCTCCGCCTATGTTATTGCTGAGTAGCTTGGTGTTCTTGTGGGACTCCTAACAGTGGGAGCGGGGGATGTTTCTGACTTTTTTGCCTGCTTGTGGGACCCTTTTCTTCCTATTGGGCTGCCTCATTCAGCCTTGATGAGATGGTATGTGCCAGGTCTTATTGTGGTTTGTATGCCATGTTTGGTTAATGCCACTGGGAAGCTTGCTCTTTTCTGAGGGGAGACAGAATGGGGTTCTGAAGGAAAGGGGAAGGGTAGGGAAGATACTGAGGTGAGGGAGAGGAACTGTGGTTGGGATATAATGTATGAGATAATAATAATAACAACGAGTCCCTGATTCAGCTGCGTGGCTGGACAGACTCCGGGGCAGCCAGGCTGGGGCGATAAGGCCCAGGTTTGCATACGTGGAGCACAGCTTCACAGCTAAAGCCAAGATGAAGTGATGCAACTGGATATTTGCGACACTTGTATAGGGAATGGCAAGTTAAACAGAAAGGAGCCAAGCGTGCTGACACGTGCTTTTAATTGTAGCACCAGGGAGGCAGAGGCAGGAGATTTCTATAGGTTAGAGGTCAGCCTCATCTACACAGAGTTCCAGGACTGCCAAGTTTACACAGAGAGAACAGGCTTCAAAAACAAAAACCTAGAAAGCACACAGCCTGGAAACCAGGTGCTCAAAAAATAGGAACAGTAGCATTATGTCATCTGTATCCAGGTTAACAGACAAGAGTGGACCTAGCAGACATGTGTGGACATTATCAGTCATGTCTATTTCACAGATGAGGAACAGTGACTCACAGGCTCACAAACCACCTAAGTTTGTGGTTTATTTGGGGCAACTCAATATACACTCCAATTTCAAGTGCTTCTTACAGGCAGATTCATCTGGAGGTGAAGTCTGGCTTAAGAGGTACAGGTGCCATTTTAATTTTTAAAATGAATCTGACTATAGGGGATGGAGACACTATGAGTGACGGAGGGGACAACAGCAGTTTCTGTGATAAGCTGGCCTGTTTCTCTCTAGTCATCTCTCTAGGTATGTATGTATACCAACAGTCTTGTTATTCTCAGTGAATATATTCTAAAAATTTGTCACTGAGGTTCTTAGAGGAGACAGAGGTCTACAGTTCCCCAGAGCCACTGGCCACAGCATTTTCATGAACCGGTCAACACACAGCCCTGTTTTACATGCTTCTGTCAAACACACAGCAGATTCATGACCACAGTTTGAGGCCAGGAACACTTCAAGTCATGCCAGGAAGACGCTCATCAAATACACACCTTCCCCTCTGCCCCTTTTCTGCCTCCTCACACTCAGGGACATCACTCAACACCTTCCCCACTGTGCTGGGAGTCATTTTTTTTTTAAGCAGTGAAATCACCAACAAAAAGTATGAGAACGTGGACAAGCATGGCACTATGAAGATGAAGGACACTTACACAGTATGAGAACTGAAATACAGAAGCAGGAAGGCTCAACCTCAGTCATGGATGTACTTTGGGCAGAGCCATCTATACAAATACACTTCCCTTACAAAATCGAGACTACACCAAACCTTAAAAAATGTATTATTTCACTTCACATCGCTAAGTATTTCTGGAAAGTGTTTGTGTACTTCTCATGTGATTGTTTCTGTAGGATTTATTATTTAGCTGTTTTTAATGTTTTTATATACAACATACATGAAACATCTCACCAGTTCTCTTTAATAGTATATTCTGAGGTTTCTGGTTCCTGTACTCTCCAGACTGCGCCTTTACCGATCTAACACACCTTCCCAGGTTCCTGTACTCTCCAGACTGCGCCTTCACCGATCTAACACACCTTCCCTGAGTCTTTTTTCTTGATTGAATTGATAGAACCAAATTCCTGAACAACCAAGAGGGAGCACAAATTATTGTCAGTTTACTGTCTGCTTTTGGGGAATGTGACATTGACTGGAACTTTAATTTTTACAGCATAAGTATCTTGTTTTAAGTGCCTCAAAATTTCTGTACATAGAAAAATCGAGCCTAGAGTTTTGGGCTGGCTGCAGAGGAAGTGGGTTCCAGTGTCTGCAGATGGCGTGGAAGAATCATTGTGAAATGGATGCTCAGCATGCTCCACATCTTCTCATCGGTGCGCCTGGCTACAGAAATGCAAAGTTTACAGCTGCAAACTCTAATTATGTAGTGGCCGAGGGGCTTGAAAAGTAAGTGACGGCAGGGGAAATATAACTGTAATCAAGAACCTTTCTTATTTATGTCCTTTGAAAAATTTACGTTAGACTTTTGTGTTACTTTCAAGGTGCCAATTTTATGGGGGAAATAAGTGATCATGAAAAAAATCACATAAGATAAATCTGAATAATATTTAATAATTTTTTTGATAAAAGTTTTATTAGTAAGTGAGAAAAATACAGAACTTGAAGGGTGAAGAGGAACAAAATAACAGCAAGGTTGTTTCATAAAGCCTCATGAATCATATTATTTTATATTTATCAAAACATACTCTCTATATTGTAGGCAAACATGTTTGTCCTGTGGGCAAGCTTCTAAATAACCACACAGAGACTAATTAGTAATTAGAAATGGTTGATAGCTTAGGATTATCTCCAAGTAGTTCTTAAAACTTAAATTAACCCATTTTTTAAAAAAAATTTATGCTGTACTATGTGGTGGTAACTTTTTTCAGCATGGCATATGCATATTGTCTCTCCCTGCTTCTCCTGGTCACTCCACCCTTTACCACAGTGAGCTCTCTCCCTCTTCCACAAGTCCTGCCTAACCTCTCCCTGCCATTTGGCTTGTTATTAAACCAATAAAAACAACACATCTCCACAGTGTATGTACAGAAAGATTGTTCCACAATTTGCCCCCTTTTTGTCTAAATAAGAAGGTTTTAACTTTAACATAGTAACACTATATGGAACAAAACAGTTATCAAGTAAGTATTACAGTTACAATACCTAGTCTGTTTGTATTTGGCTAGCTTTTGCTACAAAGAAAGCAAACTCCATATGGAGGTCCATCAATGCCCATCATCCTTTTTTCAAGTAGATTGGTGCTGTCATGAGCATATGTATCTCAGTGCCATGAAAAGCACTATATTATTAAAACATTTTAAATGTCATATCTTATAGATTTTTGAAGCGTTATAAGACCGTCTGTCTAAATATACCCATTGATCCTTAAATACATATCTAATATGACTACAAGTTTGATTCCTTTAGATGACTTACTAACCTGCATTTAATTATATGACATTTTTGAATGAGTTTCACACATATGCTACCCTAAACAAGAGTAGAAACATACAAGTAGTATCACAAACTAACTTTAAATTTCTATCAAAAAATCTGTATCAATGTAAAATATTTGAGCTTTTCAAAGTAGACTTTTCAAAAGTAGACTCGACAATCCATCCTTTTATCTCATCATTTTATACTATACCCCCCTCTTCCTTTTAGAAAGAGATCTTTGAATCTAGCTCCTTTGTTTAGCTTCTTTTCCTGACCATAATGAATAAAAATTTTAACCCCCCCAAATGATGGCAACACCGATAGCCCACCAAACAATGAAAATCTATCCACAGTTTACCTCTTGTGAATGTGGGTATCATTCTTTAGACTGATTCCTGTTGTCTGGGGGCACTAGCCTCTTTGTGGGACCATGAGAAAATCAGAATAATGATCAAGTCCTCACTGGGGTAGTCTGTGAGGTTGGACCATCTCAGCCAGCAACCTTGAAACTGTTTTGGATGTGGAAATATGAGGAAATTGTAACAGAGGTACTCTGATATGCTGTATCACCTGGAATGCTTGATAACTTTGAAGTACTCTATTCACCAGGGCTCCAACAGGTACCTTTCTGTCATAATATATTAGCAACAAACTCTCAGAATGGCTAGGTTACACTTATGAGCATCTACACTGCCTGAGCATCTTCAGCTTTAGACTGAATCCTGAGCTGTATTGTGACTGCCCATCACCCCAGCTCTGGACTGAACACTGTGTCTCACAAGGCCCAGGCATATACTCAGAACTGGACACTTGCCTTTTGACCTGGACAGAGGACTGCTCTGCTGTCTCCTCTTGGCGTCACTGAGGATGTCGATGACCAGTGTAGCAAATTCATGGGCATTAAACCGAGCTAATTTCTGTCTGCCCTAAGGGGGAGAAAGTAATGGGAAAGTTTCCACTGTAAAAATATAAGCATCAATAGTGACAGCACATGTCCAAGACTCTTAGACTTGTTTTCCAGCTCCATCACATTAACTCAGTCACCATCATTCTCCAACTGACATCAGTATTTGCTATTATGAATTAAAATAAGATGGTTCTGGAAGGATGTGTAGCTCACTGCTGAGTTCAATTTCCAGCACTATCAGATTATAAAAACGTAGTTCTGTTATCAATGATTTAATTTTGAGCTGAGTGAAAAGTGAATCTGAAGGGAAATTTCCACATTTAAAGATAAGATTATAGCTTGGATGTGGGTTTCATTCCTTCAGACAGTGGTTAGCTGGAACTAGAACCTCATTTTCTCACTCCTCTGTCTGAAATAGGTTCCTTTTAATGTTCTGTTGTTATAGACAACACACATGTATAAATCTGCTTTTTTGGGGAAATATTCTTAAATGAAGATTCCTCGGTACAAAGATTTACATAAATTAAAGGCTTCTGATTAACTATAAACAATTTCCTCCTTCTTCTCTCCACTTCTCTCCCCTATCTTTCACAGTCTGGCTATGTAGCCCAGGCTGGCGTCAAGCTTGAGGTCCTCTTGTTCCAGCTTTCTGAGCACTGAGATCACACAAGGAGCCAACAAGCTGCCTTCTCATCCACAGTCACTCACAGTCTTGTCAGTGCACGAGAGTCCTTCACACTCCACCACCAGCCTAGAGTATCCTTTATTATCTTTACCATTTCCCTTCTTGTTTGTGAATTATTTGTATTTTCCTGTTCATATATGCTTTTCTTATTCATTCTCAAGTTGTCTATTAATGTGTATACAGGATACTATAAATACCACATCAGTCATTTCCCAAATAATACTAACTTTTCACACTGAGCCACTTGCCTGGTTTCGTGTTGAGGAGTACTCAGGATTGACCGGAAGAAAGGGGACGACAGTTGTCTCGGTTACCAGGGTGCTGTGGTTCTGCGTGGCAAGCCAAACTAGCCGGAGGAAAAGAGCCAGAGACAGAATCTCATCACACCTGTAGAGCTCCACTGGCAGGCATGGCTCACACACTACAAAGGAGACTTGGGGAAGCACACTCCGAAGCCAACACACACAAAAGTACATGTCAACACATAGGTTATGAGGACAGTAGCAACTGGGCAAGTAAAACACAGGCTGGCAGCCTGCCACCTCCCACTGAGAACAGAAGCTTAGTAAAGCTGCATATTAAGTCACCTGCATCAGTCTCTCGCCTGTCAACTTCATCGTACACATCCATGGCAAGTTCTTCAAACAAATGATTACTTAGCTGAAAGTAAAAATATCAGGAACACAAGGGACAACAATTAACACCAGGAGGATTCCTGTGATGCATGCAGTCACCCTTTATCTCAGTGTCTTATTCAAAGCCAGTGCCTAGTGACTGCCTGTCTTTACCATTTCCCTGTTAGCAGCAGCTGCCTCTCACAGGCTCCCACTCTGCTCTGACTGTGCTAGCTAGCACCCTGTCTTTGCTGTCCTGAAAACTTTTGTCTGCTTTCCCAAAAGGAATGGGTCCTAAATCCCTGGTAGGATAAAGAAGTGAACCCCTCTGGTGGGGATGACTGCTGAACGCAGTGGTTAGACAGCCACACTGTCGGCAGTGGGTGAACACCTGCTGCACAGCCCACTCAGCTCGCTTTCCTTGGCTGACTACAACACAAGAGCTGAGCTTCCTTATTAATGCTGTGGTTCATCAGGGCACCAAGGGGCACAGCTTACAATACAATCACAGAGCAGCAGGAACTGGGAAGACTACCAAGGTCTTCCAGCTGAGAAAGGAGAAGCTCAGGAGAAGCCCAGACAGGCTCCAGCTCTTCCACCTCAGTCTGACACTCAGAAGCTGTGATCTCTCTGCTGGTTGCTTTGTGCTCTGATGGCAGATGCTAACTTGTCACACTACCACTCTGTGCTGTGCCTGACATTTGCAGGGACATCACTTAGATGAACCTAGAGGTCTTTAATTTGACATTAAAAAACCAAAACAAAACACTGGTTACAGGGCCCTCAGAGGAACACAGGAAATGCCTAGAACACCCTACCGGATTAAAAAAAAACAAAAACAAAAACAGGGCATGAAATTCTGGCATATAATTTTTAGAAGGAAAAAAAAGAGATACAAATAGGTACAAATTGGAAATACAAACTGAAGGAAATATACCAAAATGCGGAGCCTGAGTTCCAGATAGCGAGGTGACTGAGGAAGAGTCCACCTCCTTTTAACTTTTCCACTGTATCCACATTACACTCACTGTTCGAAATAAACCCTGCAGAGTCTTGCCAGGGAATACAAGGAAGTCTGGGAGTCTGAACATGCTTGAGAATCATCGAGTTTCTACCTCCAAGGACTGGACTACAAGCTGTTTTGTTATCACTAATGGCATCACGACCCACACTGCTGAGGGCCTGCCTCTTAGACATGGTGCAAATAGCACCCTGTTTAATACCATCAGTGGAGATAGCATTTACTATTGTCCCATTTTATAGACAAAAAAATTGAGCAACAGACGTTACTGGCCTTAAGACTTTAAAGTGTTAACGTTTACTAATTCAAGAATATATTGATTTTTTGTTCCATTTCTCTCAGTTTTTTACTAGGGAGGAAAGTGAGAGTATGAGACAGACACAGCTAGGGAAGAAGAAACGAAAGGAGAGAGAAGGGTATATGGGTGAGAAAGGTGGTGGTGGTAGTGGTGGTGAATGCTACCCCGGCACACGGGTAAGAGCAGCTCACCTGTGAGAAGCAGCCCCTGGGATGCCCTCTTTCCCAGCATCCCTGCTGGAGGGGAGGTTCTGTGCTTGCAGGGCTGAGGGTGAGCTCGGCTGTTGAGCCTGACAGCCAGTCTAAGGTCTTTAGAGCATATTAAACTCTGTCTGAGGTATTTATTTAATGCCTGTCCCATGTTAAATAAGATAGACAAGCTCAGGTTTCCTGTGGCATCCAGCCTAGCTGACAGTCAGAAGGAGCTGTCTGTCTGTCTGTCTGCTATGTATAACAGAAATTTGCTTACAGACAACCAGTAATTAAAGGAAAGCACACATTCCTGTGCTGCCTAAAAAGCTCGACATCTCATTTATCTTAGTATACGGCCTCCTGAATTTAAGAAAGGCATTAAAACACACAAACACACAAACTGCAGATACAGAAGACAGAGACACCAAACAAATTGCATAAAACACATTTATTTCACAATACAGTTAAATACTATTAAGAATAAATTTACTTTATGTGATACTTAATGATACTGTATGAGCTTCTAAAGGGTCTCTTGTGACGAGGGGAAGGAGGGGGAAATCACAAATCAGGGAAGCTGGACTTTACCTACACCTCAGAGGTGCTTAGGCTCTGCAAGTGCTAAGAGGAATGGGAACTAGGCAAGGAAAATGAGCAGAAACAGAGTCCTGGAGCGGGGCTCGAAGGAGGTTACTTTTGGCTTCAGAGAGCTGATTCACAGAGCCACCCCAACAGTGCATGCACACCTAACCAGACAGGAAGTGACACTGTGCTGAAGGGCCCTTAAAGGTAACGAAAAAAATAAAAAAACCCAACAACAACAACAACAACAAAACGAAAAACAAAACAAAAAAACCCCAAACAGCAAGGGATCTTGGTTCTGATCCAGGGAGCACTGAGAAGAGGTAAGGAGTCACAAGGGGACCAATAAACACCTGGTGAGCTTGACAAAAGGGAATCACTCTCCCAGGGCATCTTCAAATACAAAGATTATGTGACCGACAGGCCTAGGTCCAGACCATCAACTTTCAGAAGCGTAAATTTAAAAAGCGCTAAGGAATGGCATACAATGGGCAAGAAAGAGTCCATAGCACTCCAGTGGATGAATGCACCAACTCATTGCCCTGGCAGTGCCAGCTATTGCTATTCCTTAGTGTCCCGTCCCATGTGACTAATGGAAGAAATGCCATGGAAGGCCATCTCACTCACTCCAGTACCCTGAGAAATAACCAGAATTCTGGTAGAAAACAATATCCGACTACCACAGGCAGGGGCTGCATTTTTAATACAAGAGAGAAGAACACAGATTGTCTGAAGTAGTCAGCGGACTTGGATATACCCAAGAGCTTTTTATCTTCATTGCTACATATAGACCTGACAGCCTCCTTCTGATTCAACAATCATCTGATGCAAGAGCTAACTCAGACTGACAATAGGGACCAGCAGGGTTTCCATGCTGGGGTTCACCAGGAAGAGATACTCACAGACTGAAGCTTCTTCTTGGCAGCTTTTGCCAACTCAGACACATCCAGGCTGCTGAGGAAATGCACAAAACCATTAAGCAAGTAAAGAGAAGATGTGAACTCTACAAGATTAAGATGCCCAAGGAATGAAATATGACGGTCAGAGCCAAGCATTCTGTAGCCAAAGAGTCATTGAAGAGACTGGAACAATTTAGCCAGTGACTCCTTGAAACCCAGCAGGCAGGTAATGTTAAAAGGAAAGGCACTGGCCTACAACTGAATGATAAAAGCTACGGTTCGGTTCATCTCTAGGCCTTGGGGGTGTGGCTTAGTGGTAAAACATTTGTATAATGTGTGAGCTGCTGAGTTCCATCCATAGCACAAAGGCAAAAAAAAAAAGGCAAAATAAAAAGGAAAACGGAGAAGGAAACTGAAAGGCCAGAAAGACAAGAGCACAGCTGGAAGAGCAGGGTCTGTCTGTGCACCACCCTGGCAGTACTGGCCCAGCACTGCAGGGCCCTCTGCTGTGGCTGGGACGCCATTTCACTCCACAGGTCGGGGGCAGCAAGCCAGGGCTTTTATTGCTCAGCTAATGAATGAACTAAGGATGGTTTTTATATTTTTAAACATTTTGGATAGAGAAGGAAAAAAGAACATTCATTTCTCAAGATCTAAAAATTCGAGTTTCAGTAGCCAGCCCATCATCTTAAGAGCTCACTGACACTTTCTAGAGGAGAAGCTGACAGCTGTGACAGGGTTCACAGCTGACAGAGCTTAATATATTTCCTGGTCCTTGACAAAATTGTTTGCCAACCCCTATTATAGGCCAAGAACATCAGCTCTTCTCTTCTGACACAGAAATACCTGTGAATATGACCTATCAACACAAACACCAGGACAACTGGCCAAATAGTGACAACAGCATTACTGGCTCCAACTCCTTATTAGTGTTTCTGGGATCTGTGCTCTTTCCAAGTTAAGTTTCACATGGTGGTTTACTTACAGCCGTCTTATTTCCAAAGTGTATAGCCATAAAAGAGAAAAATGTATGGGCTCTGTTAAACACAAAATATAATACACTTACATACTGCAAACCAAGGCAGTGCTGGGCAGATAAACTGGTTCTTACCTGTCGGCCATTTGAGGAATTATAAAGTGCTGCCCATTTTTGTGATCTGAAACAGAAATCAAAGTTTTGCTCATGTCAATATTGAGATATATAAAGGAGTGGTACCGTTTTTATTTCCAGTTTAAATTGTTCAATTAGTCATTTTTCATAATCATGGGGAAACAGAGAAGTTCTGAGATTGGCTACAAGTTCCCTGAAACTTGACCAGTTTCAGACATCATTAGGCCGAAAACCTATGCTGATTAGCTCACCCCAGAAAAACTGACAGAAGAATGCCAAGGGAGGCTCCACCAGCTCCTGGTGGCAGATGGCAGAGCTGCACTAAGCCTGGGAGAGTTCAGGGCTAGGGCAGGGGTGCTTTGCATGCAGACCCAGAGTGACTCCACCTTGCCATCTGCCGAGCGGCTCTGCCCTAACCTAGATTTCTAGAACAAGGATTCACATTCCAGTGAACAAACTATGGTAAGCACTTCTGCAGTTTTTGTGTACACTCCGTCCACCCTCTTAGGCCATGCCTGGGCGTGGGGCACACGGTAAATGTGCGTCTTACATGGGAGAAAGCTGCTATTCATTTGGTAGCTCTGCTGTTTTATATTCTGAACAGCAAGCACATGCCTGCAATTACAGCACTGAAGTAGCTACGGCAGAGGGACCCACCTGAGCTAAAACAGCAAGACTGCGTCTCCTAAAGACAAACACTTTCTTTAGTGTTGTCCTCAGCAATGTGTGAAACTTACAGTTGCTCCATATTTTTCCCTAAATTATACTACTAGTTCTGGGGCAGCATCACACTGTGGTTTTAATTGGCATTTCTGTAATGGCTAATGATGCTAATCTTCATGTGCTTGGTTTTTTGTCTGTTTGTTTTGTGTTTGTGTTTAGCCATTTATACATTGTCTTCAGGGTTTGTTTTTCTCTTTTTCATCTCTTTGAGATGGTCTTGATCATCAGGGCACAGGAAATGGCCCACAGCCCAGGGAGATTGCTCAGCAGGTAAAACCTCTAGCTGTAGAAGTCTGACAACTCAAACCTCAGATGTAGTGGCAAACGCACACACACATGCATGCACACATGCAGGGAGGTGGGAGATGGAGACAGGAGACTGCCTCGAAGTGCCTGAGCCAGCTAGCTGGAGTACAGTGCACAGACAAGAAAGCCTCAAGCTCAACAAAGAGGCAGAAGTGACTTCAGAACGTTGGCCCAGGTGTACACATACTCTTGCACATACATGGGCATGGTATTGCTTGTCTATAATCCCAGCCCTTAGAGGATGATCAGAGTTCAAGGTCATCCTTGAACATACAGCAAATTAGATACCTGCCTAACTTAATGAAATTGTTTAATTTTTTCTTTTTTTTTTAAAATTATTTTTATGTGTACACATGTTTTCCTGGCATACCACAAGGATGGCTTGTGTCCACAGAACTCAAAAGGTCAACAGGTTTCCTGGAATTGGAGTTGTAGGCAGTTATGAGCCGACACATAGGTGCTGGGGATGGAATCCAGGCCTCTGCAAGAGTAGCAAATACTCAGCCATTTCTCTATCACTCCCACGCTGGCCTGCTTTCAGACAGAAAAGAGTGTAGTCCTGGCTAGCCTGGAACTCTGAGACCCTCCTGCTTCTGTCTCCCACATGCTGAGATTAAAGGTGTGCACCACCAGGCTACTCGAGAGCTTGTTTTCAAAAATATAATAAAAATAAATGATTCTTCTAAGAAAAGATGACTACATTCTTTGACTCAGTCTTAACTAGTACTGGTGGCTCCTCTTGCGTGCAGTCAGGCGTGCAGATTCCTTACAGCAGGAGTATGTGTGAAGAGTATGGTGAGAATCTATCCGTGCCCAGCCCAGTTGTCATCAGAGAAACTTCCACCAGCAGCTGATGGGAGCAGACGCAGAGACCCACAGCCAAACAATAGGCAGAGAGAGCGCCCAAACTGGAGATCTCCATTGGGTTCTTCCCCTTGGAGCTTGGGGAAATCCCTCAGAAGAAGCGGAGAACTGTAGGAACCAGAGGGGTTTCACCAGGAAAACATGGCCCACAGAATCAACTAAGCAGGACACATAGGGGTTCACAGAGACCAAAGTGATGATCATAGAGCCTGTACTGATCTGCGCTATGTTCTCTGCATGTGTGTTATGGTTGCTAGCTTGGTGTTCTGTGGAATTCCTAAAATTGGGGGTGTCTCAGACTCTTCTGCCTGCTCTTAAACTTTTTCCTCCTATTGGGTTGCCCCACCTAGCCCTGATAGGAGGATCTGTGCCTACTCTTACCGTATGTATCTTGTTATCCCATGTTGCCTTGATATCCTGGGAGGCCTGTTTCTTTCTGAGGGAAACAGGAGTGGATCTGC
>LOEQ01002049.1:57956-71212 GCA_001685075.1 Bramus lutescens | reverse complement strand
GGCATACACACAGACAGAATATTGTATACATAATAAATAAATAAATATATATATATATAAAAGAATGAATAAACGGCCGAGGGAAGAGGTTCTAAAAAGCCAATGACTGTTTCTATCCTTGGATTCTTCTAGTAACTAAGGGCTCTAGCTTTGATCTTCTATTGTTAGTTCTATAATGCTCAAGAACTATGATGCATGTTCAACTCTGGTTCAGTTATGCTCTGGGATTCTTGAAACAGATGTTTCTCTAGAATGAAAATAGTCTTAAAAACTAAAATCCCAGGTTGACAAGATGGTTCTGTGAGTAAGGCCACCCGCTGCTGACAACCTGAGTTCTATCTATAGAACCCACAAGGTGGATGCAAAGAACTGAGCATGCAAGGTGTCCTCTGACATGCAAGCACACACGTAAACAACACACACACACAGAGTAAATGTAAAAAATTTAAAACTACAAATTCAAGAGCTGACCAACTTTGTATTTTTATTCATAACTACAGCTATCTCAGGCAGGAATGGTGGCACACACCTGTAATCCTAGCATTCAGGAGGCAGAGGCAAAAGGATCGAGACCACTAAACAGGATTCCAAAGGATGAAAACAACCAACAGGCCTACCCAGCTATGATGCCTATGAACCATAACTATCAGTATGGCACTATAACCCTAAGGGTGCAGAAGGGGCAGGCATACCTTGGTAGTAACCAACAGTTCTCTAGTTGGACTTAGGATCTTCTCAACAAGAGGGAAAATTTTGTCACCTACCCAGAGCTAGTGAAGTCATGGATCTTGTAGAACCTACAGCCATCACTTTACTAAACCAGTATAAACCCTAACTATGTTCTCAATATTTGTCCTTGTACCCACAGATAATTGTAGTCCTCATCCCTCAAGGAAATTTCTCTCTGAAACAAATTGAGACCACTGCAGAAAAACACAATCAATCACAGACATAGTTGTAGAGCCCAGTCCCAACAGATACTCTACATCACAACTTTTGCACCTAAGGCTGAGGGATCATTATGGAAGAGGGGGAAGAAAAGTGGTCAGAATCAGAGGACCTAGGGAGTTTGCTGTGAGACTGTGTCTCCTAGAAATGTCAGAAGCTACATACACCCACAGAGTCTCACCAACACGGCTGCCTGAATGTGACCCAACAAGGACGCACAAACAGACATACTAAGATGGAAGAGAAAGCTTAGGAGGCTCAGTCCCCACAGAGAACGGGAAGAAGCTAGAGTGCTGAGAGCAGAACAGTCTTCCTCACGGAAGCACGCCAATGATAACCAATGCTAGATGGCCAACCAGGAAAATATACATACAAGTAACATAATACAAACTGGGAAGGTTATAGCCATGTACTTACGAATATACAGCTATATGTACGTACACACACACACATACACACACACCACACACATGCAACAACAATTAAAGAAAAAAAAAGGCCATGAATTCAAAGGAGAGCAAGGTGGGGGATATATGGGAGGATCTGGAGGGAAGAAAGGGAAGGGGAAGATGATGTAATTATGTCAAAAAATTATTTAAAAATAGTTTAAGACCAGTTGAAGGTATACAGCAAAGTCCCAGGCCACGTGGGATACATTGTGAGACTCTATCTAAAAAGCAAAATAAAACTAAAATAAAAATTCTGCAGTTATGTTATCCTTTCAAATAGAAACCCTTATGGCAATCTTCGTGAGGACCTGAGGACTTTTTGTTTTCGAGACAGGGTTTCTCTGTAGCTTTGGGGCCTGTCCTGGAACTAGCTCCAGAGCAAGTCATAAAAATGTTGCCCTGACCTGTTTTTCCAGAGTAAAGGTGCAGCAAGGCTGTCCTCCTCTCTCTCACCTGGTTTCCTGCCGCAGAGGTAGAAGGCCAGTCGGTCAGTCAGCTCGTACTGTATTTCCACGAGGCGCTCAGCCAGCTCATGGTGCCCTCCTTGCCTACAAAGAGAACAAAGCACCACTGACACAGCTCAGTTCACTGGCGTTGAGTCAGAAGAGCACAGGGCTGTTCTGAGACACCTGAGTAGCTTATCAAACACAATTGACTGACTGTCTGATCACTTTCAGTGCCTCCTCCCAGAGCCAGAGCCCCACCAGGCGACCCTCTTCCCTTTACAATGTAAAGACACGTGAGAGGACTAACTTCATTTAATGAGGTGAGAAAATCAACTTAATAAATAGAAGAGGTTTCCAAAATCAACGAGAGTGTTCCCAGAAACACCCAGCCTTGGGGGATGGCCCCAGGCTGATGTTCTCAAGAAGGCCCTTCCTCCACACAATCCTGATGCCTGTAGTCAGCTGCCCAGATTAGAGCCTAGAAGTTAAAAATCACTTCAAGGGCTTCAAGGCAGACTAACCTGATGCAGAACCCATCCCTGCAGCTACTTCTGCCTCTGTACCTGCCATTTCTGCAACAGTAAACAATGTTTGCCTGTCTTTATTCCTAAAACATTTAACCCGCTTGGAATCCTCTTAGCATGTAAGTAACTGTTACACTGAGACTATTACACACAAAGCTCACGAGAGACTCCAAAGTGAAAAAACGGTTACTGTGGATCCTGTTATTAGCAAAGATGAAATCTAGCTCCAGCCGGTTTCTCTCCCCACATACTTCCTGACCTACTACACACATCTGAACCTAACAGATGCCCTGTTTTCTCAGTAGGTGACATGGTGCTGGTCTGGGCGGAGCACCTGGCGGAGCTATTCAGTGCTGGCTGAAATGAAGGAGCATGGTCCAGCCTCAGAGCTGAGGAAACACTGCGTGCCTCTCACCACTCCCACGCTTGGCTTCTCCAGCCCATCTCCACGGTGGTGAACATACTCTGTCCATCCCTACCTCCTACTCTTGACTCTGCCTTTCTTCTCTCAAGAATGCTTTATTTCCTTCTTCATAGGTCCATATCCCACCTACTCCTCAAAAGACCACTAAAGAAATTTCCTAATCACTGGGGCCACGATAAAGAAACTTTGCATATGCTCATTTTTTTCCTTTTTTTCTAAAATATTTATTTATTTATTATGCATACAATATTCTGTGTGTGTGTGTGTGTATGTCTGCAGGCCAGAAGAGGGCACCAGACCTCATTACAGATGGTTGTGACCTACCACATGGTTGCTGGGAATTGAACTCATGACCTTTGGAAGAGCAGGCAATGCTCTCAACCACTGAGCCATCTCTCCAGCCCCATATGCTCATTTTCTGTATGGGTCAGTGTGTGGTGTCTATATGAAATGCATGTTTGCCTGTATGTGGGCCCATGTGTGTGGAAGCACATATACATGGAGACATGGAGGTTTGAAGTCTACATCAAGAATCTTCCTTGACTGCTTTCCACCTCACCATTGAGGCAGAGTCTTGACTGAACCCAGAACTTGATGATACAGCTGGTCTTGCCAGTCAGCTAGCCACAGGGACCCCCGTCTGCCTTCTACTGCTGGAATACAAGAGGGCTTCCGTGCTCAGCCAGCACACTCACGAGGCATCTGGGTGAGCGCTGAGGATATGAACTCTGGCCTTCATGCTTGCACAGCAAGAGCTTTAATCGGTGGCCCTCTCCATAGTCCCTTACATATGCTTTTTCAATTTTATTACCTATTTCATGGTGTGTGTGTGTGGCTCAGGGGATAACTTTTGGTCGTGGGTTCTTGCACTCTGTCTTACTGAGGCAGGGTCTCTCTGGCTTTTGCCACGCTGCACACATCAGGACAGCTGGCTCACAAGCTTTATGGCTCCTCTCTCTTCCTCCCATCTTGCTGTGGTTGCGGGGATTACAGACATGTGAACACTATACCCAGCTTTTCACGTGGGTTTTGGGGACTACACTCAGATTTTCAGGGTTGTGTGACAGGGCTTTTACCTGTCAAACGTCAAGCCATGTGCACTTTTTAAGACCAACTGTCAGCAGTAAATGGTAGTGAACACCTGTAATCATAGCATAGGCAGGAATACTTATATCTGTAAATTTAGGGCCAGCCTGGGTTAAAGAGTCAGACCCTGTCTCAAAAAGTAAAACAAAACAAAACACGGCTAATTGTCCATTTTGTTGACAATTCATATGTAATGTTGCCTAATTCCTTCAGCATTTACTAATCATCTCTTCTGGAGATGTAAAGTTAGGATTCTGGGACAGATTTTTGTCATTTCCCCTGTTTACTTCTTTGTGAGCATGGTGTTTCATAGTTGGTAAATCTGGAAAAAGAAGGAAAGACATCCGTCTTCTATCACCTAGACCTGCAGGTGTAAATAGATTCATTGAACCCCAGGAAGTTCCTTCATGCCCCTGCATTTCAGTTGTAGCAGGGCATGGTGGCATTCCTGTAGTCCTAGTTACTAGGGGCACACAGTAAGAAGTTTGTCTAAGTTCAGAAGTTCGAGATCTGCCAGGGCAATACAGCAAGTAACTGCTTCAAAACAAAACAAAACCACAACAGGAAAAATTTAAAGCTACATTTAAAACTTGAAGAGTGGGTTTTGTATTTAACCCCAATGCCAGCACTCCAGCCTTGTGCTATGTTTCTAGCCCTATTTCGTTCCTTGTGCTTACATGTAGTCAGTGAGCCATTTCTCAGGTCTTCACTCTAATTCTTTTATGTCTAAAATGAAGATTTATTTATTTTTATGTGCATGTAAGTGCATTTCATGTGTGCCTGGTACCCTTGGAGGCCAGAAGAGGGTGTTGGAATCCACAGAACTGGAGTTATGGATGAGGGACTATATGGTGCTGAAACTGAACCCTGAACCCTAGTCCTCTGCAAGAGGAGCCGGTGATCTCAACCACTGAGTAAACTCTCCAGCCAGCCCGACTGTCAATTCTTGATACCTGATTTGTATGCTATGGCTTGAATGCTACTTTGTTACAAAGATTAGAAGTCAAGTACACTGGTTTATGATTCTAGATTGCCTTGTCTTGCCTATCTCAGCTGATGCTGAAATGTCTTCTTCTATAAAATAATAGAATATAAACCTCTAAGGGTGCTGAACACAAGTCATATACAATTCAGTCACTTAGCAAGGAATCATACTCAGCACACAGGTGATCCAAGACCCTCAGCCCCTCACCTTGCATAATCAACAGGAGTCTTTCCACTAGAATCTTGTGTGCCTGGGTCAGCTCCATATACTGCCAATAATTCAGCCTGTAAAATCTGTCCTGCTTTGGAGGCGACATGGAGTGGAGTGCTGCCTTTTTCCTAAGAATTATTAATAAAAGTAAACAAAAAAGGAAAAAGAAAAAAAAACTAAGTAAACAGCCTATTCAAATACAACTCAGTTTCAATCTATTATCTGAATCAATTGACATTTCCATACAGGATGAAAGAAGTTGGCTTGGGCTCCTAGAGATAGCAGTCTCAGACAGGTCTCAAGGTTCCCTGTTCTCACACTTGAATGGAGTTGCTGAAAAACAAACACAGAAAGAGTAGCTGTAAAACTGTTAGGAGTGATGTGCTAGAGCAGCTGGCAACCTGTTTTAATGCACTCTCTATTAGTAACAGATCTTTATTTGGCTCAGGAAAATGGGGAGTCTCTGCTGTTCACAATGGCTGTAGGCTGTAGGCGAGTCTCGCCCATTTTACCCACAAGGAACTAGAACTGTGAAGCCCAGTCTGTCCAGATGCGGGGCTTACCAGGTAGGGCCCAGCTATAACCCAAGTGGGAAGCACTTGAAAAAGAGGCTCTGCGATTGAGTGGAATGGATTTCAAGGCCTACTGCCTTCCAGCTGTGTGATCTGAGAACTCTGGGCAGCAGAACCTGGGTATCTTGGTGCCATCTGCCAATGGGGTTATTGTGAGGAATCAGTGATACAGAAAATGCTTCAAAACTCAGACACGGCTACACTAGTAATTATTAGCTGCTGATCCCAGCTGCCTTACACCATCCACTATCAATGTGCATTGCCCATCTATCCATACAGTGCTCCCATGAGGCTGTTCTTGGTGGGTAATACTGATATGGTGCTATGCTAATTCCTTATTATCACAGAAAGGCTTTTAAAGAAAGCAGAAAACAAGGTGCTTTCTTTCAAGTTTAATCTAGAGCTGTTCCAAATGTAATAATAGGCACCACAGGAACAGAGAAACCAATGTAGTCAGTTTTTTTTTAATTCTTTAATTGTATGTATGTATGTATGTATGTATGTATGTATGTTTATATGTGTGTGTGTGTGTGTGTGTGTATGTGCACATAGAGTACAGGTACCCACAGATGCCAGAAGAGGGTGTCAGATACCCTGGAGTTAGAGCTACAGGTCATCTGATATGGGTTGTCATCATCATCATCTTCATCATCATCATCACACACTTTCATACAAGGTCTTACTATGTAGTTCTGGCTGGCCTGGAACTCACTATATAGACCAGGTCAGCCTTGAATTCCCAGCTATCTCCCTGCCTCTGCCTCCCAAAAGTCAGGGAGTAAAGGTACATGCCACCAGACTTGGCTATATTTTTTATTTGGTAAAAAAGGAGAGAAAGTATTTAAAACTTTTTAATGAGTAGGAAAATTATATCTATGTCTATGTAAAAATTAGTACTGTGAATTGCACAATGTTGTTGAGTGAGCATCCATCTCAAAGCACTGCTCTGAAACTCAAGATGAGCATTTCTACAGCATCTCAGAACTGCCAAGGCCCAGAGAAAGCACCCGTTCGTCAGCCAACAGCCCTGCATGCAGCAGCTCTACTCACTTCTCAAGCTCCGCCTGCCCCGCAGCCGGGAAGCTAAAGAGGTTAGCCTCCTCTCCCTGCCATTCTAATCTTTTAGAAACAAGCATCCTGAAAACATCCCAGGCCCTTCTAGAAACACTCCTTTGAAATGGCTATTATTTCCAAGAAGGGAACTTACAAAATATATATGTGAAAACTTTACTGAAAAACACAAATTCATTCACTAATTAAAAACCTTACAAAAAGAGGAACGTCTAGGAGGAGGACTACCTGTGCTTAAGAGAAAAAAGAAGACTGCATTAGAAGTTTTGACTGTACAAAAGAGATTGGTCTCTCCCTCCCAGTACTACCACAAGTGAAGCAGCCACTGTCTCAGTGGGCGCCCCAGGGACTGGAAAGAGTGCACCTACCTTACTAAGATCTTTGGCAGTCACACTGTCATCGTCACGGCAGGGTAATCGGTGGACAAACGCTAACATCTGATATTTGGCTCTGATGAATTCTGCTTTATTGGGGCTGGTTTGAAAACAAAAAAGAAAACAGTTCACTTGCAGTTCAGACACATTTCTCATTCTTTGTATTCTTCCCTTTTAACTTCCTTCATGATGGACGGAGCCTCAGGAGGAAGCAGCACTTATTCCTGTGTTAATAGATGAGGCACTGGGCAGAACACTGCTGCAGGGAGCCAGATCTCTGGTCTGAATGCCACTAGTTCTAATCACAACTAGTCACCAAGCCCTGGTCTTCAACTGGAGAAACCATTATGTTCAGTTGGGTAACCAGGCAAGCAATGGCCCCCATGCCTCACTCTGCCTTTCTAACAGCAAATGCCCCAGGCACAAGGCTGATCAAAATAGCCACATTCTTCCAACAGGGCCATTTGTTGGGAAGAAATAGAAGTAGTTAGAAACATTGCACTCACTGCACTTTATCCTGGGGATTAGCTTTCCGTCTTCCACTCATCACAGACGCGGGGTCCAGCAAAGAATGCTCCCATATAGAATTAGCGCCATTGTTACACAAAGTCTCGACCATCTGAAACCAAGCAGTGAGAGTTATTTATTTTATTTCCTCAAATATTCAAAAAGAATCAGTGGAAAAAATGGAAAAATACCGCTCTGTTAAAAACACTACCACACCTGTGTAGCACTCATTCCTGCTTCTGATTGTGGAGACTGAGGAACTTGAGGGAAGTAGGATTCCACTCTGCTTGTAGGATAGTCTGTACGTACTTACATTACAAACTGAAGGAGAAGTGACTGACTCTTTAGGATGGCATTTGCCTGCCTGAACAAATGATATTTACCCACATGCACACTATTCACTTGATATTTTTCATTAAATACACCTATTTAAAATTTTTATTAATTGTTAGTTTTCTTATATACACTTAAATAAAATAATGCTCTTTCTCTCTCTCTCATGTTCCATTGTGAGTCGTGTCCCTCCCTTCAAAATCTGATGCCTTAGTGTCAGCCCTAGTATCTCCAATTACTCACCTCTGTACCGTTTGTAAACTCTAAAACTGTAAACAAAAAGAGACCTGGAAGTAGCACACTCCTTTCACGTGAGAATGGCCCTCTGGGAATTTCTAAGTAGAACTTTTTTGTTTGGTTGTTTTGTTTTTTTGGAGACAGGTTTCTCTGTATAGCCCTGGCTGTCTTGAAACTCACCTCCTGAGTAATGGGATTAAAGGCATGCATCACCACTGCCTAGCTTAAGTAGAATGTTTTAACGAACATCTCAACTTCATTACCAAACAGGACTCCTAGGAAGGTCTGTCTGCTTGTGCAGCTCATGGGCATCTCTTACCAGTAACCCAAAACACTTGCTTTGGTACCTTGATTCATACAAGCTTAAGGAGCACGGTGTGTAGCTATTGCAGATTTAGTGAAATGTGGATTAAGACAAATATCACAAAATGCACTGCTGGGAAAGCCTACTTCTGTACACTGTGCAAATGTCCCAGCGGAAAACTCTGCCTACAATACATGTCCCAAGTTTCAGAAGAACTGAAGATTGTGTACCTCAAATAAAAGTACAAGGAGCAGGACATCGGATATCAAATAAGACAAAGACCGCCCCCCACAAGTGTTAGGGATGCAATCAAAACATGCTCACTTAGTCTCTGCCTGGCAGTGAGGGTTCTAAAAATACCTCAGATGCTGAAGCGATTTCTGAGGAAACCGAGTCTACACTTCTATTAAAGCAGGAAAAACTGGTCTAAAAATGTGAGCAGATACTCAGGGATCGCAAGTTAATGAAAAGCTACTCAGCAGTGGTGTTTAGGATCATTCATCACAGCCTACAGGAAAAAGACCTTTTAAAGATAACTGCTACAGCCTGAGGGGTGGCTCAGTGTTCTGAAACAAGCACTTGGGTTCTTGTAGACCTAGGTTTGAGTCCCAGAACCTCCATATTCACAACCATCTGTAACTCTAGTTTCAGGACATCCTGTGCCCTCTTCTGGCCTCTGTGGGCACATACATACATGCTGGAAAGATACTTATAAAATAAGTAAATCTAAAAAAAGATTAAAAAATAAAAATAATTTCTGGGGGCTGGAGAAATGGCTCAGTGGTTAAGAGCACTGGCTGCTCTTCCAAAGTATCCAGGTTCAATTTCCAGCACTCACATGCAGTTCACAACTGTCTGTAACTCCAGTTCTAGGGGATTCTGACACCCTCATACAAACATACATGCAAGCAAAACACCAATGCACTAAAAATAATTAATTATAAAATAATTTCTGAGCTGAGTGGTGGCACATGCCTTTAATCCCAGCACTGGAGACAGAGACAGGCGGATCTCTGTGAGTCTGAGGCCAGCCTGGTCTACAGAGCAAATTCCAGGACAGGCTCCAAAGTTATACAGAGAAACACTGTCCTGAAAAACCAAATAAATTAATAAATAAAATAAATACTTAAATAAAAATTAAACAATAAAATAATTTCTGATGTTAGGCATGGTGGTGCACACCTTTAATATTAGCACTTAGGAAACAGGCAAGAGGAGATCTGTGAGTTCAAGACCAGCCAGGGCTACATAGTGAGACTCTTGTCTCAAACAAAACAAAACAATTTCTGGTGACAATCTAGAAAGTAAGCAGTGAAAACTTAATAAGAAATTTAGACGTTTATTGATACATTTTGTTGATATATCTGTCTATTTATAACTGCGTCTGGGGGAGCAAGATTAGTAAGGTGAGCAAGGAAAGACTAGATAATGATGTCAATACAGGACAATATTGTATACTATACACAGAATGAAGAGCACAACATTTTATCCAATTATGATCCAAATAGTCTTATAGTATTTAAGATATACATTAGATCTTTTAGTTGCTAAAATAACAATCCCTAAAGCACAAATTTCCAATTATGAAAAATTTTCTTGTCATTTACCTGAAGCAGTGTTGGAGGCCATGGTGTGTGTTTAAGATGCCTTACTTGGGAGATATGGCGCCCTAGACTCCGATGAACACTGCAACACTCGTCACATATAAAAGTTCCCCTATTTACTGAAGCCCAGGAAGGATCTGAAAAAAGAACAACACCTCAGTGGCAAGGACGCTCGCTAACTGGTTGTATACAGGATAGTAAAAGATGGTTGATGTTTGGTTTTTAAGGAAAAAAACAAAACAGAGTATGTTTTTGTTGTTTTACATGCTCCTCAATATCTGAAGCGGAGGGACCAGCTGAGGATCCTACCCACGTTGACAGATCAGGTTTATTGAAGTAAGACAGCCTTAACACATGCATCTGCCTTCCTGTGTGGGCCAGTCTCTAGCCTGAATGTGGATTTACCACGTGTGCTCTGTGGAATGTTAGTTAAGGAAGCAGAAAGAAGGAGCGGGGTAGATCATTCCACTCTGTTTCCTTGTAGGGCTGAACCTGGGGCCAAGTCCATGCTGGGCTAGCGCTCTATCACTGAGTTCCATCTTCAGCTTGATGAATCATTTTGAGTCCATCTTTGTAAATAAGACTACATGATCTCGACAGTGCATTATCCGTGTAACAGTATCTAAGGTAAACAGTGAGGTGACTGTTGCCCAGTGCAGGAAGTCAAGTCCCACATGCTAACAGAAAGTTAGAAGAGACCTGCAGAAGCACTCAGCTCTTCTGAGGGCAGGAGGGGTGCCCGCTCAGCTAAGGCAATGCTCTATGCCAATACCAGTTGCTTTAGACAACCTGCTGGATCCAGTCTTGCAGCTGACTTGAAGGAAGGTGCCTCACAGATATAAAGAGGTAAACCAAATGAACAGGATTTCTCATTGAGTACAATACTTTTTTTTTTCTTTGGAACCCACAAAACTTCATCAGACAACCTTTCAGAAGTGGAATAATTTACACTAGCTGAGCAGGATGGATCTGGGCAAGTAAACTGAGCCTTAGAAACCCCAGATAAAGATAGGCCTTTCTCATCCCATCTGACTCACAATAGGTGCTACTCCAGCTGCCTGGCCTAAGGGTTACATTTTAAAATCCTTCAACATCCACAAAAATCTCCGAAATGCATGTATGTCATGTTTACCATTTTTAACAGTTTATTCTAACCCTTTCAAACCATATAATAAAAGTTATGGGATATCAAAGACAAATCCTGAGAGCCAGAGAACACAGTGGTTAGAGGGTTGGTCATGGAGACAAACAGTCCATGGTTTGAATCCCAACTCTGCCACCACTTGTGCAATAATGTGAGGTAAATCACTTCTCTGAGTGTCCTCACAGTGGGAGAGGGGAGAGGCAATGTAAAAAATAAGAATAAATAGTGTCTGTCATGGGGGCACAGGAATAATGCATTTTAAATGAACTAGATTCATTAAAAAAAAAAAAGAAATCAGGACTGGGCATGTGACTCTCCTAGGAATTGGGAGGTCCTGGCTTTGGCCCCGGCGCCACAAAGGTAAACAAGACATAATCATAGTGAAGTGTCTTCTCTAAAGCAAAACAGAAGAAAATCCAGCAGGCTTAACCATAGATGCTACTATGCCATTCTAAGGAGTGGTGGGAAGCATGAAGGCTCTGCACAGATGCACCGCAACGTCGCGTTCTGCATTGATCTGGTAATATTAAGACTAGACGTGTGGCTTCGCTTTTCATTATCAGAGGCTCACAGTACTCCTGGGCAAATCAGCCAGGAAAAGGAGAGCAATGGCTTAACAGGCATTAAGCAATGGTCTCAAATAATCACTTAAACACCATGGATCAGAATCCCAAGGAAAGGATACTGACAACAACAACAAACCGAAAGTTTCTATGAATGAGGTTGGGTGAAGCCCTTCCAGTTTATCTGGAAGGCAGGGTTTTTAATAAGGCTCATGAACACCACAAATGGACTTCAAAGTATCTGTGCCCCCACCCATCTTCAGCAAATTTTGTCCAAAAGAGTTAAGTATTTGAGCATCTTCTGAGCCGGCCTTGGCATTAAGACTTCAAAGGAGCCCTAATCCTTCAGGTAATCCTCCACCTAGCTGTGTACAAAGGGAGCACAAACTCCTAACTGCTCATTCAGCCTTCAAGGAAGGAAGTGACTCAAGTCTTTCTAGAGTGTGGCATTCAAGACATTAACATCAAACAACAGAAAAGACCCTGCTACAAATGGACAAGGCAGCGGTCAGGGCGGCAAGGAGAGGCAATCTGCTTTGCCATGTACCTTTCACGGCAGAAGCAAAGAACGTGCATCCCAAGAGGAAGCTTTAAGTTAGACACACATGAATCAACGGAAAACGGGCAAGAAAAGGAGGAAGCGGAACAAACAGCATTTGCTGAGAAAATGATAGTTTGTATAAACCTGGCTAACAGTATAAAGCACTTCTTTTAAAACTGTTAACCTGTAGTACTCAGGACCATGAAATAAGTAATGGTTACTACAGCACCATTTATAATCAGCCTCTGCTTCTAAATGACAAGACGAAGATGAAAACAGTTGCAAACGGCTGGAGTTCAATGACTTAATTAAAATTATTTAAACACTACTGTACCAGGAAAGTCATCAAATATGTGACTTCAAACTTGAAGTTAATCAAGTCCAAAAACCAAAACAAGCACACACACACACACACACACACAAATCTGAATTGAGACCTGTCAATTAGGTTCCAATTGCTAAGCCAGATCCAATCTTCAGATCCAAATACTATTTGCAATAAGAACCGTTTGGTCGTTCGATGTCCCCAAGGTTACACGGCCAGCGACTGTGTGTAGTACGACTGTGAAGCCAAACTGTAGCCGAAGGAACTACAAGGGTTTTGAACTGAGTACCATCATACATGAGACGATCCCTTAGGGAATATCCATTGACCACTGCACGCTGTGCTAGTGATAGTTTCCGTCGGAAAAACGAGGAAATCAGGTTTCAGCAAGTAAAGCCATCAGTCCAAGGTCATGCAGAGGCGAAATCTGGTGGAGACTTATATCCTCAAACTTCAGACCCCGAGCTAGGGCTGTCCCCCAGGAGTGTCTGCCAGGCGCAGGGCAATCGTCCACTCGGGGCCCCTCGGGAAGCGCAGCCGAGCGGTCGCGCACACGCACAGGTCGGGGGACCGGGAAGGGGAAACACCTGCAGCCTCGGGCGGCCCGCG
>LOEQ01002049.1:40693-54940 GCA_001685075.1 Bramus lutescens | reverse complement strand
CTCAAACTCACAGAGATCCGCCTGCCTCTGCCTCCCAAGTGTTGGGATTAAAGGGATGCACCACTACCACCCGGCTATGTATATTCTTAGTTTGTTGTTTGGGTTTCTTGGTTTCTCTTTTTTCATTTCATTTCATTTCTTTCTTTTTTTGAGACAGGGTTTCATTTTGTTGCTCTGCTTAGCCTGGAATGCACGTTGTAGCCCAGGTTGGCATCCAACTTGGGGGGTAGCCTCCTGAATGCTGAGCCACCAGCTGGCTCAAGACAATGGCATTTATGGTACTTCAACAATTTGTGTAGGTATTGGTGCCCTTGAGTTCCAAACTAACAAGTAGCAAACAAGATAAAAGATTTGTAATTACTCCTGAAATCGGGTTTGATTGCCACCATTGGCTTCGCTTATCTTCCCCAGTCTGTTAAAGGCCTGCTTTTGAATGACTTCACATCTACTCTGTAATTGTCAAGACTTTTGGTTCTTTTGGTTGGCAAACATTAGGCACACTCCATAGCCTACTGTCTGAACAGTTGTGCTAAGCATTGGTGTGCAGCTTGCCGTGTGTGTTTTAAGTTGTCTGGACACCCTAAGAGAGTCAGAAGTCCTTGTCATTTAAAAAAGGATTCCATGGCAGGTGTGGTGAACACCAATAACCCAGGCTGCCCAGGTGGTTGAAACAGGAAGACTAAAGCTGGAGGCTAGCCTGGACAATTTGATGAGAGTCTGTCTGAAAATAAACAAGAAAGCTCAGTGGTACAACACTCGTCTATTGTGTGGGAGGCCCTGGTTTTATCCTTAGTGTAGGGGGTGGTATCCAGACAGAACAAGGTTTTATAAGAGTCATTGTTCTTAATTAGATGACACAGTAAGTGTTGAAGAGTTAAAGAGATAATGACACATGCCCCCAGAGAGAATGATTCACTGCCAGCCCTCTCAGTGTACCTGCTGATAGAATCCTCTATTAGACCAGCCCAGAGACTGTCTCTGGACTCTTGTAGGTCTCTCCCCAAGTCTCATCCTGGACATTTCAACAAGTAACCAGTTTTGACTGGACATGGTGGCCCACACCTGTAACCAAACGGAGGCAGAAGTATTGCAAGTTCAAGGCCAGTATGGGCAAATTAGACTCTGTCTCAGAATAAGAATTTTAAAAAATACACACACACACACACACACACACACACACACACGCAGAAAAGGAGTTTGTATATGGCTCAGTGCTGGGACGCTTGTCTAGCCTGGTACTACTCTGGGCTCAGTCCTCGGTGCTGGTTTCGCAGTAGACGATAGTTCTCAGCTTGTGCAGTGTTGAGCATGCAAAGTCACAGAATTGAGATTGGAAAGGTTCTCTATCATCAACCCACGGGCTTCCAGTCCTGAGTTTTGAACACAGTATTCTACTTGTTGCCGAGGACGAGCTGTCTGCTAAAGTCAGAGCTGCACCTTAGCTCATGATCTCAGCAGTGGCAAAGTCAGCATTTCCTGAAAACTGGAACAAAGGTATCCACTGAAAGTTCTGTCTTTGACTATGACAGGCCTTAAGGACATTTGCAGTTAAAATATTTTATTTTTGTTTTGAGACAGGATGTCATTGTGTAAACTCTAGGTAGCCTGCAAGTCGTCTGTGCAGCCCAGGCTGGCCTCAAACCCTATCAGTGACAACCCCCCACCCAGTCCCCTCGTATACCCCTCTGTGTTGTATGCATTTGTGTGGTGTTTGTGTGTTCCCGGTTGTTGTCGTATGCATTTGTGTGTTGTATGTGTGTTCCTGGTTGATGGTGTATGTGTTTGTGTGTTATATGTGTGTCCCTGGTTGGTGTTGTATGTGTTTGTGTGGTATATGTTGGTTCCTGGTTGGTGTTGTATGTGTTTGTGTGTTGTATGTCTGTTCCTGGTTGATGGTGTATGTGTTTGTGTGTTGTATGTCTGTCCCTGGTTGGTGTTGTATGTGTTTGTGTGTTGTATGTGTGTTCCTGGTTGATGGTGTATGTGTTTGTGTGGCCCTGCCCGTGAGGGTATGTGTGCATGGGGGAGGGCAGAGGCTGATGTTGGAATATCTTCCTCAGTCATTTCTCTTACTTTTGTGAGACAGGTTTTATCACTGAATCTGGAACTCACACTTTCTACTAGACTGACTGGCCAATGAACCCTCAGGATGCTCCTGTTCCTGTGTCCTTAGTGCGTGGTGATAGGTGTGTGCCACGCCTGGCTTTTTCATAGGCACTGGGATCTGACTTCAGGTCCTGATGCATGCCTAGCAGGCACTTTACACACCTAGCCGCCTTCTTAGCCCTGCTATGCGTGGTTTTTGGGACAGGTTTTGCTGTGCTGCCCTCAGCAGTCTTCCTGCCTCAGCCTCCTGAGTGCTGCGATTGGAGGGTGTTCCACCACACCTGGCTAGCCATTAAAATCTTACAAACAGCTGACCCAGGCTGGTCTCAAACCTGTCTTCCTGTCTTGCTCACCATTCAGAAAGCTTGCTTCTCCTTCAGGGAAACTAAGGACAGCAATGGATCAAACTTTTGGTGCACAGTAAATGGGTGCAGTGCTGCCAAGCAGTAGCCACTGAGTTCCAGAACCTGGGGATTTAGCTGTTTCATGCATATTCTGGTTTTTCTACAGGAGTTGGGGGTTGGCTGCAAAATTAAAAACCAAGAATTCCCATCATCTGAACAATGAAGTGCTGCTTGCCTTGCTGTCATCGCCGTTGGGTTTCTGCTGTCTGCTTCTCTGGTCGTCTGTCACACGAGTGGGGCTGCAGCTGGCACAGTAGAATTGTATTTTGTTCCAGGACCTATTGCAGCACACAAAAAACTTGAGTTTATCCAGACCTAGACAGTAAGTTCTCGCCGGCTTCAAGTGTCACTGGTAGCTAGCGCAGGTATAACATAGCAAACTGTGAGTATCCCAGGCATCAGAAGACATCCTCACAGTGCCTCTTTGGCTCCTTAATGGGCAGCGGGGCTTTGAGATTGGTGACTGCAGTTGGAAGTATTTGTGTTCAGTTGTCGTTTGGCCAGGAGGTCTTTGGAGCTCTGTTGGCCTCCCACTGGTGCTGGAGAATGAATGAACTTACAGGGATGAAGGCAGAGGTGAGTTTGTACATGGAGCATAGGGAGCACTGGGAATCAAGTCGGGGGGAGAGTGGAAGATAGAACACTCTTCTGAAACTAGCAGCGGAAGCACAGCAGCCAGGAAGGGGAGAGAATGTTCCAGACAGCAGCAGTCCCTGGAGCCTGATGAAGCCTGTGGCAGGCCAGGTGAGGTCACTGGGCACATATTCTAGTCAGCACCCTTTGCCTGGAGGTCAGTCTGGAGGCGTCTGAGATGAAGCACCTACAGACTCTCTGGAGCTCCTCATGTGTCATCAGGAGCGTAAGCTCACAAAACCACCTGGAGTTACCTTTTCCTGTCTGACTTGAGGCAGGAGCCCCAGGCCCAGAGGCCCCAGGCAGTTGGTGTGCTGTATCCTTCTGTTGCAGGCCTAAGGTAGCATTTCCACATGCTAGGTGGCACAGGCATTGAGAATTCACGGAGGCTGGTGGGGAAACTGGGATTGGGGCCCAGGCTCTCTGCAGCTGGCCCTCAAAACTCTGCCTCTCAACTGCCTCTGAGGGCAGGTGGGCAAGAAGGCACTTGTGCTAGTAAGGTGGAATTAGGAAGCACAAAGGAGATGTGAGAATCTTAGTCCTTGACTTCATTCCAGACTCAAAGGAGAGGCGGGGCTTTTAATTTGATATAGCTCACGGCTGAGGAAATGGGTCAAAACATCAAGGGTCAGAGTTTGTTGGATTCTGAAAGCCCATCCTTTCTGAGCTACTGTAAGCTGGCAGTGCCGAGCTCCAGTGCATCTAATGACGCCGAGCAAATCTCTGAGGAAGAGTGACGGCTGATCTGATCCTCCACAGTGTGGGCGGCTGCTCCGAGCAGCCGGCTCTGGGTGCTCACTGTTGTCAGGCACTGTCAGCTCAGGCCTTGCCCCTGTGAGGACTGTGAGGTGAGTGCCTTTACAGTTCTCCTTTATGAGGGAGCAAACCCAGGCTCGAGAACTGAAGCAACGTGCCAGGCAGTAAAACAGTTTATAGATGGTAGATTAGTCTTATGTGCCACATATGGACACACATGGTTTTTCCGACATCTTTCTTGACACACAGTTCACTTATGAATCTTTCTGATGGTTTGAACAAATTGTATTTTTGCACTTGGTTCCAAGCTAGTGGTGTTTAGGGGTTTCGGTGGTGCAACCTTCTAGAGGAAGTACACAAACACACATCTGCTCACTCTCTGCTTTGTGCTTATGATTGGGATGTGCATTACAGCTTTCTGCTCCAGCCACCATGACACCATGGCTACCTGCTATGGTGGACTCTTAACCCTCTGGAACTGTGAGCCAAATAAACCCTTTTATTTCAGTTGCCATGGTCATGGTAGTTTTTCACAGCAGCAGAAAAGTAGCTAATACACTATCTAAAGTGTCCTAGCTCATGGATTTTAGTATGTCCACTCCTACTTGCCAAATGCCACACACATGTCACCTGTGCCACTGTCTGTCATCAAGTAGTGGCCTGGTCTGTTTGCCTCAACCCAGCTCCTTCAATGTGCTATTTCTGGCAAAATCCAAACTTGAGTTTTGTTTTTAACCTGTTAACATTTCAAATTCTAAAAAAAAAAACAAAACCATTTACATTATTTTTAAAAATAATAAAGAAATAACAAATGAACCATATATTCTTAGCATCTACTTTTCACTCCTCCCTAATCCCTTCAGTCCCAGGTAGCTAATACATTTTATGTCTTCGTACATCTGTTGTCCAGATATTGCACATAAGTAGACTTATGTAACATGTGGCCTCTTGTGTCTAGCATGATGTTTTGCAGATTGATATATGTAACAGCATGCATCAGGTCTCCATTTTTATGACTAAATGCAATTCTTCAGCATGGATAGACTGTATCTTGTTCATTTATGATATGATTATTCTGTTTAACTGTCTGAGGAATTTCTGATTTTCAGTGAGATTACACTTTTTTTGTTTTGTTTTGTTTTTTTGAGACAGGGTTTCTCTGTGCCATAGTCCTGGCTGTCCTGGAACTTGCTCTGTGGACCAGGCTGGCCTCACAGAGAAAAGCATGCACTACCACTGTCCAACTTTCCCCCCCGTTTTTTGAGACAGTCTCTGTGGAGTTTGGGCTCATCTGAAACCTGATACGTAACCTTTGGTAGTCTTGAAATTCTGAGTCTCCTCCCTCTGCCCCCAGTGCTGCGACTGGGGTATGAATAGCATGCTCATCTAAAGGGAATATTCCTTTCTCAATGAATTGTTTTGATGCCTTTGTTGAACTTTTACTGAGTTCGATAGTGCCTGCCATAATCCAGACATAGGACATGGAGGCAGTTCATCTTCAACTACATACCAAGTTGAGATCAGGTGAGACATTGTTACAAACAACAACACAAATTTTTTTTTAAAGTGTTTATTTCAGGTTCTAAATTTTACCCCAGTGATGAGATGCTTGTCTTCATGGTGGTACCACATTGTCCTGATAGCTGTTTTGTGTGTAGTACATTTCAAAATTGTAAAATGTATGTGTTTGAACTTGTCTTTTCTCTTTTAAAAAATTAGTTTAGTGTATAGGTGTTTTGGTTGCATGTGTGTCTGTTTGCCATTTGTGCATGTATGACTGTGCCATGTGTGCATGTGTCTGTGCACCATGTGTGTACCTTCTACCCTCAGAGATCAGGAGAGAGTGTTGGATCCCCTTGGAACTGGAGTTATGAGTAGTTTTGATGTGGGTGCAGGGAATTGCACCCAGGTGACCTGGAAGAGCAGCTAGTACTCCTAACTGCTGAGCCTTCTCTCCAGCCCATGGCTTTTCTTTTGTAATGACGACTCTGGTTCTGTGCATTTCCACATAATTTAGAATCAATTTGTCGGTTTCTATAAAAGCCTGTTGGGATTGTGCTGGGAATTGCATTGAGTCTACCATAGTTTGTCAAATGTTATCTCTAGCTAGTCTTCTAAACCATGAACATCAGCTGTGCTAATGTTTATTTAAATTCTTTTAAAAATTCTTTCAGCAGGTTTTTATACCCTTTAGAGTGTGAGCTTTGATATTTTTTCCCTCAAGTGTTTTTTTTATTGTTTTCGATGCTGTTGTAAGGGGCATTGTTTTCCCAAGGATTTTTGTTTGTTTGCTTACTTGCTTGAAAATGTGTAAAAATGCAATTAGCTTTGTTTGATCTCTTTGTTTTATTTTGGTTGGTTTGTTTGTTTGGTTTGGGTTTTTTGAGACAAGGTTTCTTTGTGTCCTGGAATTGACTCTGTAGACCATGCTGGCCTCAAACTCAGATATCTGCCTGCCTTTACCTCCTGAGTGCTGGGATTAAAGGTGTGCACCATCACTGTGGCTATACCTTGATCTTTTATCTTGCAACACTGATGAGTGCATGAATGCTAAATTCATTTAGTTTGAGTTTTGTAGTGTAGTCCTTAGGATTTTCTGTGTACATGATCCTGTAATATGTGAGTAGAGATGCTTTTATTTCTTTACATTTTATATATGTTTTGTGTTTTTCAGTGTGAGTGTATCTGTGTGAGCCCTCTGCAGCAACAGCCATCTCTCCAGCCCACATCCCTTGGCCTGGGTGCTGGGGATGGCTCTCAGGAGGCCAGCTCGTGTGGGAAGTGCTTCCACATGCTAAGATGCATCCACTGCACCTTGTTTTTTAATAATCAGGTCTTTTTTTCATGGCATCTGCCAGTGCAGTAGACACCTTCTGTGGCCTTTGGCTTTGTTGGTTTGAAAGTCCCTATTGCCCCTCTCATCTTTATTCTCCCATGGTTTTCAAATCATAATGTCTCCATAATGTAGTAGGGGAATTTCTTCATGCCTTTCTCATTTCCCTGAGAAAGGGAGGTATGGTGAGCCCTGAAGAATTTTCTTCTGCCATGCAAAATGTGATGCCGAATGTGTCTTTATGTGGTTTAGGATAGAAGAAAGCTAGCAACTTAATGAACCGGATTTTGTGTTTATGTCATGTCTGAGATTAATTGCCCAGGAGGCTGAGTGCTGTTTGCCCCTCAGTTGGTGCTTCTTTGTTTCTGGGTGTGGAGGAGTAAGTAGTTCCCTTCCTATGCAGATAGAGTAATGTCATGAAGGCCCTCCTATGACTGGCAGTGTGCTGAGCTGCCTCACTTAGAAGTGTACTACAGAGTGTGTGTAATGGAGGGCTGGAGATATGACTCAGTGCTTAGGAGCACAGCCTGGTCTTCCAGAGGTCCCGAGTTCAATTTCCAGCACCACATGGTGGCTCACAACCATCTGTATGGGATCTGATGCCCTCTTCTGGGATAAAGGTGTACATGCAGATGAAACACTCATTAAAATAAAATAAATAAATCTATTTAAAGGAAGAAATGAAGCTGAGAGCTGCAAGTGAGCATGCATGTATGTGTTTTTTCCTGCTCTTGATTGCGTGTATGATAGGGCCAGTTGTCAAAGCTCCTGTATCTTGAATGCTGACCTGGAATTGGGGTCAAGTAACCCTACTCCTCCTACTTGCTCTCTTGTCAGGGTATTTAATCACAGCAGGAGAAGTGAAACTAGAGTGTCACCCATGACCAGCCGGTCTGAAGCTAAGTGGGAAATTCCAGAGAACTCGTCCTTGCCGTTGCGTGTTGCTCTGAGTGGGTGGTGAAATCTCTGTGGCCGCTCAGTCCAGTCGTGAGATGGAAGCCCACACTGTGCTGCTGTCCAGCAGCCAGTGAGTACCACTGTGTGAATCAGCTCTGCAGGGAGACATCACCATATCTGTGCTCAAACACCTCTTCTTTCACTGAGTGGCCCCAAAGTAAAAGATGATGTTGGAAACTGGGATGTGCCAAAGGGGAAGCTAAAGTTACTCCTTTCAGTGCAAAGATGAAAAGGCTTAATTAAGTTTTTAGACAGGGTCTCACTATGCAGCCCTGCTGGCCTGGAAATTGCCATGTAGACCAGGCTGGTCTTGAACACAGAGAGATAGATTCACATACCCCTGTCTCCAGGGTGCTGTGGTTAAAGGCATGGGCCACCCTGCTGGTTGAAAATTTTTCACCTCATTTTATGAACGTAGGAAAAGCATAGTGTATTTATGGGGCTCATATGGTACTTAACTTCAGGTTCTCACAAGGTTTCTATCCCCCATGAAAGAAGGGGGGATAGCCTATTTTAGCACCTGGGATCAGCCCAGGGATCCCACGTTCAGCAAGCACACTGCTTCCCACTTCTTTCCTCAGTGACAGTTCTCACTTTCATTGCTCAAAAGCTGTGATATAATTGTGCAGAACGTGTGCATAACTGTCAGAACGTGGCCGTTAACCCTGCTCCCACTTTACTTCCGTTTCTTAGCAGCCTGTGATGTGTTCGTTTGGATGAGAATTTACCTAAACTGTCTCAAGACAAAGCACCTTTGCCAAAGAACCTTCAGCTTTTAGACAGACCCTTGCTCCACAAGTTCACCGCAGTTCAGTGTGTGCTTGGAAGAGAGAGTTGTGCCATGCAGGCAGTGCTGGGCTTTGGTGCTCACATCAGACTCTGCCACTTGGCTCTGGAGCTCCAAAGCAGGGCTATGATAGCAAAATGGGAATGAAGACTGCAGGCTCAGTGTGTGGTGTGTGTCTTCTCCCACTTCTCCACATGTCAGTCCACAGATGTCCTGACAGCTCCCACTCCTGGTCAGTGAGACCCCGCAGCTGTTGCTGTGTTCTCCTGGGCATCTGGAGCTCAGCACACAACATGAGAGAAGGACTTTGTAGCAGGTCCAGCTGGGGAATGTAATCTCAGTCTAACCCAAATTATCTCTGTGCTTTCAGTTTTGGTTACGGGCTTGCACTTCCTGTTCTGAACACGAATGCTGGCACGTGCTTGAGAAGTCGCCACCATCTGTTCTATAGGGCAGTTGTTCTCCAGGAAAGCCTCTGGCTTGTAGACTTCACCTGAATGGTGGTGAAGGCTTGTGCTTTTGTGTTGGAGGCCTAGAGTCGTGGTTTTTTTTTGTTTGTTTGTTTGTTTTTTAAGACAGGGTTTCTCTGTGTAGCTTTGGAGCCTGTCCTGGAACTTGCTCTCTAGACCAGGATGCCCTCAAATTCACAGAGATCCACCTGCCTCTGCCTCCCGAGTGCTGGGATTAAGGGTGTTCCCCACCAGTGCCTGTCTGAATCGTGTCTCTTTATTAGGCCCATAACTTTATAGAAAAAGGGAACTCATTCTTTAAAGAATTAGCTAAAACAAAAAAGAACTTGGGCACTGTGGTGGCACACTCCTGAAGTCCTAGCACGGGTGGGGGGGGTGGAGGCAGGGAGATAAGGAGGAGCTCAAGGTCAGTCTTGGCTTTGTGAAAACCTGTCTCAAAAATAATGAATCCCAATTAACTCGGTGGTCATCTGATATCTTTGTTTCTAATCCCACATTCATGCTTGACCAGTGCCCACACGCATGCATCTGTTGCTAAAGTGTGTCCATAGTGTGTTCTGTGTTTCTGCACTTCATAAAGTTCAAAAGTACATTTTCCTGCTTTTTATATCCAGTATATGAACCTCAGTATTTGCTTCTCAGAATGCAGAGGCCCTGGACCCACGGGGTCGGACGTTATTGCACCTTGCGGTTTCTTTGGGACATTTGGAATCTGCTCGAGTCTTGCTGCGACATAAAGCAGATGTGACCAAAGAAAATGGCCAGGGATGGACAGGCAAGTATCCATATTAGCCATGCATTCATTTCCATGTTTCTTGGTGGAAATGATGAGTCTCTGTGGTAATTTTTCTCTTAGTCAGCCGTGTCCATCTCAGGGCAATAGGCAGGGTTGACAAGATGAAGCCAGGATGCTGGCCTCACAGTCCTGACCCCTCGGTGGAGGGTGACTTGTCTTTCAGAAATGACCATTCCAGCATCTGTCAGCAAGATCAGTTTTACCCTGGTGTGGTTGGAACTCCAATGAGGCCAACAGTGTAGGTGAAATCAAAGACATGAATGCCAGAGGTAGCCTCTTGTGGTGAAATCTTGGTGTTTGCTGTTTGGACACCCTCTTACTGTTAGTAACAGTAGTTTTGTGTGGACCAAGCAAGAACACTTGTATGGAAATCCCACCTGTCAGAGCTACGTGGAGTCATGGTGGTGTGAGTACATGAGGAGGCCAGTAAATGTACTACATTTTCTTTGATGAAATGATGAGTTAGCGATCAGAAGCCATGGCTGTTCCTCATCAACTCCAGCTTCAGTCCTTTGCCTCTTTGAAACACATGCTGAGCTATGCACATGGCTTTTCATGCTGGCACTGGGATTTGTCAGAGAACGTGCGGATACTCAGTGATTGAGCTTTGCCCTTTTGTTTTCTAGTTTTACATGAAGCAGTGAGCACGGGTGACCCTGAGATGGTGTACACAGTCCTGCAGCACCGAGACTACCACAACACATCCATGGCCCTCGAAGGTGTACCTGAGCTGCTACACAAAATTCTTGAGGTAGCCGTAAGACTGGCTACACCACACTTGGAGCCAAACACTGCCATGATGGCTGGAGACAGCTCCACAGCCTTGTGGTCTTTCTTAAGTCTTAAGAACAGTGAATATGGTTTTTGTTGCCAGATACTGCTGACCTCTGCCTATCTTGTCTTGTTGCAGTGCAAGGCCTGTTTCTTACAAGTTTTGTTTCTGGGGCACAATGCTTATCTTTCTCAATGCCACTTTAACACTTAAGCCTAAGGATAATGGATGCCAAACACAATTTGCCCAGTGCCCTGTGTTCCTAACAGCAGACCCCTATGCTGAGGCCATCTTACGGGAATAGTGATGGGCACAATGGCCATGTAGGCATTGCCAGGGTCTGGGACGACATCTCCTCACCACTCTTGTTACTTGTAGCCACTAGTATGGCTTTGAATCCATTTCCTTAATTTACTTGCAGTTACTGGCTTTGGGGACATTATCTGTCTTGTGAATCTCAGTGTGAGAGTGCTATGGTTCTGAGATCTTTCTTAAAACCAGGTAGTTTGGGATGATGGCTGCTGTTCACTAGGTGATCTCTGCTAGAGAAGGGACCGACTCCCAAGCACCTGTGATCTGCCCAGGGCAGCAATAGACAAAGGCAGTGGAGGCTTCCCCTTCGTTGTTCTGGAGTCTCAGCTTAAGCAAGAAGTGACTTTCCTGGAACAGCTACTTAGCTATTAGTTAAGGCCCATTCTTAAGAAACATGGCTGTATGGAGAGAGAGAAACCTGGCTGAAAACCATTGTCTGAAGAACAGCTGTCTGAAGCTTAAGAGAAATCTTGTTACTCATTTCTCATGTAGCCACGATGAAAATTCTCATGAAGTGTAAAGTAGTTACATATGTTGTTTTAAAAATAGATGTCTGTTTAGGGGTGTGTAGAGGTCACGTGGTCCTGCCATTTTCTCATCTGAGTTACTGTAAGCGGAGCCAAGTCATTTTTCCCTGAAGCAGTGCTCGTATAGCTCAGACTGGTCAATCCAGGATGACGGAGCTTCTGACCCTCCCGCCTCCACCTCCCAAGGCTGTGCACCATGCCTAGTTCATGTAGTGCTGGGATGGAATTCAGGGCTTCTGGCCTGGCAGGCAAGTACTGTATACACTGAGCTACGTCACCAGTCTTCAAGTTGTCTGTTTGACAAGAAAGAATTAGGATTCAATGTAGAGGATTTTTTTTAAAGACCTGTATTAACCCTTAGAAGTGGGTTGCATTGCTGTGTTTGAGTCCCTAAATCATTTCTAGTGGCACCAGAAGCTATTGTTGATGATTGTATGTCTCAGCCATGTCTCTTAGAACATATGTTAGCATTTCTTTCTTACCAGCTGTCCTTGGACGTGGTCTGTGTCCAATATTAAAAATCTTGGTTTTACTCAGGGTAGATTTCCTTGCCTTCTGCTCTGTGCAGGGACAAAAAAAAAAGCCTTGGTGGGAGAATAAGGAAAATTCAGTCCATAACCTGCCTCTCAAGACAGTCTCACTTTGTAGCCCTGTGCAGAGCCTTGGAGGCGGAAGAGTAATGGAAGAATAAGGAAATAGTTTGACCTATTCTGTCCCTAAGATAGAGTCCTATTGTGTAGCCCTAGCTATCCTGGAACTCACTGTGTAGACCAGGGAGGCCTCAAACTTAGAGATCCTCTTACCTCTATCTCTCAAGTGCTGGGATTAAACACATGCAACACTATGCTGGGCACACCTCTCTTTTTGGATGGTCAGTTGGCTTTCTTAAGCAGCTCTTCAAGAGTCTTCTGTAAGAAATTAATGAGAGCTGCGCGCACACACACACAAAATCCTAAGACAAGGATGTTGTGGTGGCATAACTTCAGAAAGCCAAATTCTAAAAGTTTAAGAGAAAACTGGGACGTTAAGCAAAGGGAAACCCCCTTCCTGAGGGACTGGCCTCCCATTTTCATGTGTGTACTGTTGGCCAGTAAATGGGAAGCACTTCCCAGCACATCCAGCCTTTACAGTCAAGTTCCCCAGAGAAGAGACGGAGCTGTGAATCGCCCTGACCCGTTCTTAATTCTCTAATGCTGGGAGCCTGATGGGCTTGGGTAAAGTTTACACCCCAACCCAGTCACTGTTCTGTTAACTTTTTTCTTTTAAGAGGCATTTACTTATTTAGGGTGAGGGGTGCATGTGTACCACAGCATATATGATGTGAGCTTCACAGGACATCTGTGGGAGTTGGTTCTCTCCTTCTACCATGTGGATCCCAGAGAAGGAACTTGGGCCATCAGTCTCGGCTGCTGGCACCTTTGCCCGCTGAGCCATAGGCGCCTCTTAGCTTTCTTAGTTGTGTGCAAGTGTTTTCATCCGGACAAAGTGACAAACCAGATATAAGTTATTTGTTTTAGGGTGTGTATAGTTGCTTTCTCTCTCTCCTCCCTTAATTGTTTAAGAAGCCACATTAGACCCTGTGGTGGTGGTGGCGCAGGCATTTAATCCCAGGATCTCTGTCGAGGACTTCCTGGTCAACAGAGGAGTTCTAGGACAGGCTCCAAAGCTACAGAGGAAACCCTGTCTCAGAAGAAAAAAAAAAAAGAAAAAGAAAGAAAGAAGAAAAAAAAGCCATATTAACCCTGCTGTGTGGGTTTGGTGGTTTGTGTCATGGGTCACCTATTGTAAACCTTTGTCTGCTCTTCAGGCCCCGGATTTCTATGTGCAGATGAAATGGGAGTTCACCAGCTGGGGTGAGTGGCTGTGGGCTTGGGACTTATTTGTTTTCAAATTTACATAGCCTGTTGATAGGTTTATGTTCCTTTACAAAAGTTGTGTGTGTGTGTGTGTGTGTGTATGTGTGTGTGTGTGTGTGTAAAATTCAAATCTGGTAGCTGACCTGCATTCCATGTAGTTTCCTCTAGCCTGAACATGGATAAACACAGCATACAGGCACTCTGTCTCCCTGACACCCACTTTAGTCTTCTTAGGGGTGAGTAGGGTTGGGTCACTACAGCCTTACCTGGCTTTCTGCTCTCTGTAGCCCATGCTGGCCACAAATTCTTGTCGGTCCTCCTGCCCCTCAGCCTCTTGTGTTGGGATGACAAGTGTGTGTCAAAGCTTGCAGCTTCTTTAGGAAGCAGGGTCTTCTTGTGGCCCTGGACCCCTGAACTGAAGTAACTTTCTAGCCTTAGCTGGGACTAGGCTTGTATCCTCTGGCTGCCTGGCCGTCTTACTCGTTTGAAATGCCTGTTTGTAATGCTAACATTTTCATGACTTACTACAATTTGTTACTTTTCTTATGTTGCTTAGCTTGATTCTTCCAAACTTGTTATTCTAGGGGAAATGAGGCAAATATTGAAAGTTTTCTTTCTTCCTATTTAATTTTCTACAAAATGCATGTATTTCCTCAGACTGCTCTGTAAAGCAATTGATGATATATTTACCTGCTTTTCCTTCTTGTGGGTCAGTGAACTAACACTTGATTTTGATAGCTTTTCATCTCAGTAGTATTTCTAGCTTTGATAAAAACACAGCAGATTTTTGATCCTTGATAGATTGTGAATGGAGGCTATAGCGTGGCCTTGTAGCAGTGGACATGTGAGTGAGAAGTCCAGGTGGGCCCACTCCTCAGCCCTGGAGGTTCAGTCCAGGCTAAGAAGACTGCTGCCAAATTTGTTTACTGTTTTCTCTGATGAGTTAAAATAAAAGACTCATTTTTCTTTATTTTCTGTTAACTTATTTAATGCTGGGAATTGAGCCCCAGGGCCTGGTGCATGCTAAGCATGCACTGA
>LOEQ01002049.1:19704-36440 GCA_001685075.1 Bramus lutescens | reverse complement strand
ACTCACTCTGTAGATCAGGCTGGCCTCAAACTCACAGAGATCCATCTGCCTCTGCCTCCCCAGTGCTGGGATTAAAGGCATGTGCACTGATTAAAGGCAGTGTACCACCGCCTGGCTGCAACATCCTGTCTTTAAAGCACAGCACACAAAAGAAAAATCAGAACCTAGAAGCTGTTCTTGGATCCTGAATACATTTCCCCCCAGAAGTGTGTGGCTCTAGATACTGAGTTTCTACAGCTACGACAGCTCCCTGGGCTCCCTCAAAAGTTGTTCATAGATTGGAACCAGTGTCTGGGCTGAAAAGGCACTTTCCACATCCTTCCCTCTACTCTACCTGAGCTGAGGGACACATGACTCCAGTCATTGTGGAAGCTTTAATTGCCTTTACTGTTCCATCTGCCTTTCTCCAAGAGGTGAGGAGCTCTGTGCTTAACTTTAGAGAATTCCTGGATGGAGATGGAGGCTTTTATGCCCCTGCCAGCAGTAGATGATCCAGATAAAAGTTCTGACCCAGATACCTCCTTGTAGTAAGCAAGACCTTGAAACACTGGTCATCCTCACTTCTGTAGGATCGCTGTCCAAAAAATGTCACAACCTTTGTCCCCTGTACTGGCAGTTCCTGTTTAAAAGCCAAAGGTGAAAGCTTTCTTTGTCTGGAGTGAGGCAAATTGATTGATAACTGTGGGAGGTGGGTGGGAGATGTTTAAGGCATCTGTCATTGGTAGCATCCTTTTTTGGACAAGGGGACCATGATTTCCAAGTATCTTTGACTAACTTAAGCTGGGGACTGTAAAGGCTGTAGGGGTGAAATCTGAACGGCATATTATACATGTAGAAATTTGTGGTGTTCACTTTTTATCAGAACTAAATCCGGATTCTGGGGCTGGAGGACAGATAAAGCAGAAGTTGTTAATGGTTACGAAGCAAAGGTAAAATGAAACTCTTAAAAAAAATAAGATTATTATAGCTTTTTAGCTTCTGTGCAAATGAGGAGTCTGTTCTGATTGTTTCCATGCATCTGTGCCAGGGGACCCTGGGGAATAGCCCTAATGTGTCTCTTGCTGAGGTTTATCTAGTGGTTTCTAGAAAATGGATAGCATGCCCTGAGCAGATCCATGGCTTTCCTAAAGAGAAATGATTGCTGAGAAATGAGCTAGTCATTCCTTTGATTTTATTTTTTACATTAAATTTAATCAGTTTATCTTTTTAAAGAAGATACCATGTAGTAATTTCTGTCAATCTTTATTACTTAAATTCTAATTGATTTCTAGAGCTGATGCTGGCTCAGTTTTTAAAGATTAGCCCAGCCCACTTACATGGCATCAGTGAGCTGGGATACCACTGTAATCATGGGGATACCTGTCATATCATCTGACATTTTATCAGTAGACAAGCTGTTTGTTGGACTTTCCTTAGTGTACAGTGGGGATGGAGGGAACCAGGTGTTGTAGGGTCCTCTGCTGGCCTCTGAGTGAGGGAAAAAAAAAAGCTCCATCATGTTCAGCAAGCTGCATTAGAGACAACTGCTGTGGTGCACTGTTTTCTGCAGCTGTCAGCACACAGCAAACCCAGACCCTCAGACAGGCTGAGGGCACAGCTCAGGCTGACATTTAGAAGAAGCCTTTTTTCTTTTGTTAGTAGAAAGGATGCTGGTGCTCTCCGATCTCCCAGGTCTAGAGAACCTGGGTTCAGCTAAGTCAGTAGTTAGAAGAGCACCACAGATCACAGGAGGCAGGTTTAGGAGCAAGAGGAACCCAGTGGAAGCCATTTGCCGAACCCCTTTCACAGTAGGAAGTGCAGGTCCCCAGGCGGGAGCCATCTCTCCATCTGGAGGAGACTGGGGTTGCTGACTGGGTCCCAACTTTAATTTTGCTGGGTTTGCTTGGCTTTGCTTCAGCATTCTTAGACTTGCTATGCTTGAGTTGCCTTGGCTTCCCTGTGTCATTGTTGTCTTTTGCACACTTCTCTCAAGGTTTACACAGTAAACAATGTGAGTGTGATAACCAAAATACGGACAGAACACCTGACGGAGGAGGAAAAGAAGAGATATAAAGGTAATCAGCACCCCGCCTCCTTTCTGGATGATCGTGTAGAGCAGGGGTTCTCAGCCTTCCCAGTGCTGCGACTCTTCTCTCACATTGTGTTGACCCCAACTGTAACATTATTTTCATTGCTACTTCACAACTGTAATTTTGCCACTGTTATGAATCATAATGTAAATATCTGTGTTTTCTGGTGGTCTTAGATGACCCCCCCTCGGGGGTTGTGACCCACGAGTTGAGAACTACTGGTCTACACTGAACTCTGTTTAGTTTGGGGTAAATATGTTTGGATATGCAAATCCTAACTTCTCTTCCTAAACATTTCCTTAGTCTGACTCATTCTTGGAGTTTTTCACAGTTGATTTCCGTTGTAATTAAAGCCATTCACAAGGGCTTGTTTATGTGTGTTATTGCAAATAA
This sequence comes from Bramus lutescens, assembly GCA_001685075.1. Taxonomy (NCBI): domain Eukaryota; kingdom Metazoa; phylum Chordata; class Mammalia; order Rodentia; family Cricetidae; genus Bramus; species Bramus lutescens. The sequence goes on along the minus strand of LOEQ01002049.1, from coordinate 33,978 downwards.
CTTGGATTTAGTAGCAGCAACAACAGAAATGGAGCATGAGAAGATATTGGGGAATATTATCACTGGGATGAGTGACTTTACCTCACTGTAGTGATGAGATTTTCATGGACCTTGGCCTCCGGTTACTATATCCTGGCTTTGCCAGCTCTGTGGCCTTGTGAAGTTGTCTGTGTTGTAGGCCTCGTGTTCCTCTGTAGTAGAATGGAGGTGGTACTAGGCCACTCTTATAGTCACTGAGAGGATTCAGTGAGTTGGCATGTGGCATGTGCAATCATCTAGAAAGTGCAGGTAGCAACTTGGCCACCAGCTGTGCTCCAGGTGTACAGGCTAGTGCCAGAGCACAGCACTGAGTGGCTAGGGTGAGAGGGATCCATCTAGCTGTCTCCTAAGCCAGTGCTAAAACTGCTCTACTTGAATTCTTGTTTTTGTTTTTTTCATTTTCCTAATGATGTATGTTAATCACATATAACAATGGTTTCCATGGTGATACTGCTTGGATTCCTATAATGGTTCCTCTAGGCTAAAGATCCTAATGAGAGGATATTCTGGGGTAAGCTCACCTCATGGGTGTTTTTTTTTTATCTCCCTGCCTACAAGTGGAATTCTTACTTGGATCAGAAGGGCTTGATTCTGTTGATCTTCCCTTTCTAGAGGACCGGAATCCACTGGAATCTCTGCTGGGAACTGTGGAACATCAGTTTGGTGCTCAAGGGGTGAGTTGAAGACAGGGTATTCTTCTTCTGTTTGTGATGGCAGCCACTGGGTCCTGAGATGGAGGCCACTGGGTCCTGAGTGGGTCACTTGACTTGGAAAGGAACATCAGCTCCCAAGGTGCACTGTGGATACTCTTGTAAATAGAGGCAGGATTTTCCTTTCGTACCTGTCACCTGGTCCCAAACAAACACATAGAAGCTTGTATTAATTACAGAATGCTCGGCCAAAAGCTCAGACTCACTACTAACTGGTTCTTACATTTAGATGAACCCATTTCTATCCATCTGTGCATTGCCATGTGGTTCATGGCGTTACCCATCCTCTAGCATCTCACTTCTTGGGCTGCTCCCTGGGGTCTCTCTCCAATTCCACACTCCTTCCTATTCAGTTTGGCTTTCCCACCTTGCTATAGGCCAGATTAGCTTTCCTGTCTACTAATGAGAGGAATGCATATTCACAGCCTGCAGAAAGACTAACCTGCAGCAGACTCTGGGGAGAAATTAGATGAATGAGGCTTTGAAAAAAAATCTAGATTTTGGAGGAAGGGTTGGTCCTAGAATCGGGCTCTCTCTCCTCTGGGATAAACAAGGCCTTCTCTGAGCATGGCACTTGAGACCCGCTCAGGACTTTACACTGCTCAGTAACCATTTTTTTGATCCCCAACTAACTGTGCATTTGGTACAGTGGGTACTAGCTTCCACACCCACACCTGCTCACATGGCTGTGTCTTACATACCTAAGACATAAAGATGGAAAGAGGGTGTGGATGGAACTGGGAAGGCTGTTAGACTTGCTTGTTCGTGCAGTGAACACGTGCAGCCGGTTGTGGGGCTGCACTTTAGAGTCAGGCAGTCCTGACCCTTAACTTCTGGCTCAGCAGGACCTCACAACGGAGTGTGCCACTGTGAATAACCCCACGGCCATCACACCCGATGAGTACTTTGATGAAGACTTTGATCTGAAAGACAGGGACATTGGAAGGCCAAAAGAGCTGACGATTAGAACACAAAAGTAAGTGGAAGATGTGGCCCCGTGTTCACCCATGGGACCATCTGAAATTGTGCTCTTCAGGGTTGGGTTTGATCATTCCTTGCCCCTTCCTTTAAAAGTAATCTGACAAATCCAACAGTAACCGGCTCTCTGCTTAGCCTTTGCCATGGAGAGCAGAGATAGGAGAGCACCTTTGTTCTGTATTGATCTGTTTTATTCACTGCTAGTAAATCTCAGTTGATAAATGAAATGCTGTCAAGCCCTTTCCCTTCACTGTCAGGTTTCAGAGTTCTTCGGGTTCCAGTCCGTCACAAGTCCTGGTTCAGGAATAATGAGGAGGTTGGGGGGGTTCTGAAGGGTGCTCTGTCTAGTGCTGAGTAGCAGTGACCTGCCTCTCCCCTCTCCCAGCACTCACTCTGTCAAACCCTGCAGGTTTAAAGCTACACTGTGGATGTGCGAAGAGTTCCCACTCTCCCTTGTGGAGCAGGTCATTCCTATCATTGACCTCATGGCTCGAACCAGCGCTCATTTTGCAAGACTGAGAGATTTTATCAAATTAGACTTTCCTCCCGGATTCCCTGTCAAAATAGGTATGGTTAAATAAAATTGAGGGGTTAGCTTTTGACTAGTATGAACAAGGCGATTTTGGATTTTGGATGGTGTAGTATTCAAGACTTGATTCCTGTCTTGATCACTTGCTGCTGTGATCTAGGATAAAATTCTTCACCTGGGTCTAACTCAGTCTCAGTTTTATCATCTGTGGACTGGGGGTGCGTGTGTGCTGGTGNNNGGGGGGGCATGCGCTGCTGTAAGGACTGAAGGAAACCTATAAAGTGTGCTTTATCATAATGTTAGCCAATGGTTATTGTTTTCGGTGACGTCTACTGATAGAAGCTTTTACTTTGTCAGAAATCCCCTTGTTTCATGTTTTGAACGCACGGATTACATTTGGAAATGTTAATGGCTGTAGCACTGCTGAAGAGAGTCAGAATGTGGAGGGAATCCAGGCCGACACAGGTACAGCTAAAAGACTGCGTCTGCATCTTAGTCCTATCTCATTAACTGAACACTTTGAAGTAAGTCTGTGATGTGTAAGAGAAACAACTGTGGGTGCTGTGTCGGTTTGTCACTGCGACAAGAACTTGGAAAACCTGGAGGAAGAAGGGTACATCTCGGCCACCGTTTCAGGTCACTCAGTGGCTCATTCGGGAGGAGACTCTTTCTACTTTACAGTCCTCCGAGTCTCCTTCGTTATGATTATGTGTTAGTTTCCACCAAGAAGAATCAAGGAACAAGGAACAACTGTCTTCTGGGGTGGATTTACACTTTCATCTTTTACATTTTAGTACTGGCAGCACTGAACTGCTGAACTAACGTGCTGGGCAAACTCTGCACCACTCAGCTATGCCCTGGCTCCTGGTTTCATCTTTTTAATTTGAAATGTTTTTAAGCTGAGTGCAGTGACTCACGCCTGTAATCTCAGCATTTAGAGGCAGAATCAGGAGGATCTGAGTCCAGGAGTTTGAGGTCAGCATGAGCATTACAGTAAGATCCCCCTATCAGGAAAGAACAGTCAAGGAAACAACCCTCTTCCCCCCACCACACACACTTGAAAACACACCATAGTCTGAGGCAGGAGGATTATTAGTCTGGAGCCAGCCTGGGCTATGTTTTGAGTTTGAGGCCAGGTTGAGCTATGTAGACCCTTTATCATAAAAACAAAAACACAAAGAAAAAAAAAAAGATGTCTGAGCTGTCTGTAATGAGTGGGTGGAGACACTGGACAGCTGCCTTTGTGTTTCAGCTTCCGAGGTCACAAACTTCGAGGTTGATCAGTCTGTGTTTGAAATCCCTGAATCCTATCATGTTCAAGACAACGGCAGGAACGTGCATCTCCAAGATGAGGACTATGAGATAATGCAGTTTGCCATCCAGCAGAGCCTGTTGGAGTCCAGCAGGAGCCAGGTGCCTGTCAGCCCCCGCCCCCCATGCGTGCACCCCCTGTTCAGACTTGCTCTAAGTAAAAAGTTTGATGTGTTCACAGTGTTTGTGAAGGTTATTTCACAAAAGCTTACTATACAAGAGACCCACCTACATCACCATGGCCACATTGTTGGTAATTAAAGGCAGACTTCCTATAACTCAAGCTCACCTGTGTAGCTCTTGTGTATTTTTCAAGGTGTGCTATATAATCTTCTAGAACTGAAGTACTACGTTTTTGTCAGTAGTCTTAGTGAAGGCAGTGATGTGGACTTTCTCTGTGTAACAGTTTCTTAGACAGGGTGTGATAAAATGGAATCTCACTCTTGACTGTTTTCCATTTTGAGGAGTCTCTTTAAACTCCTTCTGCATCTCAGTTAGAACTAAGAAAAGAGCACATTGCAGCGGGGGTTGCGGGGTGGAAGGGTTAATGCCTTGTCCCCCGCTTCTGCGGTTTCTGGTGCTGCTGTCAGGAGGCTTTCCCTTCCACCTTCTGCTGTCCACTGCTCCTAGCTTGGGCAGAGGTCAGCTTTGTCCATAGACAACCTGCTGAGGACAAGGGAGTGTCAGCACTGTCTTTGTCCTTTTCCTGCCTATTTCTCTAAGATGGGTCTCATGTGCTCTGGAGTGGCCTTGTGTCCCAGGATTTTGCTGTCCAGTTGTTGGTTATTGGTTTCTTCTTTCCTCCCAGTGTCCATTCCTCAGGAATTTGCAGAGCATGTTGCTGAGAATTCTTGGGAGCTATGAACTGTGAACATGGTGTCCAAGAGCCTGTCAGTGTTTACCAAAGCTTCTGGGGCTCGAGGAACCTAGTCCCACCCCCTCCTTTACTCCCCCTCTGCAATCATAGACCCATTCCAGATTCATTTGTTGTACTTTTTCTTTTTCATTAATTTTTAAAAATGTATATGTATGTCTGTGTCTGGTGCATGAGGCGGCCAGAAGACTGTTGGATTTCTTGGAGCTAAAGTTATAGATGGTTATGAGCTGCCACATGGGTGCTGGGAACCAAAACTGGGTTCTGGAAAAGCAGCCAGTGCTCTTAAACACTGAGCCATTGATGGGGTGGGGTTGGTTTTTATTTACTTTTTTGACAGCTGGGCTATCTGCTTTTGGGAAGCTCCTTGGAGAAGATTCAGCCTTGAGACAAAACATCAGCTCTTGCTCTCCCTGTGCAAATGAGCTTGGCTTTGCTCTCCTGATGCCATAAGACCTTGGTAGCTATTGAGGACAATAACTTGAGACCAGGGCAACTGTGTCTTCTCAGCTTCTCTCTAAAGCGTGCCCTGCCTTGGCTGTAGTGGTTCTAGACTGGAACTCTGTCAAGTCTGAGATCCAGGGTAATGCCTGATGCCCTGTATTGTACAGTAGGAAAGTGTAGTGATGGTTGCTGTTGGTGTCCACACAGCACAGTCAGTGACAACTTATGAATGCTAAACATTTTGTTCTCACTGTGTTCATTTCCTTGTCATTTTGGCAACTGTTCCTTCTACGAGGTATTTATACCCATCGTTTGTTTTTGCCAGGAACTTTCAGGACCAGCTTCAAATGGAGGGATCAGCCCCACCCACAGCTATGAAGCCCAGTATGAAAGGTAACTGATAGGACTTTTCATGATGTGGCTTTTGTCGCCATGGCACTTGATACATGGGCATCTGTGTGGCTCGTGCTCAGCAGGGAGTTTAGGCATCAGCTTTTGTACTTCTTTTATTGTGGTTATCCATTAAACCAGCTCTGAACTGAGTGCTGACTGGCTCACAGGCCAGGGCTGCTTGCAGCAAAGCCCTGGGTAAATGTTTTCTGCTTGGCTTGGTCTTCTGTGAATGTGTGACTGCAGGTCTAGCTGGGTGAGGATATGCAGGGCTAAAGACAGTTGGGGTCGAGCTACAGAAATGGTGGAACCTGCAGTAGTGCCTCCTTCTTCCTATGGGAAGCATGTGTGAGCACAGCTTTCTAACAGACCGGACTTCATTCGTAGCTTAGAACTGGGGGATTCTGGCTCACATAGGCCCAGCACCTCCACCTCAGCAGGGTAGATGTCGTCATGCATCAGGAATGCTTGGTACAATGTGCTCTTAGTAATCAGTAAGAATGTAGTTGCTGCCACCACCTCCAGGATAGGAATAACTCTGTTCCATTTCCTACCCTAGGGCCATCCAGGAGAGCCTTCTAACCACCATGGAAGGCTCGTGCCCAGGTGCCCTCAGTGAGTCAAGCCGTTTTGATAGTGACCTGCAGCTGGCCATGGAGCTGTCTGCCAAAGAGCTGGCGGAACAGGAGCTAAGGCTCCAGGAGGAAGAGGCTGAACTCCAGCAAGTCTTACGGCTGTCACTCACTGAGAAATAGACGTTTTTGTTCAGGGGCTGCACAGAGTAGAGGCTCTGGACTGCATGGGGGTGCTTCATCAGCTGCGACCCTACAGCAGAGGCCTACACTTCCTGCAGGCAGCAGCTGGCCCTTCCTTTATGCAAAGGTGCAGGACCAGGGACTCCCCAGAGTGGAGGAGGGCAGCACTGGCAGGCCCCATCTCCAGGCTGAGAGAGGAGAGTAAAATCACCTTCCATTAGCTGTCCTGGCCTGCAGGTCACATTTGTACTACCAGCTTGAGACAGCAGCGCCAAGCCCTGCAGGTTAGTAGATACATCTTCATCAGAAGTGATAACACATCACTGCAGAGTCAGGGTGCTTTTCTACAGGAGAGCAGCAGCCTTTGTAGAGTGTTCACCAAAGAAACGGGTTCTGCTGACCTCTTTATTCCCTTCCTATAGGGTTCCTAGATATTGCCATCACACCTCCTCATCTCTACCTTGTCCATGCCCTTTACCCCCAGCTAGGAGGATGTGTATAGGATCTATTTTAGATTATGGCTAACTATTTGCATCAAATTAAGATATACAAATGACCACGGATATTGCCTTAGCCTTAAAAATTACTAATAGTTTAAACCACCTCACTCCACACACTGAGGACCTGATTTGAATCCATAAAGGCAGTTCCTTTGGGAGCAGCATCCTCCAGGCTAAACCGAAGGCAGCTAATCCTGTCCTTGGAGGAGCAGCTAGGGGAATCCATGGCTGGTTCTCAAAGCAGGCAAGCTGACCAAACCATGGGAACAGCAGAGAATCTAGCTACCGTGCGTTCCGTGCCTGCTCCAGTGAAGGATTTCTAGCCTGGGGAGAGCCAACTGCATGAGCTAGCTTCATTAGAGAGGGCAGGGTGCCCCTGAAGCCAGGAGAGAGCTGACATGGAGTAGAGGCTCTTCAGCCAAAAGGGAAAAGTGACAACTCCATATTGCTTTTTAGAGTTCAAATCAACATCTTTCTGGATAAATATATTTTTTAACAGAATGTTTTTATTATTTTTAAGAGATATAAAAATGACTACTCCCATCAGTAGCAATACAAGGTTATGCATTTTAACCAGATTTTCTCAGGCCTTTTTTGGATACCTTTAGTAGTTAACTATTTTGTCTAACCCTCCTGTAAATACCTATTGCATAACAGACTGACCCTGGGGGAATGCAGCCAAGGGCACCTTGCACCCCTCACCTGGTGCAGGCATTAACCCCACAGACTGCGCTGATCACATGCTAACAGTACCTTCCTCTCTTCTGAGTCTGTTTCCTGTTATCCTTCTGTTGGGATAGGAAGAGAGAGTCCACCATTCTCAAGAATGTCTGTTTGATACAGTCAATGTTGCCAGTAAAATGTTCTTAGTCAAAAAGAATTGTGATTTTTAATTTCTCATAGCACCTTTGATGGTCTAACCAAAATTCCCTCCCTGTACAGATGAGGGTGGACATAACATTTGCTTTTGCTCAGCTTGCCAGCTTTTTACTTGGCATTTGCCAGGAGTAAAGACACTGTGGGAATGGCTGCACTGGGGCCATGTTTACTCACTAAGGTGAATCCCAGGTCTGCGTTCCACTGCTCTGCGTTCTGAAGTCTGCTTGTGTCCCTAGGAAGGGACTGAACACTGCATCACCATGTTGCAGCTTTCCCCATGTGTTCTGTCTTAAAATGCAAATAAATACGCTTCCATAGCGGGTGCTCACAGGCCCTGCCAGTCAGTTCTGTCTCTTCTGCGGTGCGTCCTCTCAACGCTGCAGGAACACACATTCCTGTTCACAGTTAGTTCCCTTTGCAAAGACCATCGCCCGCCCCCAGCCTTCCTGCCCAGGGCGCAGTCAACATTGCCTCACAACTTGTACCAGATGTAAATAAATGAAAAGGATCCAATGTTGGGCCATGTGGGTCCTCTTCATGCACCTCCTGGGAGTGTGTTGCCTTCTGGAAGAGGGGAAAATGGCCCAGCATCAACACCGCTGATCAAAGAGACTCATTCCTTGAAGCCAGAGTGATTGGGATATTCCTAAGGCATTCAAGTAAAATCTGGGCCTTAAAAGCAAAGGGCAGTGGCTGGATAACAGTGTTTTAGGGCTCTGGAAGGGACTTGGTTGTCCTAGGAAGATGGGAGGAGCAGTACCTGAGCCACACCCCTTTGCAGGCCACGGGCAGTTTATGGATGACCTAACACTGAGTAGCTCACCGAGGCCCATGCTCCAGTCACTTCTACCTGGAAGCGCCGCCCCACTCAGTACAGTGACGGGAACACATAGGCAGCAGCTGGCCTTGGGTGCCTCCTGACCATGGTGACATCAAGGGAGATGGACTGGACTAGAGATTTTAAGTGACCATGGGATAGTAAGTGATGGAGGTCAAAGTGCTGCCTAGCCCCTAGTCTAGAAAAGGGCGTGGTTTAAAGACTGAGTCCAGCTAGAAGCTATGCGACTAGTGCTCTGGAGTCCCCAGTCCTCCAGCAGCACTGGGAGAGGAACCTGTGTGCTTTGGAGTGCTCATGTGTTCAGATGCCCATCACTCCTTACAGCCTTGTGTTCCCTTTCATAAGCTGTTTCTCTGAGATAGGATCCATCTGTGGAGCCCTGGTTGGTGAGAGACCCATCTACTGCTGCCTTCTGAGTGCTGGGATTGAAGGTGTACAATTTCTATTTGTTTTTTTTTTTTTAAAAACAGTTAATCGTGTGTGAGGAGAGAAGGTGTGCACATGAGTGCTGGCCCTCAGAAGCCAGGGGCTCCTTGGAGCTGCAGCAGAGGTGGTTGTGAACTGCCTGATGTAGATGCAGGGACTCAATTCGGGTCCACTGGAAGAGAAACACATGCTCTTAAATGCTAAACTGTCTCTCCAGCCCCACAATTTCTGTTTCCAACCAAGTGTCTCTGGTCCAATTCTTTGTCCCAGGATTATTACCAAGCAAAGAACAATAACAAGGACTATAGGCTTGATAAGATTTTACTCTTTCCTTTTAAAATCTTTAAAATGACAACAAGGATTACAGTGGTATATCAAAACAGGTTGTTGATGAAGTGAGGTTGGACATGCCCTTTTGGAACACAATCTCAGTGCCCACATATTCATCATCTCTCAGGGCAATACCTGGAACTTCTGGGGAGAGCAGCCTGACTGTGTGTGGCCATGTCTGCTACATTTTAGTGTTTTACATCACCCTGGCTTCGGGGTGCCGGTGTTACTGCTGATAAAGAAACTGAGGCTCTGGAGAAGGGTAGCTCCTTATAGTTGGCCTTGAACAAAAGTGCAAGATGCTGTCCCAGCCCAATGTGAATCTGGCTCAGCCTTACTATTTCACATACTAGTTTAGTTTCACTACACAGGTCTACCTTAAATAAATGAGGCCAGATTCAAACGCACGCCACACACACCTGCACTGAAGTTTTCAAAAAAGTTTATATGAGCAGGTTGCCCTTGTGATGTCTGTTCATGACACATGCTGTCTACCAGTGGTCAGCAGAGGGCATCAGAGTCCCTGGAACTGGAGTTACAGGTAGCTGTGAGCCACCATCTGGATGCCGGGAACCAAACCTAATTCTCTACAAAAGCAACAAGTGCTCCTCACCGCTGAGCCATCAATATAGCCCTACCCCTGCATTTTAAACACTTGGAAACATAATGCTGAATAAAACAGCAGATAGGATACCTCTTTAATTTTGATATTTTAATGGCTCAGTGTTCCAAGTTTACAGACAAGACCCCAACAGTTACAGTGCTCCTCCTCAGTTAATTCACATCGAGTACAGGTTGTTAGACAATAAAACAAGGACCAGTGCTGTGCTGTGGGGTCACAAAACTAAGCATTACAACAATTTTGACAAAATTAAATCTAGCATAATAAATACTAATAACCACTCTATAACTATGAGAAGTATCAGTAGGAGAACTCAAGTTCAGTAGCAGCACTTGAAAAGCCAAGAGTCCTGCAAACAGCAGCCTGCACAGTGGACACATAGTTGACCCCTCTACACCCTGGGAGAAGAGGGAGAACTAAATCTCTCATGTTCCCATCTGGACAGTTACAAAAACTTTGGGCCATGGGTGAGAGGGACATCAATATGTCTGAGTCAGGTGGAGTTGTTCTTCTGACAGGCCAGGGGGGCATGTGACTACAGACCTAGGATACAATTCCGGCCCAATTGTGGCCATTCAAGTCCAGTGCCAATGAAGGCAAGGAATGATGGCTTAAGTTCTCCACAATGAACACTGGCTTTTCAACCAGGGTATTCTAGGGCACCTCGGTAGAAAGAAAACGTAGTCTTTGTTTTTATGTTTACTTATTCATGTGTGGAGGTCAAGGAACAAGCCATGGGAGTCAGTTCTCTCCTTCCACCAAATGAGTTCCAAGAATCAAACTCAGGTTATCAGGCTTAGCTGCAAGCCCCTGTAGCTTCTGAGCCATCTTACTGGCCCCCATGTAACACACCATGACAGAATGGTTGAAAGCAGGGGATGCCTACGTGTTAAGTCTTCCTCTTCCTTATTTCAAGCATTAGTGATTAGTCCTCTCCAGCGCAGCTCTTCTGGACCCTTGGCAAAGGACATGTCTTTAAAGGAGCCTTGGAGCTTCAGCCTTTACTTTTAGCCAGTACAGCCAAACAAAAGCACCGAGATGCCGACTCAGTAGCCAATAACTAGGAAACAATTACTGCTAGATGCTTTTCTAGGCCCTGTCCAAGTCAGTGGTCACTTCCTACAAGTTCTGATTCCATCATCTCCAGTGGTTCACGTGCAACACTACTTATGCTGTCCCAGAAACTTGAAGGCGGGTGATCTTCTGTAGCTGTCACCGACGACGAATGGGCTTGTAGACACAAAATGCCATAAGGATGATGGTCACCAGCAGGATGCTAAAAATGGTTCCCATCAGCACTGCAAAGGGAAAACAGGTTACCTCGTGGGAGCTCCAGGCTCCATGATTTCATTAAGAGACAGCGCTTTTTCGATTGTTACTTGACCCAAGGGTACTTACTGTTCCGGGTGGCAGAACTAGCCAGGTACTTACTCAAGTCACCCCACAGGGACAGGAAACAGAGAGTGGAAGCGCTCATAACCAGAGGCTGGGGGCGGGGGGGGGTCAGATCCCCGGGGGATTAGAGTTACAGAAGTTTGAAGTGGTATGTGAATTCTGGGACTCAAACCCAGGGCTTTTGCAAGAGCAGCTGGTGCTCTTAACTGCTGCGCTCTCTCTCCAGTCCCCAGCTGTTTTTGAGAGTAAAGTTCATGTCTAAAACATTCAGGGTGCTCAGGGAAGAAGTGGGGCCTACAAGAGGACTCAGCCTGGCGGTCTGGGGCTTTAAGCTACGAACATAAGCCACTTTCTTCACTCAGCAGCAGCGGTCTTTGTGGCATTCAAAGTGCTGTGACCTTTGATAAGCAAAGGCATATTTATAAATGCTTAGTTCCAAGTTTGTGGGCCCACGCCAGGCGCCAGCGGGCTTAACTATGGTCATGCTGTTCGCTGTCCAGTTCCTCTGAGAAGCCTTAGACCTGCCTACTTTCAAGGCGGTCATTTCAGAACATCTGTGCCTGCCCCACCTCTATCCCATCACATCCTCTTAGCCTAGTTATTACACAAAGAGCTTCTTTTCTTGGTGGGTAAGGGGGATAAAGGCTAGGAAAAATGACAAAAAGAGCATTTCACAACTGCAAAAGGCCAGATGTGGTTTTGAGAGCATGTCACTACTCCAGAAGGCCAGGTGTAGTTTTGAGAGCATATCGCTACTCCATAAGGCCAGGTATAGTTTTGAGATCTTTATTGGTGCTGGGAACTAAGCTCAGGCCCTCTGCGGTGCAGCCAGGAATTACTGCTGAGCATCTCTCTTTTGCTTCTATTTTAAGAAGCAGATTTCTTTCCCTTTAATTTTAAAGCCCCTTCTAGAATGTACGGAGATGGTTTGAATGGAGCAAGAGAATTTTAAGTCCAGTTGTACTCATAACTTTAGGAAACTCAAAATTAAAGACTTTTGACAATTTGGCCAGGTATTTAGTTGACCTGGGCTATCTGGAGATATGGCATTTAGCTTGTTTAAGACCAAGATTGTGTTACTGGACCCAGCACATACCCATAACTCTAGTTCCAGGGATCTGATATCCACTTCTGGCCTCGTTGGATACACAAATGAACACACACACACACACAACCACACCACTTAAAATCCAAACAAAGGAAAAAAGGAAAAAGCTTAATTAAAACCATATGCTAGGTATCAATATTATTAGAGTTAATATCCATTTGGAACTTGATAAGCCCCCTCTATTCTTCATTCTTGTACCCACCTCTCTTGCATGGCACATCAGTAACCAGCCGGGTTCCAAAAACAACCTTAAAAGACCTTTTGTTGTTGCTGTTGTTCTTCAAGATAGGGTCTCTCTGTATGGACCTGGCTGTCCTGGATCTCAGTCTGTAGACCAGGCTGGCCTCGAACTCACAGTTATCCACCTACCTCTGCCTCCCAAGTGCTGGGACTATAGGTGTACGCCACCACCACCTGACTTTAAAAGACAACTCCATCCTATGGTCACTTCCCATCACTGAGAATCATGTTCTGCATCAATAAACTGGGACAAATGAAAACCCAATTAAAAGGATTTCTTTAAGCTTAACTATGGATTACCTTCAAGCAGTGTTCAATAAAGTACTGGGCATATAGTAAGTGCATACAGTTGAACACTTCACTTATGGTCAAGACAGGCAGCAAGCACTCACGGAGGTGAACAGTCCGGAGTTTGAGGTCAGACTGCCTGAGTTCCCATGTGGTTCCTAGGCTATGCATCTTACTAAAGGCCCCCAACTTGTGTCCTTGTTCATGAAATCAGCAATAAAATTCCCACTGCCCTCAACTGCTTTAGGACCGCATTTCTTGAACTCCAGGTGGTAAAGGACAATTATTTCTACTTTGTTCCAGACTCTAGATATATGCATGATTACTAAGCAGACTGCCTCAAAGCATCCAGTGCAGACACATTACCTGCTTGATGTTGCAATACCACAGTGTAAACTTCAGTAACACTCTTTCTGTAGTTGATGATGATGGTGATGATTACTACTACTACTACTACTACAGCTAAGACAGTTTGGGAGCATCCTCAGCTTGCTGTTCTTCAATAGAGGTCTTAACCGAAAGGATTAGGACTGGAAACATTGTGATTGTGTGTACTTCAAGTGGTGGGTGTGACTGCATCCAGAGGGTAAAGGATACGGGGGCTCATAAACATCCTATGCTCAAGACAGCCTCTCCCCCTCCCCGCAGCTAAAAAAGAATCACATGATCTAAGGTGTCAGTTGTATCCAGGCTGACAAACCCAAGTCTAAAGGATTAGGCTGGAAATCTCTGAAAACTACTTAGCAGACTGCTAGATAGGTACAAAGTGGTCAAAACATGGGAGAAAACAAGCCATAGAAAGACAGCCCAGAACGATATCAGGTGGGGAGGGAGGGTGGAGGAGACGAAACAGACACATCCGGTTTGCCCAGTATCAAGAACCAGAGCTCCTTTCGAGGCCATGCATCATGTGATAAATACTCCCCAAAGTTGCTTCAAGCTCCCACAAACCCCAGATTCAAGTATTGGCATTCACCACGCCATACCTGGGTATCCCTGAGCAACATATTTTACCTTTCGGCTTCATTTTCCTTTTCTGTTAAAACAGAATTGAAAAGCCCTACTTTTTCATTAGCTTACAGTGAAGCTCCCCAAATACATGTAAGTCCTGAGCACAGCACCTGGTGTGTAGGGAATGCTAAAACGTCCATTACAAACGCCATCGCTGAGAATGGGCCTATCTGGCAGGAAGAGGGATGTTTCCAGATTTAGCCCTACTGCCCAGCTTGAATCCATGGAGTCGGAGATGAAGGCACAAACCCAGACCTCCAGCTTCTAATTTCAGCAGGTGCCGCCAGCACATAGGGCAAGAGAGCTGGCTCCCAAGCTTAGGCTGACAGCAGGAAAACTAGCTCTGTGAGCACCAGACGTCAGGGACAGCTCCCGCGCCGCCCGCTCCCAAGCCCGGGTGCTCCTTGCTTTGGCTGCAAACGCGCATCCGCTCCGTTCCGCCCCGCCCTGCTCCGCTCACCCAGGTTCTGCCCACGCAGCACCGCGTAGGGCCGGCTCCGTTCTGGCGGCACCCCGGGTTTCGGGGCCTCGGCCTGCCCCAGCAGGAAGCTGCAGAGCGCAGCACACAGCCGCAACCACCCCGCAAGCAGCATCTCTGGAGCTTGCT
>LOEQ01002049.1:5107-19658 GCA_001685075.1 Bramus lutescens | reverse complement strand
GCCCTTTCCGCGGCCAGCATAGTCGGCTCGCGTGGTTGCCATGGAAACTAGACTGGGGTGGGATTGGGAGAGGACTGGTGGAGATGGGACAAGGTACCGCCAATGTGGTCCGGCCTTAATACCACACCCAGGCCAATTTCCGCGAGGATTAACGTTCCGCCCAGAATGTTCCCTGCTCACAACATTGAAAGGCTTTGCTTTACAAACCCATGCATTTTCGTATTCAGTCGTCACCATAGTCTGGAGAAACAGACTATGCATTCCCATTTTACATACATTCTCTCAAGGAACCCATATCCGGAACATCTTTTTCTAAAACTGCAGCCTCCCCCTCACTCAAATATTTCCACTCCACCTAGCGTCCTGCTTAACTTCATTGCCATTTGACTGACGAATTTAACACATATTTTTCTATTTAAAACACACACACACACACACACACACTAGCCCACCTGCGGCCCAGGGCTCTGCTCCAGAGGAGGAGACAGGGTCAAAACAAGACAACTGATGAGCTCTGGGTTCAAGTGAGAGATCCTACCTCAATATGTAAAGTGGACAGTGATGCAGGAGCTATTCAACATTAACCTCTGACTTCTACAAGCACGAATGCATATACTGTGCACACATACCCACAGACCCAGGTGCACTCACACATACAAACATACATGCACACGTGTAACATGTATATACACGGCTCTAAACGTGCTGGAGAAGCCTCTCCTTGCCTACCATAATATAGAGCAAGCAAAGGACCCCAGCCATCCTAAGTGCCAGAGCTACAGTGGACCCAGTGATAGTTCTTTTGACACACTGTTCATACAATGATGGATGAGCATTGCTAAGAAGCAATGGAAAGCATCTCCATCCATCCATCCATCCATCCATCCATCCATCCATCCATCCATCCATCCAAACACTTCTGGTGAGTGGATGGGTGTATGCTGATAGCAGGGTTTCTGATGTTTGTACAAATCTAAGCAGGTAGTAGAGCATATGACCTGCCTTCCCGGTATATCACCTCCCTGAGCCTCACTGTTTGAATCCACTAAGAGAATTCCTTGGAACTGTGGGACCAAATACTAAAAAGCATGCAGCCGGCACCATGCATTGTGATTTATATGGGAGCTATGAAGGTTACGCTGGGCATTTGTCTAAGAAGAGTGGGTTTGGAATGAGCCCGAGAAATCACATACTCTAATTGTCGGTGAATTCCTGAGATGCAGGCTTGGTTGGCTTTCTCATGCTGCTGGTCACTTAGCTCTTCCCATGGGAATTGCCTTCAGTTAAAGCAGATACAGAAGAAACCAAAGGATAAGTGATTGTTTAAAGAGAATTGTTCTCTTCCCACCTCAGGACTGGCTATTCTCTTTATTGTCAGAAATTCTGATCATGCCTAGTCAATTGAGTGGTGACCACACAATGTCAATGCATCAGAATGCCTGGGTACTGGGAGGGTATATAAGTTCATCCCTGTTGCTAAATAAGCAAGTCTTCTGTATGCCTTCTACCTGACTTCCAGTGTCTGAGTCATTGATGCTGCACCTTCTCACCCCCTCCCCCAAGGAAAATGTTAGGGCTCAGCTACAGCTGAGCAGCCATGAGGAGCAAACCAGTAAGCAGCATATTCCATGGCCTCTGTATCAGCTCCTGCCTCCAGGCTCCTGCCCTGCTTGAGTTCCTGTCCTGACTTCCTTCAGGGATGAACAGTGATGTGGAAGTGTAAGCCAAAGAAACCCTGTCCTCTAGTTGTTTGGATTATGATGTTTCATCACAGCTGTAGCAACCCTGACTAAGAAATTCATAAATTTCTAATATAGTGGATTCAGAACTAAATATAATAACTGCCACATATTTGTGGCTCTAGATCATTTGATGTTTTTTGAAAGATTGCATCCATTGTCCTTTCCTGATGTTGGATTCCTTTCTGTATACTGTGAATATGTTTTACTGTCATTGGTTAGTAAAGAAGCTTCTTTGGCCCATGGTAGGGCAGAACAGAGCTAGGCTGGAAAACTAAACTGAATGCTGGGAGAAAGAAGGCGGAGTCAGAGACATACCATGTAGCTGCCAAAGGAGAAAGATGCTGGAAGTTTACCCGGGAAGCCACAACCTTGTGGCGATACACAGAATAGAAATGGGTTAATTTAAGATATAAGAGGAATACACTAGAGTCATTGGCCAAGCAGCATTGTAGTTAATATGGTTTCTGTGTGATTTCAGGTCTGGGCAGCTGGGAACGAACAAGTAGCCTCTGACTACACTTTCCATTCAGTTGAAGTAGAAAGGAAACATCTGCATTCTCAGGTCCTCCTTTCTGCAGTCTTACCTCACTGTAGTGCTCCTCAATCACCATGCTGACACGAAACAGGAACTCTCCACACAGCCTTTATTAGACAACTTTTCTTCAGAACTTGAGATTACATTCTTAAAAAATTAAAATGATGTGAATGGAACGGAACACCAGATCACAGGAATGATGCCAGTGGATCACCAGACCACAGGAATGCCAGGTGAACACCAGACCAAGGAATGATGCCAGTGGATCACCAGACCACAGGAATGATGTCAGTGGATCACCAGATCACAGGAATTCCACGTGAACACCAGACCACAGGAATGATGCCAGTGGATCACCAGACCACAGGAATGATGTCAGTGGATCACCAGATCACAGGAATTCCACGTGAACACCGGACCACAGGAATGATGCCAGTGGAACACCAGGTCACAGGAATGATGTCAGTGGATCACCAGATCACAGGAATGATACCAGTGGAACACAGACCACAGGAGTGATGCCAGTGGATCACCAGGTCACAGGAATGATGTCAGTGGATCACCAGACCACAGAAATGATGCCAGTGGAACACAGGTCACAGGAATTATGCCAGTGGATCACGAGACCAGAGGAATGATGCCAGTGGATCACCAGACCACGGGAATGATGCCAGTGGACCGATCACCAGATCATAGGAATGATTCCAGTGGAATGCCAGATCACATATCTGAGAGCATCTTGTCTGTGTAACTGGACTGAAAATTCTATTGGGGTTGCAGGACACTCAGCTAAAATTTAATTTCAGATAAGAAATGGTATTTGGTATATGTATATTCCTAATAGTGGAGAGAACCAAATATGCACTATGTATAGTGATATGTGTATAAAGTATCATAATAAATAGTGTTTTTAAGAAGAAAAATTTGAGATTTACTTTTTTTAATATTTTGTTTATTTGTTTGTGTTTGAGACAGTGTTTCTCTGTGTAGCCCTGACTATCCTAGAACTCACTCAGTAGACCAAGCTGACCCGGAACTCACAGATCTGCTTGACTCTGCCTCTGCCTCCCAGGAGTCGGGATTAAAGGCATGTGCAACACCAATACCTGGATTATTTTCACTTTAAGTATATGGAAATTGTGCATGCATGTATCTCTGTATGCCACCTACCTGCAGTGCTCACAGGGATGCTGGATACTCCGGAATTGGAGTTACAGATGATTGTTAGCCACCATGTGAATGCTGGAAGTGAACCTGGGTCCTCTAAGAGTAGCCAATGCTTTTAGGCACTGAGTCATCTATCCAGCATCCTTAATTTTATTCATACATATGTGTGTGTATGTAAGTGTGCGAATGCATGTGTTGTGTACGTATGAACGAATGCTATATACCTGCAGTGTCTGTGGCGCCCACTAGAGGCTGCTGTACATACTGCAGCCCTTGGAGTGCCCAGGTCTTGTGACATACCTGCCGAGACCTCTCTCTAGCCCCGAAGCCATTGTGCTTTAGACTAAAAAATTGTTAAAGTACATCACAAATATCTTATGGACTATCACACTTGTTATCTATTTTGAAATTCAGATGTACGATAACAGTGGACACGGGCTGGTTTTGGCTGTCCAGGATTTGTTCCTTTTTGGGTTATCGTTGGTAAACAGACGGGAAGCACTTCTCTCTACCTACCCGTGGGGTTCTGGAGTCCTTGCTCCAGGAGCACACACACTATCCAGTCGTCAATAGGCACCTTCCATCCCTTCGGCTGCAAAGATGAGTTTAGGATTTAGTGTGTGACCTGAGTTAGGCCTCCTTCCAGCCCAGCTCTTGATGAATACTTATTTGTTGCTGTTATTGTTGAAATGGGGGTAGCTCTAAATAGACCTGTCCCAGAACTCCAGACGAAGATGGCCTAAAATCCAGAGATTCACCTGCCTGTCTCCTGAGTGTTTGTATCAAAGGTGTGCGCCGCTACAATCATTTTAAAGGTTTATTTTATTTTATGTATAGGTGTGTTTTGTTGCATGTATGTATGTGTACTGCATGGGTGCATGGTGCTGACGAAGGCTAGAAGGTGTTAGTTCCTCTGGAACTGGAGTTGCAGGCAGCTGTGAGCCGCCATGTGGGTGCTGGGAACTGAACCCGGGTCCTCTGAAAGAGCAGCCAGTGCTCTTAACCACTGAGCCATCTCTCAGCACTTCTTACACAATCTTAAAATCACTTCAGCTGATAATCTCACTTTTGTTATTATGGTGACAATCCGTACTGTAAAATGAATTATTTTAGCTACTTTTAAATATAATTCAGAGGTACTAGGTGCATCCACACATGTGGCTCATTTTTCAGAACTATTACATCATCTCAAACAGAAACTCCACGTCCTTTAGAAAGTAATGCAGCTGTCCCCCCAGCCCCCAGCCCCTAGTGACCCGTTTTACTTCTAGCCCCTACACAGTTATCTATTCCAAATAAATAGATAACTACCAAATAAGTGGAGTGTACATTCGCTTGCTTGTTACCCTCAAACAACTATTTTGGTGGCTTGTAGCGATTTTTTAAAACTAGCAGAACGCACACAAACGAATCTAGTTACAAAACATTTGCTTTCCGTGACCACTTGTCTTGACATTGATTAATAAAAAACACAAAGCAATGCCTGCACCTTCCAAGATCTCAATATTGCATAAATGATCAGCCCATTTACCGGGTGAAAGGTCCCACATACTATTTGCCCAACGTGAACATAATTTTCTTGCAAACTCCCAAAGTAAATGATTCCTCGACTGGGGAATCCTGGGGGCTGCAGGAGGCTGTGAAATTCCTGAGAGGTCCTAGCGATTCCTCTGGGGCTGGACCAGGAGTGCCAAGTGCACCCCGANATTTTCCAGGCAGCCATTCTGGCACCAAGGACCTTAGAGTGAGGGGAACTATGTCCGCACAGACACTGTTTGGTGTTCATCAGGTTGAGGCTGAGACTCACTTCGCCAAAGTCCGTGACAGTCAGCTGCCTTCTCTGAAGAGAGCGCCAAAAGTGAGGTAGGTGCTCAGCCCCGCCCCCGTGCCCTGCCTGGCCAACCAGGTCCAGAAGGGCGGGAGGCCACACCCACCTGTGGGAGCCAGAGTTTGCATTTTCTAAGTTCTGTTCCCTAATGCCCCTTTTGGCCGTGATGGGTGGTGCAACAGAGTGAGGGGCGCTCCAGAGCCGCCATCTCTGACAGTGACTGATCTGAGCTCTATGCCCACAAAGCAGCTTCGTGGCTCTAGTTTAGAACTTGCATCTGAACGCCCAGAATATCTGAGATGGCTTGAAATCCCATTCCGAGTTTCCCAAAGTCCCACTTGTTTCCTATATAGAAACTTAAAATATTCCAAAATGTATGAAGCCCTGTTCCCTTTATTTCAAGCCCCATCAATCCTCTGGCCTCTTTATCTCCATAGGCTGGGCTGGAACAAAGTAGAAATCAAAAGGGAAAGGTAACCGCTTGAGATAAATGAAAGCAGGAGTATCTCTGGGCGGCGATGGCGCACACCTTTAATTCCCAGCACTCAGGAGGCAGAGGCAAGTGAATCTCTATGAATTCGAGGCCAAACTGTCTACAGAGTGAGTTCTAGGACAGCCAGGACTGTAACACAGAGAAACCCCGCCTTGAAAAACAAAACAACAAAAAACAACAGGAATTTCATCCATCAAACTTCTAGAATGCAGCAAAAGCAGTTTGAAAAGGGAAACTTGCAGCAATAAATTTATTAGGAAGGAGAACAGACCTTAAATAGGCATTGTAATACACCTCAAGGTACCAGGAGTAAATGAAGAAACAAACCAAGGCCACAGTTAGCAGAGATGGTTGATGTGCAAGCAGGGCAGATTTCTTGAGGAGTCAAAAAACCTGACAAACTCTATGATAAAAAGACACTGCACTGATTTGAAGTCACAGACTGTCGTCATACGTGAGCTGAGGTGGAGAAGCAGACCCTCCATCTACTTCAGCACAGATGTCTAGATACATGACTCCTCGGCAAGAGAGCAATACCTTCTCGTTATCCCCGGAGTAACCTTGGGGATAAACTCATTCCTGAGAATGATAGATGTGTCTCTGCTGCGGCTTGGAAAGGGTGGCCAAATTCTCCAAGGGATGCAGCCAGATTGGTTTTCAGATGCTGCGTCAGCAGGCATGGCATGTGTCAGACTCACCAGGTTTCTCTCATCCCCCCATTACCAGACTACACCAGTTTGTGGAGAAAAGGCTTAGGACCCCATAAACTGCAGGTGTTTATAAGCCAATAATAGCTAAGCCTTATGCTGCCGAAATCTGAGGTTTTATCCTCCTTGAACCATCAAGTTTTGTTATGCACCCTTAACCAAGTCATGTAGTGATATTTATTTGTGATCTAACAAATAAAGCTTGCCTGAGTACAGAGTTCAGAGCTAAGCCACTAGTGAGCCACAGAGGCCAGACAGTGGTGGCACACACCTTTAATCCCAGCACTCAGGAGGTGGAGACAAGAAAGGATGTGCCTGGGCAGAGAGAGGAATATAAGGCAGGAGGAGACAAGAGCTCAGCTGCAGTCTGATGTTTGGTGGAATAACATGCAGTCTGAGGATGCAGTCTGAGGATTCATTTAGACAGGATAGCTCCTTTTTTTATTTGAAGATTCGGTAGAGGTAAAAGAACTTTCTAGTGGCCGTCTCTGCTTTTACGACCTTCAGCATTAATCCTAATATCTGGCTGGGTTTATATTATTAAGACCAATTAGAATTCGTGCTACATCTGGCGGCCAACTTTTGAGGTACAAATTTACAAAAAAGCTGTTTGCCTGTGGTTTTGCAGACACTGGCATAGTTCGGAGCCACACACAGCCAGATTCACTGCTCCCAGTCTAGGTTTTTCTTTATTCTCTCCTGGTGGGCTTTCTCTGGACCTCATTCCCAGGCTGCTGTCAAACTAGGCAGCTGCCTTGAAGTCTGATAAGGCTTCTACTGTCCTATGCAGCAGCAGCAATCTGTCTCACACCTCATCGTCATCGTAGGCAGATTTGATGAGAAAACTGGGACTTCTTAAAGGCAGGAATTAGTTAAAAGAGACTTTTCCCCCCACATTAAAAAAATGCAAAACACAATCACATTAGAGGGACTTAGGTCTCTTTATGATTACATAATACATGATTTAAAAATGGAAGAGTTAAATGAAGAGATATCAACTTAACTGGGAATGATATAATGTTATCATCTTGATAATTCTTGGCTTATCTCTAAAAAGTTGTTTGATATGAGTGCCAAGATACAGGCCTTAGAAAAACTTAATAAAACAGATCATAGGGATATTCAAATCCAGACAGAAGAATTTAAAGGAGGATCAAGTTCAGCATTGATTTGTAAGGTTAGTGAGAAACAGCCTAAGGTTTTCAAACAATCAACCTTAACGTCTTCAGTTACAAGAATTGCCAAATGATAGATACCCTCAAGGCTCTGTAAGAGCTGATTGGGTTTTTGTGGCAATGTTAGATTTAAGTAGATTCAAGGAAGTGATAGTCTCTATGGCATGCATTCACCTATTGTGAAGCAGATGTTAAACTTGTAATAGAATTATCCCCAAAGACTGGAGAGACTTGGTTATGCATTATTGGAGCCTGGTCCACAATTAGAATGGAGAACCTAGTAGAAAGAAGAGGCTAAGATCATTGAACAGTAAAGTGGAGTTAGAGGTTTGGAAATCTCCCAAGATCAACTTCTTGGAGAAGAAGATTATGCTAATATAGAAAGGCAATACCTATATGATGGCCACACCCTTTGACTTTATGCCATGCAGCAGCTTTGAATACTTGGGACAGAATTGAACAAGTAGGAAAGAAGATTGAGTCCTTTACTAAAGTCATACAGGGCCCCAAAAAACTTTCATTGATTTCAAACAAAGATTGACAACAGTAGTAAATGGGATGAGAAAAATTCATAAGCTAGACAAATAATAATTGAATCTCTGGCTTTTGAAAATGCTAATTCTCATTGCAAAAGGATAATTACACATTGATAGGCAAGATCAGCAACTTTGGAGGAATGAACCCGAGACACAGTCAATATCGAATCTCATGACTATGATGATACTTGGTTATTAGAAGGTTTTATAAAGAACAGTCATCGACCATTCAGGTTATACAAGAACAGGGCACAACAGTTGATGATCTTTCAAAGGCCCTACCTTTAAAATGGTTGACAGACAAACCAGCATGGGTGAAGCGATGGCCTTTAACAACAGAGAAACTACACACTTTAGAAGAGCTGGTACAGAAGCAACTAGATGCTTGGCATATTAAAGAATTAACCAGGTGCCCGGGCAGTGGTGGCACATGCCTTTAATCCCAGCACTTGGGAGGCAGAGGTGGGTGGATCTCAGTGAGTTTGAGGCCAGCCTGGTCTACAGAGCTAGTTCCAGAACATGCTCCAAAGCTACAGAGAAACCCTGTCTCGGAAAACAAAAAACAAAAAACAAACAAAAAAAGAATTAACCAGCCATTTGAATTCTCCTATTTTTACTGTTAAAAAGAAAAGAAATCTGGAACATGGAGAATGGTAACAGATCAAAGAGTTGCTAATACAATGATTCAGCCAATAGACTCTCTACAGTCTGGAATTCCTTTGCCTTCTCTAGTACCTAAAGGATGGCATCTTATAGTTATTAATTTAAAAGATTGCTTCTTCACTGTACCTTTACAAGAAAGATAGAGAAAAATTTACTCTCACAGTGCCTACCTATAATAATTCTCAGCCTGCTAAAAGATATCAATGGAAGATTTTCTCACAGGGAATGTTAAATAGCCTCACCCTGTGCCAATATTTTGTAAGTCAGCCATTGGAAATGATACATAAGCAATTTCCTGAATCTATAGTTTACCATTACACGGATGATATTTTGCTATCTTATTCAAATATAGATATTTTAGAAAGAACGTTTGAAAAAGTAAAGAAAATATGGCCTTGTGGAATACAAATTGCTCCTAAAAATACAAAGATGAGACTCTATTAATTATTTAGGCTATAAAATAGTGTTATTAGAGCACAAAATGTTCAAATTAGGAGAGATTGATTGCAGACTCTTAATGATTTCCAAAGATTTCTAGGAGACATTTTCCATTTAGGGCCCACTATTGGGATTAAATCTGATGAGCTCATTAATTTAAACAAAATCTTATGGTGACAAGCACCTAAACAGTCCCAGGAAATTATCAACTGAAGCTGGGAGAGAATTGGCTTTGATTGAAGAGAAATTACAGAAGGCACCTGTGGATCATGTGGATCTGAATCTTAACTGCACTCTGGTCATATTACCATCCAAGCATCCTCTATAGGAATTTTAATGCAGAGGGAAGATATTATCTTAGAATGGATTTTTTTTACCACATAATCTGAGTTAAAAATTAAAAACTTATGTGGAAAAAGTCTCTGAGTTAATTCTAAAAGGAAAATTGAATCAATTAGCAGGAAAAGACAGTAGAATTTATAATACCTTTTAATGATGATGGAATTGACAAATTATGGACAGAAAATCAACCTGGCAAAGATCTTGTAGTATTTTTTTTGGCAAGATTAACAACAACTATCCCAGAAGCACAAGAATTCAACTTATAAATGAACTATCTGGATCCTTCCTTGAATTGTACAGTAAATATCAATAACTGAAGCCCCTCCATTCTATACGGATGCAAAGAAATCAGGAAAGGCAGGTTATAAGTCATAAAATTTGAGTAAAGTGGATCAAAGCCATTATGATTCTGTCCAAAATCCAGAATTATGTGCTATTCTCATGATACTAAGGGATTTTAAAGAACCTCTCAACATAGTTACTGATTCACAATATGCAGAAAAGGTTGTTTTGTATATTAAAACTGCTGAATTTATACCAAATGATAAGGAATTGACTATTTTTTATTCAGGTACAAGATATAATCAGGACTAGGAATCATCTCATATCCCTAACACATATCAGATCCTGTATGGGTCTGCCAGGCCATCTAGCACAAGGTATTGCTGAAATCGGTCAATTGATTGGAAATATGCTGAAGACCTCAGAATTTCATTAAAAAAAAAAATGAGAGAGAAAGGGGGAGGAGAGGGAGAGGAGGGGGAGGGGAGGAGAAGAGGCGGCAGCTACCTCTTCCAGAAAAGAGAGGAAACCAGACAGGCTGGAAGGAGAAGAGAGAAGTAGGTGGGGCTTGTCTCTTAAAGGGACAGGACAAGTCAGCAGCATGTCATAGCACTAATAATGTATAGGAGAGCTGGGGACACTCACTAGTGCATGTACTTATGTTGATGGGGAAACTCTGTCAACCAATCACATCTAATTAAGTTGTGGCGACCTGGACCCCAGGGAGAAAAAACTGGGGAGGACCCAGATGCACTCTCGCTCTCTCTGCGTGGTGCCCGCTGGACAGATAGGAAGTCGGACCTCCCACTCTTGTAGCGTGAGTTTCCCCTTTTAAACCATTAAAATATAACTGTTATTCTTGAGCTGGCCTAGTTATTCATCATACCGACCTAATTCGCTATACCTGGCGCCCGAACGTGGGGCCACTACAGTCTCACGCACCCCACCGCCGTGGACATACACTGCCCCCTTGGCTTCCCTCGGCTCTATGTGCCACAAACATAGACCACCCCCTTGGCTTCCCTCAGGTCTGTACCCCACGCCCCGCCGCTGTGCACTCCCCCCACCCATGTGCTGCGCTGCAGGCTTTGGGGTCCAGCCACAGCTGCCAAGCTGCCAGAGTGGGAAACTATTGAATAGCCAAAGACATTCACAGAGTACACGGTCTGTGATTTATACAAAAATAAATAAATAACTTCGCGGTTTGAATATTTTTCAGTATTCTCTTTAAATTTAGCCATCTAAAACCAAGCACGTAGATTCAGGTGCACCCTGACACCTACTGGCAGGTAGCGGTTATTGCACCTACTCCAGCTGATTGAACCACAGGTAAGATTCATTATTTTGAATTTAAAAAGGGCACTATGTCAGACAATCTAACCGTCCAAGGTTTCCATAGCCTTTTCACTTACACCATGTGTGCGGTCTTACAAGGCGCATATGACGTCCCTCCTACATTGCTATTTCTAGGATTCACTTTTTTCTTGTACTCTGTCTTTTTTCATAAAAATATGGCTTGACAATAGGAGAATGATGCAGTCTTTACAGACTGAATCCAGGCTTCTTAGAAAAGAAGTTGGAAATCTAAGGAAGGACATGAACATCTTAACTAACAATTTTCAGTCGGCTGAGGTACTTTTACACACAATACAGACTGATACCAAACTCCTCAAGAAAGAGATTGCAGATCTGAAGGAGGATACTAGGACTTTGTTTAATATGACTCGGCCAACTGAGCTATTTTTGGAAAAGGTACAGTCTGATAGTATTTCATTTAAGGAGAGATTCAGCACTCTGGAGAAGGAAATGGATGATTTGGCACATAAAACCCAGTCCATGACAGTGGGTTTTGAAACATTATTTAGGAGAATCTGCACTGTTGAATGTATTAATTGGACATTGTCGAAGGGGTATGACAGATTGACTGATAGAATGATACCAAGGTGGTAAGAAAAACATATAGGATGGGGGCAGGGTTCTGTTCTTATCTCCGCAGGAAAATACTCATCTTCAAAAAATTCAAGGGCCCATACCACAAAAGGGAGCCCATGTAAGGACACTGCCTGGATGGCCAGAAGCCAGACTGGACAGCCCAGAGACCTAGTGTATGACAAAACACACCAGGCAAAATAGAAAAAGAAATTATGGTTTTATTCCTAATTCCTAATATTGTGCTATACTCACAGATCAGGGTCATGTCCAATTGTTATCAAAGGGGATTCCTCTTGCAGAAGATGGCAGTGAATGGAGAGACCACAGCAAGACACTACTGGAAGGGTGAGTCTAAACTAGAGGTCTCTATCAGGTCCCTTCATTCACTGATCAGGAAACTCCACAGAAGATAGGGAAGAAAGAGTAGAAGACAGAGGGGATGGAGGACACCAAGAGAACAGAGTTTACCAAATCAACTGAGCACGGCTCACAGAGACTCACAGGAAGCAGCAAATATGGAGCCTGAATGGTCGGCACCAGGTCCTCTGTGTATGCTATGGCTGATAGCTTAGTGTTTTTCTGGGACTCCTAATAGTAGGAGAGGGTGCATCTGTGACTTATTATCCTGCACTTGGGACTCTTTTCCTCCTATTGGGTTGCCTTCTCCAGTCCTGATATGGGGGCTTTTGCCTTGTCTTGTGGTACTTGTGGTATCTTGTTTTGTCATCTCCAAAGGCCTGCTCATTTCTGAAGAGGAAACAGAGGAGAGTGGATATGTGAGAGAGGGCAGGATATGTGGGGCAGCTAGGAGAAGTGGAGGGAGGGGAAACTGCAGTTGGGATGTATTGTATGAGAGAAGAATCTATTTTCAGCTAAAAGAGAGAGAAAGAAAGAGAATAGTGGATTGTTCAAATGAAACTTCCTTCCTTCCTTTCTTACCTCCACTATTCAACCACACACACACACACACACACATACATACACACAGACACATACATACACAGACACACACACAGACACATACACACATACACACACAGACACACACACAGACACATGCACACAAACACACACACAGACACATACATACACAGACACACAGAGACACATACACACACATACATACATACACAGACACATACACACACAGACACACACACATACACAGAGAGACAAACACACACACTGTTTCCTGCATTTGTTTCTGTAGAAACACATAGGAGCTGTAACTCCTGAACTATCAGAATGGATCCCAGCAAGCATGCTCTCTTCAAGGTAATGTTCATCATCTGAATCTAGAATTCTCAGAGGCAGTGCCCCCTCTGCCACTCGACTTGCCACACCATGCACCAAACTAAGCCAAAGACATCTACCTGGTGCCATTTGTGTGGCTAGATACACTCCATGTGCTTCCTAAATGTGTTTAAAGATGGGGTGAGATGAAGGTGTTCCCACAAAACTCATTCTGAAATAAATTTCCATTCTTAGCTAGTTAAAAGGGTTTAAATGTAATCTCACTTTGTTTTTGTGTAAGTCAGACATTTAAGGAATAATGATTATTAAATAAGACCGTGAGTTGGGACTGGTGAATTTACAAGAGACCTAAACTAGAATGATAAGGGAGAGAGACAGAGCGAGCGAGAGAGAAACCAGGTCTGTTGAGCATTTGAAGCCCCAAGGACCACGCCCACTGACACACTTTCTCCAACAATGTCAAACCTCCTCACCCCTGTCAAGTAGCATCACCCCAATGAACAAACATTCAAATCTACGAGTCTGTGGGGTTGTCCTATTGAATCCATGCAGTTAGTGAGGCAGAAACATGGAAGGAAATCAAGGTTGGATCAAGGCTCAGGATAGTTATCATAAAATGGGGTTCATACGTTATCATTGAATAACAGGACACTCCAAATGTAAGGCCTTCAAGTGGATACAAACACTGGGCAGCTAAGCTTGTGAGACTACCTCAGCCAGGACAGACGAAGTCATTTGTCTGTCCTTCTACCCACCCAACCATCCACCAATTCACCTATCCATCCACCCATTCTGTCACCCATCCATTCATCTATCCATTCATCCAGATTAGTTATATCTGTCTCTCTGTGCCCCAGACGTGACCTACGGGAGGAGGGATTTGTCTTGGCTCATAGTCTCAGAAGGGCCTTGCACTTCGAACATGATGGTGGAAAGACCTTGTGAAGGTTCTGTTCATTTCCTCATAGACACAAAGCTGGGAAACAGGAGGAATGTGGGAACCAAACAACCACTTGTTCCTATCGGGGGTTCTTCGGCCAGGCAGAAGGTCCACTCCTTCTAACAACCTAGCCTTGGACTTCCACAGCAACACTTTGTCTCACTTCCGGCAGAGCCCCATGCCAACCCAGATTCAAAGACAGAGACACCCATCCATCGGGAGGAGCAGCACTGGAAGAGTATGGAAGAATATGGAGGAATCACATCTGCCATATTTGAAGTTATATGTCGCCACAGGCTGAGCTCTGCAGAAGAAAAGCTGAAATTGGGAGTCGTTTGTGAAGGGACAGGGAAGAGGGAGGTGTGACATGAAGAGACAACTCCCCAGGTCAGGTCCTCACTGGGAGCACACTGAAGGGACTCTGGCCAGCTCAAGCTTAGAAGCATGGCTCTGGCAGAGTTCGCCCTTCTCCCCGATCCCTCTGCCTTCTAAACGCTGTTAGGTTACATTCCCAAAG
>LOEQ01002048.1:154788-192553 GCA_001685075.1 Bramus lutescens | reverse complement strand
ATCCCAGTGCCTTTAATTGACATTTGTTTAGGGCTTTTCTCCAGTCTCATTCTGGCCTGGGAAAAATCAATTAAATCATTGCATTGGAGTCACCTTTCATTTTTGTCTAGAGCAAACAACCATAAATCTATTATTCTTTAAAAAAATTATTCTATACCAGCTTAAATACCTCAAGTGGTGGGTATATAATACTTTGGCAAGTGAAGCGCTATAATTTGATTTCCTTCTACAATGCCAAAAATCTCCACAAGAAATCAGGCTGTCAACTTGAGAAGGAATAGACCATGGAATATTGTGAGACTGCCCACAGACATGGTCCTCAACCCTAGAGACCCTTGGGGGGCTTCGTTCATGTTCAGGAGACAAGATTTTCAACAAACAAAATCTACTGAAATAACTATAAGGCAGTTATAGGAACATGTCTGCTGAGATACAAATCTCCTGTGTAGCTCAGGAAAATCTTTAATGTAAACCCAACAAGAAAATTGTTCCAGCAGTCCCCTCTAATCCACAGTTTCCTTTCCTAAGGTTTTCCAATATAATCAGCCGTGGTTTGAAACACAAAAGAACTTTCTAGAAACAGTCCATGGGTTTCAGACTGTGTGCCATTCAGAGCAGAGTGATGAAATCTCACCTTGTCTTTCTTCTTTCCCAGTCAGAGTGTAAAATACCTCTTTTCCTGTATGAATGACCTGTCTTGGGCATACATAGAAGTCATCTTGGCTAATAGAACAGTTTTGCAGTATAACACTTAAACCCGAGGAAGTAACCTTACTTGACAAGATCACAACATCTGCTCAATCCTCCTCCTTTTATTCATCGCATAGCAGAAATCCAGTCACAACGTATGTACATGACAGGAGAGCAGAGACCATCATGTCTCATGCCTCCCTTGCACACACACACACACACACACACACACACACACACAAAACAAGGAGTGGGGAGAAAGAGAGGAAATATATTCTTATGTTGTTTCATTATAGTACATTGCTCTAGTTGTTCTGTCTTGCTATAAGTTATTATTGTTAAATGTTTTCTGTGTCCAGTTAATGTATTAAGCTTCACCATTAGCATATATTAGAGAAAATCTATAGTATATAAAATACAGGATTCAGTATTGTTTGAGGTTGCCAGCATCCTCTCGCAGGCTTGGAATGTATTCATGTAGGTAAGAAGCATGCTCTGGTGAGGAAACATGAGTGCACACCCACTCCTGAGGGTGTGTATGTGAACAAGGTATACACGCCCATGTATAAATGCCCATGGCTTAAAGATGGCAAGCAACCTCCTAGTGCCTGTGGTAGTTCAAAGAAGTGGCACACACGAAGAAAATTCTCTGTGGAAAAGTAGATGGAGTCTCCGGGAACTTGGTCTTAGAATGAGCACAGGGTCCTAGACCCAAAGCAAAGTCGCTCTGCGGATCTCTGAGAGAACTGCTATGCTTGTTCCTCTCCACTGCTGTTGGTGCCGATGCTGAAGGCAGGTGAAAATGGAGGGTTGTGATATTAGTCCTGGCATGAAGTTTGCCTTTTAAATGAGCCTCTAAGGCTTCCATTGTTACATTTCTTCATGTAGATTTTTGTTGAAAGGGCTTCTGAGGTAAGGGGATGCAGGGATGGACAAGCAGGAAGAAGAAAGCGTGGCACTGTGGTTTTGTACGGGTGGAAACAGAAGGCCCTGCTGAAGGCGGAGAAGGGGGCAATGAACGAAATACTGGGTCAATCAGTCAGGGAAACCGTGGTAGGGCACTCTCCTGTGCTTGGAAGGGATGTGGAGCTGAACAAGGTTTTCAGCAGGGTTTCTTGGAACTGGTAGACCAGATGACATTCTCCCCCTGTTCCTCCTCCCTTCTCTTTCCAAGCAGTGATGCTCTTGTTCTAACAGCTCACCCATTTAGCCACTGTGCCTTCCAGGGTGATTTCCTATGATTGCAAGGGAAGTCAGGTAAAAGGGGAGGCCATTTCAGTTGCTACGACTTCAGAACGTAGTTTTTATCGGGCACAAACACCTTTCAACCTTGACAGAGCTTGATGACAATGGTTTAGTCCTAACCGCCCCATCAGGAGCAGATCATCCTCCCGACGACGGAGGGAGGTGAAGAACTTGAACTGCAGTTTACAAACCTCGGATTGT
Source organism: Bramus lutescens (assembly GCA_001685075.1). Lineage (NCBI taxonomy): Eukaryota > Metazoa > Chordata > Mammalia > Rodentia > Cricetidae > Bramus > Bramus lutescens. The sequence goes on along the minus strand of LOEQ01002048.1, from coordinate 190,417 downwards.
TCTTGGGCTTTGCAGAACTTGCCTCCTCTCCCAACTCCCCCTGACACAGCAGGAGACAGAATAGCAGCTGTCTGAATAAACAGGAGACCAGTCTATTTCCCATGACAATTTGTTTGATGGGCTCCGTGAGAAGATCCCATCATCTAGACTCCATGAGTACCACTAGGAGTCTCTGGAACAAATGACACATCCCTAGTCAAAGTCATAAAAGCTTATGTGAGCTTATATAACCTTAAAAGAAATGACTTGTCGCCGGATACAGATCAAAACTGTTTTTAAATTTGTGAGGTCAAGCGCAGTGTCAACGTTCCAGAAAGCAAGGCGCATGCGTTGTTAAATGCTTCTCAGGGTCCAGCTGAATGTGTTCACAAATCTTTTGCTGAGTTAGTAAGCTGGACACATGATCAGTTGGCTGGCTGAATACATAGCAGTAGCAAGAGCAAGAAGGAAGGAGGGACAAGGTAGGGTATCAGCTCAAACGATGCATTAAGTTTGCGAAGGAAAAGAAAATGATGTATGAAGAAATTAAAACTCCAGATTTTAGTTAATTCACCAGTATGTACAAACTGAGTAATTATTAACTAGTAGTAATTGGTGAGAACTAAACACCTCGACTCTTTTCATAGTGGAGGAGTTAGACAGTATAAAAGTGAATAAACTAGTATTTTCTTGTAACAACAAATACTCAGCAATAAACTGACCTGAGCAAAAGTCAGGACCAGTGAGAAAACAAACCAGCTTATCCAACATGGTCCAAGGATTTTACCGGGAGTTACTGAAAATTTATATAAAGGGGAAAAGTCAGCTAAGCACAAAGCAAAGGCAAGGGATCGAAAGGAAATTAAAGTTACTTCAGCTGATACTATTTGGTCTGAGACAATAAAAGCTAAGCATGAGGTAGTCTCAATATGGGTGGATGTGTGGCTAAAAGTAGTGTGCCACAGGGCCAAATGGGGCTTATTCATGTTTGCAGAAGTAAAGCTTGTTAGAACAGCCATCCTGTTTAGGGATGGATACACTGCCTTCAGCAGACAGCAGTTGTCATAGAGATTGGCTGGTCTGCAAATCCTAAACTACCTACCATCTTAACTTGTTGATTAAGTAAGCCTATTCCTAACATAAGGTGATTCTATCATTATTATCATTGTCATCACTAGCAGCATCACCATAATAATAATAATAATAATAATAATAATAATAATAATAAATAATTATTATTTTGTTTTTTCAAGACAGGGTTTCTCTGTTTAACAACCATGGGTGTCCTGGAACTCGTTCTGTAGGCCAGGCTGGCCTCGAACTCACAGAGATCCACCTGTGCTGGGATTAAAGGTGGCACCGCCACTGTCTGGCATCTATCATTATTATTACTTAGAATTTTAAAAAGCTGTTTTAAAAGGACCTTCACAACAATTTGAATTAATAAACGGCTATTTTCACCTATAGTATTATTGGAAAAGTGTTCTGTATTCCAAGAAATCATACTTGGTGTTCTAAAACTGATAAAGAATCATCTTTTCAACTGGGGATAAAGATGTGGGATTCAAACATTCCGGAAGTGATGTGACTACTAATAATTGCCCTATAAATTTGCTGAGGACTAAAAATAAAGCCATATTTTACTGCAGGCTTTGCAAGCTAATAATGAGCAATTTCCAGCTGCGTGCTGTGACAGCAAAATAAATAAAAAATTAAAAGAGGGGGTCTAACATCCTTCTAATTACATTTTCTGTATACATGCTCACATTAGAAATTATTGATTAAGATTCATGTGCTTAATAGTTTTTCATTGTTAAAAATCTTAATGCTATATAACTTTGCTTAAGCCTGACTATGCTGCACATACGCTGGCTTTCAAAAGGACTAACAAATAGCCCATCCCTTAAGATGTCTAACTGCATACACTAAGTGAAAAAACAAAAGGACTAACACGATTGATGACTGGATGTTTTTCCTATTGAGCAGATTATACACACACACACACACACACACACACACAAACATTGTGACTAGGGTTCTCCTAGTTTAGTGGATAAAACTGCATCAAACATCAGACTTTCCCTTGAAATACCAGACCTCCCTCACTTCATCCTGCTCAAAAGAATGTGTGTGATGGTTTGAAAAGAGCTAAATCAAATACCTATTCCTGGATTCTATTTTCTCTGACACCAAACGTTCTGAGCACTTGAAATGCCACCACCTGAAGAAAAGAGATAACTCTTTTGGTCATGAATTCACTGTTACCTCTCAGAAGGACTGTGGAAAAGAGATTACTCATCAGGACAAGCTGATAAGTTTGGTTTGATATTAGGTGAGGCCACACCCCCTTCAGGATGTCTTAGGCTCACCATAACTTATGTCAGAGTGCCCAGCATCTCGGCTCTGCTCTAGATAGATAAGGCAAGACTAAGGAGGTTGCAGGTGTCACCCTAGCATTTCTCCCTAGAGAAATTCAGAGAAACAAAGGTAAATTCTACCTGCTATTTTGATATGAAAAGTTGCCCTTCAAGTATGAAGACAAGTCTAACAAAGATAATTAAAAATATAGATATTATTTTACTTGAATCAACTTTAATTTTAACTGAAAATATCCTAAAATTCAACAGAAAAGCAACAGTTCCAACACATGATGATGGCTGTTCACACCCTTGTCTCTATTAATCTATCTACCATCTGTAGATCTATCTACAGTCTAGCATCTGTCTCTCTACCTAGTCATTCAGCATCCACTTAGCCTACGCTACTGTATGTATGGCACCTTGTTAACAGACGCCATGTTTGCATTTCAAAGTTTCCTCCACAGGAGTCTTCATCTCTAGCTGGTGGTGCTATTGTCAGAGCTGCTGGGAAATTTAGGTATCAGCTATAATTAGAGGAAGTCTGTCCCTGGGGATATGCTTTGGGAATGTCTATCTTGCCCTAACCATCCCGCCTCTCTTTGCTTCCTGGCCACCATGGGCTGAAAAGCTTTCTTTGGCACAGCCACACTGTAATAGTATTTGGCATCTGCCTGGGACCAAGGTAAATGAACCAGCTGGTCACAGACTGAAATCTCTGAAACCAGCAATTCAAACAAATCTTTCGCGCTGTTAATAGTTTTGTGGATATCTTTAAGGCAATGAGAAACTCACATCGTTGCCTTTATGTGTTTTCTGTTCCAATATCATGATCTGGGGGATTATTATTATTTATTTTTGACAGTTTCATACATGTACATGATGTGTCTTTTAAATTTTTCATACATGTATAAAATATATCTTGATCAGATTCAGCCCCATTACTCTTCCCTGTTGTCCTCCTCGCTGAGTTTCTTCTTTCCAGTGAGACCTCTCCAACTTTCACAAGTGTTTTGCTTCTGTGTGAGAGCCCTTGAGCTTAATTAGGATTGGTTTTGTTGGAATGGGTTGGGTGTTGTCAATGACAAAGTTTGTGCTGCATCATTGAGCAAAATGACTCATTCTCTTTAGGCAGTCAGTTAATTGCCAATAGCTCCTCATGGACGGATGGGTCCCTATGACTTCTCCTCCATCCATGAAGGCATGTTGAAGGGCCTCACCTCGTGCAGGTCTCATGCAGGTAACCACAGCTGCCATGAATTCATGAGAGTGATAGTCATCTTATATCTCAAATCAAGCATTTCATTGCACACTGCCACACGCACTGGTACCTAGATTCTTTCTTCTCCCTGTTCTACCATGCTCTCTGGCCTTGGAAGGCTCAGTTTAGAAGTCACTTTTAGGACAGAGCATACAAGACACTTATCCTTAGTGCTTTGACCCAATTATGAATCTCTGTATTAACTACTGCAAAAAGAAGCTTCTAGGATTAAGGGCAAGAGCAGCACTAGCTTGCATGTATAAACTCAGATACTTTCCCCCTACAACAATGATGCTAGTCTTGCACACAGCACAGTATAAAGTACATATTGAGAAGTATGTAGTCAAGTATACTATTTATTCATTTTTCTAAAGGTGAACAACTCTGCAGCAGAATGTATTGAGGAAAAGTGTTACACTGGCTCCAAGGTGCGCCCCTGCCCTGAACATAATTTCATCGCTGACTTCTAGAGGCACAGATTCACTTTCTGTTGTTACGTTGCATCTAAGTGCAGTCTTCCTCAGTGTTGTCTCTGAAATCTGACTTTGAGTTTGCTCTGCTAGCTGTAACTGGAAGGGTTAGCATTCACTAAGGCTTTGCTGGATACTATGGAAGACTTTACTCCATCGTTACCATGTCTGATCCCCACGATCGTCTCCTCAACAGGCACCTTTGTCATCTTTGAGCAGGTTAAAACATTTCAGGTTAGGGAGCTTACAGAAACACTGTCATTCAAATGTGGTGTCTGATGACTTAGCTGTGATCCTGTAGTCACTGTTAGGCCAATTTAGCCCTTAGAGGGTAACAGAAATAGTGGCTACTTTCCTAGCAGTGGAACTTAGTATCAGAGAAACTGTAAAATGACATACAAGGCTTTAGCACATAGATCAAGAATCCTTACATTAAACAAATAAAAGTAAAGACACCCCAGAAAGGTAGAGTGTTTTATGACCACCGATGAAGGAGAAGGGAATAAATGAACCAACATAACCCATCCTTCAAGACCCAAATTCTCATAAAGGAGAAAGAAAGAAGAAAAGTCACATAACAAATGGCACTAGTTTAAGATAAGTGTTGCAGGCCATAAGGGAAAGTTTGGATATCACTGTATCTAAGGGGACAGAAAGTCTTATTGGCAGCCAGGGTGGGGTTAGGGGTAGGGAGAATGCACAGACACGTTCAAGGAAAAAAGAAAGCTGAAAAGGATGTGTAGCAGGATGTTACAAAGGGCTGTTTTCCCAACTATTTGCAGTGACAAAAAAAGAAGTTAATTGGGGATGCTGTATGGGCAGAACACAGTGATATAAAGGAATTACGGAGGTTTTTCAGCTGTGATCATGGTATTAGAGTTATGCTTCGAAAACACACTCCTTTTCAGAAGTGCATACCCACTGAAGCCATAGATGAAAGTGCATAAGATCTCAGAGGCCCTTGACAGCCCACAGTGCAGGCTGCTGTTAAGGGCAGAGATAGGGATACTAGAGTCATTATATTTGGCATTGTCTTTTTTAGCTTCACTACCCTGATTTATCTATTTTAATGTATTCCACAGTATGAAAATATAAGATTAAAGAGAGTGGAAGAGAGGCTGTGTTTCTAGAAACAGTGATTCTGTCTTCTTTTACTTGATTGAGATGTTGTGCTTCCCTTAGTAGAATTTATTTTGCACTTAGTATACTAAATAAAAGATTAAGACAGCTGTCGGGAAAGCATACTTCACGATGCAGCATCACTTTCCTCTATGGGGGAGCATGTTAGAAAGTGATTCCTTTCATAGGTAGAAGCCACATGTCATTGAAATCACAAGAGCAACCACCAACCTAGAGGAGGCTGAAGGATGTTTACAACAATTCAAACGGACTGATTTTATTCCCACGACTCACCTACAGTGTTGCTACAATGTGACAAATAAGTTTTTATACAAAAGATAACAGGAAAGTTATTAGAGGTGATTAATTAGGGGTATATATTCATTTTTCTCAGAGAAGGAGAACACTGAAAATATTCGGAATACTTTTACATTACAGGCTATACCTGGCAGCTGTTTTACTTCAGCTATGGGTATTTCTTTCCCATCCCATGTTAGGATATAGCATAGTTATAGTAGAAATTTCACAGTGATTGTCACTTTGAGTGAGTGACCTAAGCTCTTGGAAGAAAAATCAGAAAATGAGGATAGTGGATATGCTAGAACACTGAGATATTTGATTATCAAAAAAAAACTATCTTCTTTAACATGGACAGAAATGTCCTAGCCCTTTGCAATCAAAATGAAATAGTAAGATGCTGCTGCCGTGAAAGTAGAAAGGAGGGAAATGAAAGATTTTAGCTGAGAAATATTAAAAATACCTTTTCACCGCTGTTTCAGACCCCAAAATATAAAGCTTCATTGAAAGTTTCTAGAACTTAGTGATGAGCTATGAATGCAAATATAAAGCGGAACATGAGGATGCTTTTTGTCAGGGAGCAGAGTTGGTATTTTGCTCCATGGGTCTGTAAGCTTCAATGTTCGCGGTGTCCTGTACCAAAGGACTGTGAAGAAAGGCAAACAGAAAAGCACCACCGTGCACTGCAAACTTATAAGTGAATAATAACAAAGCTATTTTAAGCTGCAAAGCCAACTGAACTTTATGTTTCTTAGTTGTATGGCAGATTTTCAAGAATGTTTTCAAACAGATCAAGAAGTGAACGAATGGAGACATGAGTCTTTAGAACTATCATTTCTAAAGAGGAAATAATTTGTTGAAAGATGTAGTTTTTTTTTTAAATCTACTAAGACAAAACACCTAAAGCCAATTTATGCTCCCAGAGATCTACTCAAAGGAGATTAGTGTCTCCTGGGCTAGGCCCTTGGTTTGACTCTGGGTGAAAATTGCAGATGTAATTGCTTTCTGAAATCTTACCTAGCATGCATGCCTTCTTTCCTGAGCGTGTTCTGTTTACTTAAGTTGTTAAGCAACCACTAAAATAATATCAAAATCTATCTTAGCTTTAAAAATAAACTTGGTCATGTTTGGCTCTATCCTAGATGTTTGGGCCACCCCTCCTCTGGGTCCTGACCCTCCTAGCAGTGTCAGGGGTGAGCTCCTTTTCATGGTTTGGGTCTTAAGCGGGACCAGTCCAGTCATTGGTTGGCCATTCCCACAATGTCTATGTCATCTTTAACCCAACACATCTTGTACACAGGGCAAATTGTAGGTCAAAGGTTATGTGGCTAGGTTGGGGGTCCCCGTACCTCCAGTTAAAATCTTGCCTGGTTACTGGAGATGGACAGTATCCCCCATTGCTAGGAGTCTTAACTAGGGTCACCCTCATAGATTCCTGAGAGTTTCCATTGCACTCAGTTTTTAGCTCAGTCCAGAGTTGCTCCCTGATTTCAGTTGTCTCTCCTAGTACTTTCTTCCTCTGCTGCCTCCCCCAAAGAAGTCAAGGAAATGATTTCTAATAATATTCTGCTATGCTACTAGACTGGTGCCTAGCCCAATGGTCATCAGAGAGACTTCACCCAGCAACTGATGGAAATAGACGTAGGAGGAACCCACAGTCAAACAATAAGCAGAGTTCAGAGACTCTTGCAGAAGAGGAGCCAGATGGGTGAAGGACATCACAAGAAAACCCAAAAAATCAAGTAGCTTGAGCTCATAGGGGCTCACAGAGACTGAACCAATGACCAGTGAACCTTCGTGGGACTGACTTAGGCCCTCTGCATGAAAGTTACATTTGTGTAGCTTGGTCTTCTTGTGGGACTCCTAACAGGCATGGGGTCTGTCTCTGACTCTGTTGCCTGCTTTGGATACCATTTCTTCCTATTGGGTTGTTTCAACCAGCATTAATAGGAGAGGAGATGCCTAGTCTCACTGTAACTTGCTATACCATGGCTGGTTGAGATCCGTGTGAGGCCTGCTCTTTTCTGAAGGGAAAATGGAGGAGGAGAAGTGGATTGGGAACCAGGAGAGAGTAAAGTAGGGAGAAGTGACTGGGAAGAGAGGAGGTAGGGGAAACTGCAGGTGGAATCTAAAGATCAAAAATAATAAATAAAAAAGGAACAGGCTTCATTATTTCACTACTCACTGGCATATACTGAGCAATTGTCTAGCCTGATGACCCAACATGTTCCTTTTGCATCTCTCCCTCTGCTAGCTAATGAGGATTATGTAACCCACTATTTCCTCGTACTCTCGGCAATAGCTCCTGCTTAGTTAAAGGAACTACCTTTTTTGTGTTGGCATATTTTTATCTTCCCTCTTCTCTGACTTTTAACTCTTTGAAGGATTTTGCAATTTGTGAATCTTGCATTATAAGCAACCCTCCGATGCCTTTTGGAAGTAGAGACAGTACAAATCAAAAGCTCAAAATGAGAAAGTTGGTCCTCAGTTGAGAGCTTTATAAATAAAAACTGAAATCAAAGCAAGGCACAAACAACGCTTCTGTCAAAGTGAGGCACTCTCATCACTATTCCTCAATGCAAAGCCATTTGATTGTCCACTGGTGGGAGGGCTCTGCCACTTCTGGGTGAACATAAGAGACAGCTCAATTAACTGAGCTCGCATGTAAGGCGTATGAAAAGCATGCTTTATGTACCTAAGTATGAAGAGAGTGGAAGTTAAAACGAAACTCCGAGATACAAGAGGAACAATTCATACCTCAGACTGGAGCTCTATGAGCTAATAAGTAACAGTCGAGTCTAATTTCACACACGAGCCTTATTAAATCAAAGTACAATAGACCGAGGAGAAAAAGAATCTAAAACAAATGTAGCCATTTGTTGTTGCTCAATAACTGGATTTTCTGGTTTTGAACTTTATTTCACTCTTAGGCTCTGAATATACAAGAGCCCTCCCCTTTTTTCTTGAGTTGCCAAGTCAATGCAATGAGTACAGTTCAGGTTTGTGTTTGAGAAGAAAATCAAAATGCATTACGGTTGATATCATGAAGCCTGTTCCTATACAGTTTCTAGGGGCTGCTTTGAAGTGGAGTGATAGAACCTTAAGGCAGGATATTCTATAGTAATTGTCATAGCTAGAGATTTTCTAAGACATCCTCATCCTTTCATGGTGACCTCTGAAGCTCAGCTATGTTCCTCACAGAAGTATTAACAAGCTTTGTGTTAAAGTTAGTTGGAAATGTACTTTCATGAGAATATCAACAAAAAATAACTAGGCCTTTACAAGATGGAGAACAATAGTGTTTATGAACTATGTTTCAAACTTTCTATGATTCTATACTGTTACAGGAACTTTGTAATTTTTCTTTTCTATAGAAAAGAATTAAGCTTTGATATTTATGTTCTTTTATTGTGTCTCTGGAATTCACCACGGTATAGAAATCATTATGAAATTTGAGGATCTCAGCATTGGGTTAAAATTGGTGAACAATGTTTTACATTTTGTGAAAGTACAGAGTTTTAATAATTCTGCCGAAAGATTACTATTGCCAATAGAAATAAGCTCAATTATTTACTAGCCCCTGGTATTATGTGCCTGTCTAGCTGCTTACAAATTTTCCCTGGAACAAGCACTTGTAGAGTGGGCTTGCTCATCTTAGACTCTACTCTCTTCATGCCTGAATTAGAGAACCGACAGATAGAGGACAGGCTCCTCCCTGTGAGAGTATATACGAGTGAGAGCTTTTGAGAGCGTATGCCAGGGAGTATCTGTGAGAGAGTGTGATATGTATGTGTGTGTTATTTATTTATTTTTTTGGAATGTGGGCACATATACATGCTCACTCATTTTCCTTAACTGATGTGGGAACATAAATGTAAACTATATCTTACTAAATTTAGGACAGGACCTGGAAGGCTTTGTGACTGCAGAGTTCAGCTGTCAAGAGGTAGAATGATGCTGGGCTATTTCTTTAATGCTTTGCAGGGTGCTGGTCTTCTAAATATGCTGCAATTAGTTTTCTTAATACTTAATAATTTATGTTGAAGAATCACCTTGTGATTCTGATTTTGATCCTTTTCAGCTGATTGGTAATAAACATTATTAGTTGCATATTTCTATTAGAATAACATTAGATATATTTTATGGATTATTTCTTAATTATATTTTGACTTCCTTTGTGGATAAAACTTTTTTTAGCTAGCCTTGCATGATCTTCAGGTTAGGTTTCATCCTGGGTTATATCTTCCTGAGACTTTGTAAATGGCTTTGATAGTTTGGTGATTGAGCATGTGAACCTTGTCAATCTCAACAAGATAGGACTGTATGTCTTCAGCAGAATCTCTTTTCAGATTCAGATACAGGCTTGGCGTGGTTACTCAGGTATTTTTGAGACAGGAAATTATTCTTAATCTAAAGGCATATAAAACAGTATATATAATATCGTTTACATTTAAAGTCATTGTGGTACTAATGTAAACCCACATAAAGTTATAAGCAGTACCGTAAGTTTCATATCCATCTCTTGAGACATTAGCTAACTTAAGAAGTCATTTCTAGCACAGTGACTAAGTCCTAGATAGAGGACAGCTGTCACCCATATGCTGTGCTTCTCATAGACTGCTTTGTCAGGAATTAACTGAAACTAGAGGTTATGAAAGGTTACTTTGTAAGTTTTATTTTACTTTGCCCTAAAGTAGATGACTAATGGAATGATTTTTGAGTGGATTTCACTTCTTGAGCGTAACATCGGGAGAAGTAGAGGAAATCCTGACCGAGTAAAGGCCAGAGTGAATGTGTGTTGCTGAGGCAGGCACAGCTGTGTCAGGGACCCCACAGCCTCAGGTTCAGAGGGCTGGCAAAGCCTTCCTTGGCATTGTGGAAAGTGTGAGCATTAACAACATGTGAGGAAAACGTCCACCGTCGATCCCCGCTTCCCCCTCTCCTGATGTTGATGGTCCAACCTCAGAGAGTGCTCCTCCCGAGATGAGGCCAACTGTATCTGGAGACTGTACATTGGTTTCCCAGCTGCCCAGACCCAATTAATCATACAGAAACTACATTAATTACAACACTGTTTGGTCAATGACTTGGGCCTATTTCTAGCTAGCTCGTACATCTTAAATTGACCCATTTCTATTAATCTGTGTATCACCACGAGGCTGTGGCTTACTGGAAAGGTTCTAGTGTCTTTCTCCTTCAGCAGCTACATAGCATCTTTTTGAGTTCGCCTACTCTCTCTATATACCTCTGCTGTTCAGACTTCCCACCTGTCTTTATTCTGTCCTGCCATAGGCCGAAGCAGCTTTTTTATTAACCAATGGTAATAAAACATATTCACAGCATACAGAGGGGAATCCCACATCAATAAAACTGTTTCCTTTACACAGCTGTATACCTTAAACCCTGCTTCCTTGTTGGTCCGTATGCAGTAATCTTGTCTTTCTGTTTAAATCTATACTATTAAAAAGGAGCTTCCAAAGTGCTACAATTTCTCCAACAAAGAGCCCAGTCCACCCATCCTACAGTCTTTCTCCATTTCTGTGAATTAATCTGTGTCTCTTTGTGAAGTCAAAGTCCTTAGATCCATGCACGGAAAAGGCATAACACAAAAGAAATCCTTTCTCACTGGCTAATACATATTATAAGAAGTATGTGACTGTGATCAGTGGCTCATGCAAAGGGTTGGCAGGTGTCAACACTGCTGTTTCCAGGACAGAGATCCTTGCCTCTTGCCTGGAACTTTTGGGTAAATATATAATCTCTTTATAAATTTATATATATAAATATATAAAACTGTACAGTGTTAAGCGCGCACACTCTCTCTCTTTAACCTAGAAAGAGCTTAAGTGTCTTAGAAAGGATGTCTGCCAGGATACTTGATGGCTCCTTTAAAAAATTCTGCGGAGGAGATAACATGTGTTTTCAAGTGTATCTAATGACACAATGAGGTTTTCACAACTGTTATGCAAAAGCAACAAGCAGCCAATGTAATTTTTGAAATGTCGAGTGAGAGGAAATATGTGTGGAGGTTTTAATACTGGTGGAGGTGGATGTTTACCCCGTTGGGTTTTTCAGTTAACACAACATGACTGTCTAGTTTTAATTTGCAGGAGAAACACATAAGATGAAACATATTTTCCAGCCTTTTTGATGAAGTAACTCCTGGATGGACCTAATGCTCTAAGAACAGAATTTGGAGAATGCTAAACCAATACATGTTTGTAAGTTCAAATAACCCAAGTTTCATCTTGCATATGCATCCAAGACCACTGTTCAGGATATTTCATATTGTTATGCTGGGTCTTCCAAAAAATGGCCTTCCATAATCTGCTAAGGCTGAAATGTGTCAAATAAGCAAAGTCTACTTGTTTTCGCTATATGAGATTTTAGAGAATCTTATAATCTCCATCATGCTTCAGATTTACATGCTTAATCTATTTAGCTTATACTAAAGTAAAGCTGAATGCTTCTAATACAAGTAATGGGACAGATTTTAATAATGAATAAAATGTAAAATTCCAATAAACTATATAAATAACATATTTAAAAGGAAATTTACTGGCATATAGGGATGTACACATAAAACAAATCCAAGAAAAGGAAGTATGTTGTGAGAGATATCTGGAGAAGAACCAGTTCTATTTCAATCTTTTTAAACAGATCTACAGTTACAACTGGGGAATTATTATTATTATTATTATTATTATTATTATTATTATTATTATTGTTATTACAAACCAATTGCATCCACGTATGCACAAGTTGCCAGAATTACAAACAGTACCATGTTATACATAACAGTGTTCGGAGAAAAAGAGAATTTTGTATTTACTACTCAGACCTATAGCCAATCAAAAATATGTCTTTCTGAGTTAGATTCCTTTAGGAAAATTTCAAGCACTATGAATTTTGCTGGCAATATGTCAAGTGAACAACTCTAATGATCAGTAGAAACAAAAAACATGCGAACTTATTAGATTACTAAAATGTACAGACAGGAGGAGCCATTCTCCTACCTCACTTGCATTGGTAAGTATGTGTTGAATCCTGCTAGTCCACTGTTAAATTTCTCACAACAGCTTCCTAACTAATCTTCACAATGTCTGTCATTGAAGTTCAAGGAGCTCATGGAAAGGCACACAATCCAATTTGATCCAGAAAGAGTCACAAAACTTTTAAAGAAACAAGAAAGGATTACTCCCCATCTTGAAAAGTTTCTGTAGCTGGAGCTGCTGTGTTCAGCTGGCTGAGATGCTATGAACAAACCTCCCGTTGTTCAAAATCAAGCCCACACAGAGAATAACAGCATAGCGAGCATGTAGGTGTTCAATTCTGGTATAACTTAAGCCATTCCTTCCCCTGGAAGTCTAATGGCCAGAATGAGTCTATTAATTGAAGCATCCAGACTGGTTGAAGGTAGGCTTCTGGTCATCTATAACTACAGGGTATAAATGAGGATTGTGTCATGATGCTTCTACAAATGATTGACCACCAAATCTAAACTCTTGCCTTAGTGTGCATGTTGGAGAACACTCTGCCAAGGGGAGTTAAAAATTCATCTCATAGTACAAATCATTTTCCCTAACCATCACCAAAGTAGGATTGAGAAATAGACCCTCCAGAAGAGGTATTTCCCAGAGGGTGCTGCCCATATGAGTCTACAATTTTTCAGCTGAATTTAGTTCTTGATGATTATTGGGAGAAGTCAGTATCAGAAGGCCAGTGCCTTCAATAATTTTTCTTTTTATCTCCTTTCTCTCAGGCTGTGATCACACTGTGAGAGCAGAGGAGCAAAGATAGCCTAGATAAGGAAACCCTTTAAACATTTTAATTCTGAAGTGTTAGTATTCCCAAGCTCTATTCCCAATTCATAAAACTTAATTTAGAAGACTCTTTTAATTGCTTTAATTGCTTTTGTACTACACATGCAGGTTTCAGTCTTGGCATCTATGAAGGATTGATGGATGTGTGTGTATGTGTGTGTGTGTGTGTGTGTGTGTGTGTGCGTGCGTGCATGCGTGCGTGCATGTGTGTGTGTCTGTGTGTGTGTATGTGCGTGTGTTTGTATGTCAGTACCTAAATCAGCCTGTACCTGCTTCCTGACTGGAACTGTATCCTGAGTTTGACTAGGCAGACATTGTGGTAGAAGGGTTTATTCTCTGTTTCACCTCTTTCCTTGTTTTTCTGTGCCTCCCGTGCAATTCATTTGGTGCCATGGGACTGGTTCTTATCACAGGGCCATGAAATGAGTAAATAGGTGTCACTTCTGGACAAAATAATGTTCATTATTGTTCTTTTCATAATCTATGGAGTCCCTAGACAGCATATTTTCAGATTGCAATATCATAGAGAAGTAGGCCATTTGTCAGTCTGGTTTACCAAGTAACCGAATTTGTTGATAGACAATGTCAGACATACTATTAGAGAAACAAATAAGATTTTGCTGTGATCAGCCGCTGAACTCCCAGTGTTAATTTGTTATAGTACCTAGCTAACCTATATCAGTTAATCTACATAATACCCTAGAAGGCCCCGTTGTACTGGATAGTAAACATAAAGCATGAGAGATATTAGCTCTTTCTGAAATTCTAAGTAGGACTCATGCAAGTTCCTAAGCTGGTTGGGAAGCCATAGAGAAATGGCTTAGATTATAAATCTGTGTAGGAAATGCAGGGCTTTGCTACACAGCAAGTCAGAGCCAGAGGACTGGGGCTTGCATTTCATATTCAACTAAATTTATGAGTGAATTTGCCTTCTGAAATGTATTAGCATCATTTTCAATTTCTCAATATAGATGAACTTGTAAACCAGACATATGTAGCTTAGTCTGTTAAAATTGAAATAAATTCGTTATCAGTGAAAGTTCAGGAGATTTCAGTCCCCACAAAATGAAGTGGGGGTGAGGGTGGAGTCTGTCCCATTCACTCCGTGGGTCAGCACCTGGATCCTTTGGTATTTGATTTCTTTGCCACAAAACAGTGTCCCTGAGATAGAATTTTTCAACATTAAAATCACCAGGTGATTTTGGAAGCCACATTGGGCCTTTAAGTTACCCCTAGACTGTCCCCTGGTGTACCAGAGAAGCAGACAATGAAAGGTGTCTGGCAGTCCTGAAAGGGTTAAGGCATATGGACACCGTTTCCAGCTGACTTTCTGTGACATATGCACTGTGCTAATCTGGCTCAAGCTGAATGGGAGTTCTGTGCACTCTGTATTATTGCCAGGTGTGGAGAGTTTATTCTGCTTCCTTATGCTCGGCCACAGGGTGGCTGGACAGGGCTTTATCCCTAGCCTCCTGGAGTAAATTTTCCTGACAGGAACAATCAGATAGCAACATTACCTGAATGGATTATCCTCACTTTTCAAGTATGTGGTCAGGGTCTCCTATTTCTGAGTGAAGGGGAGTATATTTTTAAGCAACTCACAATATTATAAAGAACTGCTCATGAAAAGTTCAAAATATTTACTTTATATTGGGAAATGAAGCCAAGTACTTTTTAATAGTGCCAATATATGAATAATTTCCTAAAGAAAGTATACCAGTTATTCAAAATTGAAAAAGATAGACCATTGGAGATCTTTCTTTCACTCACTAGCTTACTTAATAAAACACCAAAGGCATCTTATAGGAAACGTGTGTCTCACTTCAGAAAGAGCATACTTTTTTTTCCTTTTTCTTTTTTTGGCATGGTCAGAGTAACTTGAGATATAAAGTGTGGTTCTGATTGCTGAGCAGGTAAGTGTAAACAGATATGCTTTTTATATAATACCAATAACTGGAAAAGGAAAGAGTGTAACTGTGGAAAATTACTTGACAATTGAAGAAAACTACTTTGAGTGTTAAGGACAACACACAAACAAGCGGATGATGTGAGATAAGTCTCAGATTGAAGCTCATTCACAAAACTGATTAACTCCAAAGAATCTTATTGGGCTCAGCAATAAGATCGAAACGACAAGGTAAATGACTGGGGATGCCAAGAGGTGTTCCTCTCTCTCTAAAACAGCCATAAGGGGGGGCAAGTCAGGAAGAAAGTATGAAATAAGTGTATTGGATCTGAGTCCCAGGTATGCAATGAAATCAATTTCAAACCTGGGCTTGTTTTTCTTGGGGGTGTTTCACTGCCGAGTGCATGTACACTTGCTGAATATATATGATGTATAAGAACAAGCTGGGCTATAGGCACAACTTATTAAACCAAAAATTTCTGCCCCTTAGCTTTCGACCTGCTCTGAAGCAGATTTCCATCTGCTTAAGCACTCTAGAGCAAAGGGAAGCCTAGAGAGCCACTGGCTGAGTCAATTTGTTTTACAAATGAAGTAATTAAGTCCACAGGGCTAATAAATAGGAAGACAATGGTTTGGACATTAATTCTCAACTCCAAACTTGGTGTGGCTTGTTAAAATAGATCACCGGCTTGTCCCTTTAAGTTACTATTTTTAAAATTCCAAGGAATATTTACTACTTAGGGATCATCGACAATTCTACTTTATCTCAAGAAGGGACACGCAAAAGCATATTGTTGTTGGAAAGTGGATCATGCTCTCTGGCATGCTATTCTATATGACATGTTAATTAACAAAGGTGGATACAAATCCACTCAGCTCAGAAGCTCCAAATGGATACTACCTAAGAAAGCTCAAGGAATGCATCACACATCCGTTAAGTTTGCAGGTTCTTATTTATGATTATTGTCATGTTTATAATTCAATCTCATATTTAGGGGGAAAGCAACTGTGTTCACATTCACCACTTTAGACCGACTCCCAGAGATCTCCAGGGATTCTCTCCATCAGAACACTTGTGTTTGAAATGCTCTAGGCTGAAGATCTGTGAGATTGAAGGAGCTACCCGAAAACCAACAGCATTTTGTTTTGAAGGTAATGGACAGGTACCAGGCCCCTGTGACTGTCTTGTAGGATGATGCTTCTGTGATATCTTTAATAATTTCTTAAAGAAAATTCTCTTTACATTTCTCTGTCTCTGCCTCTTTCTCTCGGCACAAATGAGCACGTGTGTGTGTGTCCGTGCACACACGCAAGTGTGCATGCAAGCGCCTATGTGTGTGCTAGTGCACACACACACACACACACACACACACACACACACACCAGAGCATGCATATGGAGGTCAGAGGACAATGTGTAGGAATCAATTCTCTCCTTCAGTCATGTGGACCCTGAGACAGAAATAAGGTCATCAGTTTCGAGGGTCAGTATCTTCACTTTCTGAGACATCTCCTCGACCAACATGTTACATTTTTGAAAAGGAATTTTTAGAAAGTTCACAGTAAAGGTGCCTGAGCTTAAGACATGGCTACTAAATACAATGGAAAACACATACTGGACATTTCATGATACCAGGGAAGTAGGAACACTTTGAAGATGAATTATGGATGAGACAAGGAGATTTGGTGAGCATGGGTAGGTGAAGGCACAAATATGTGTAGGTATTCCTTTGAACAGGTTTTCTAACTTGGACCTGGTGCTTACTGATTATACTAGGCAGGCTGGCCAGACGGTTCCAGGGATCTATCTGTCTCTACCTCCCCAGACCTGGAACAACACATGTGTTTCACCATGGTCTGACATTTTACATGTATGTTTGGGCTTGAATTCACATCCTTATACTGTGTGACTAGTACTTTACCAGTTTAGTTGTCTCCTAGCCCCTGGACAGTTATATTTTATCAACTAATAATATCCGTGGCTATTCCACATGCTGTGCATGCTAAACTATTTGATTAACTGGTAAGGTGTGCCGAGCGTATTGTGATCATAGTGTATATAAAATAATGAAAGTATATGAAGAAATGTTTAAAATGTTGGCAGTGGTGAGTCTGGCAGGTGGATAGTCGAGTTCTCAGCCATTCCTGCTACTTTTTGCAACATTGAAATGAAAAATGAAAAAAAAAAGGAAACTAACTTCAGGAAACCATGGCATTTGCATTTCAGGTCAATGTTCTTCAGGTATCCCTTATTTGTTAGTCCTGTTCTGTCTTCCACATTTGTTGATGTGGTCCCTACTATTGCTGGCTAACACGCTTTTAAACCCAGCTGTAAAGTATGCTCATAGACATGTCAGAGGTACAATAAACAAGACTGAAGGGGGGTAGGTGCATGAAAATACATTTTTCAACTTGTAAATGAAAGCAGGAACACGGAGCATGCAGAGCGTTCAGGCAGACAGGAGAATACAGCTGTTTTCATCATGTAAAAAAAAATCCTTATATTTTCCCCAACATATAAGCAAAAAGTGAACCGCGGGCATTTGGCTGTTCAAAGGATATTGGTGTTACATTGTGTCAGCAGTGCAGACAGACAGCAAGGAAATACCCGGAGCTTCTCAAATGTCCCATAGAAAAGTGAGGCTGCTTTGGAGCTGTATTTTAATGCACTCACCTAGTTATCTTCACGTTTCCAGTAACGGTTATGGCAACTGACAGTGTAATTATCTTTCAAAGACTGACCTGGTCTAAGAAATATACTCCTAGCATGTCACACACTGTTGAAATTAAACTGGCGACAGGAGAAGCCATCTGGAAGAAATCTGGGCAGAAGGAAGTTTAGGGGATCTAATCCAAGCTGGTTTTGGCTGATTTACTTCAGCTCACTCAAATCTCATTTAATAACGTGAAATCACACATGGAAAAAGGAAAGAAAAATGCTGTCCTTTGTTCCAGTGTTGATTAAACGAAATCATATGCATGGAAAATGGCTTAAGGATCCCCCTGTGTTTACCCTGTTTTCATTGATCATTTTGTTTTTGTTGCTAACAAGGCAGACAGCATGCTCTAGTTCTGCTTTCACACTGCTTTAAAAAGGTTTTAAGAGGCATGCATGCATTTCCAAAAAAAAACTAGAAAAATATGCAATACAATCAAATATATATTTTGAGTAGTTAATGTCATACTCTGTTAAATCTCTATTAAGTTGTTTGTCCTTATAAAACAATTACAGTTTTCTTTTCAACTTGAAAATGTATCTCCTTAGCTCTCTACTAAGCCAAGAAACACCCCTTAACAGTTTTAACACCAGAAGTTTATAATTCCCTTTTAAGAACATGTGCTAAATATTTTTTCACATTTTGCTCAATGATTATAGACCTCAAATGAAACTTGAAGAAAAGATAGCTACCTAGGGAAAAGCTTTCTAAGGCCATCAAGTCATGGCTGGAGGCAATAGGCAAATCCAGAGGATGACCCTGTGAACTGGCTGCGCACCGACAGGTAAAGACATATGAAGTCCTAAAATAGAGGAACTGTCTGTCTTTCCTAGCTGGAAAGTCTTTGATAGGAAAGAGCACAGAAAAGTAAGGAGGGGGTTGCTGAGTCAATCAATACTTTCATTTTTCTTCCTTTCTTTGACAAGGTATCGAGGCAATAGTAGGAATTTAAGTTTTTTGAGCTACCTAGCCCATTCTTTCCTAAAGCATCACCATGGTCTTGCACATACTTAAGCAGGTGCACAGACTCATGCACAGACAGATGCAGCAGCTCCAACGTGCCATCCAGTCACATACTGCAATAAGGATAAGCTACTGGGAGCCAGGAGATGGCTCAGTGGACCAAAGCATTGTACCCAAGCATGAGGACCACAATTAAGATCTCCAGAAAACCCATAAGAGCCAGGCAGGCATGGCAGCCATCTGGAATTTCAGTGCTCCAATGGCAGAGACAAAAAATCCCTGTGGTAAACTAGATAGATAGACTAGCCCGTTAGTTTGCACTGAGTTCAGCAAGAGACTTCGCCTGAATAAACAAAGTAGAGAATAATCAAGGAAGAATAATCAATCCTGGGCCTCCACATGTACATGTATACACATACACACTACCCTAAACATATATGTATACCTCATCACAGGGGAACACATATCTACAGATGCATATACAACACACACCCACACACAAAGAGACAAGGAAGATAAGCTGTTGATTCTTTTTATCTGGTTCTCAAACCTTGTTATAAGAGCAGCATATTAGTCTAATCAGGTTATATATGTTGGCCCCAAACTTGACAGGAAGAATGTGATGTTCTTTATGTTCTCTGTCACATATTCAATAGCTCCACCCAAATTCATGTAAAACCTTAAAGGAAAAAAAAAGACTTTCCCAAATTCAGAAGACCTCTATTATCTTCATTCAATAGTTCACAGTTACAAGGTCTGATTTTGTGATTTATGCCAAGGAGGAAATTTCCTTCAAAAGCATAGATGCAACCCTGATTTGACATCTGCCTTACCACAAAGCTATTTCTTAAAGCAGAGTTGTAGTGAGTCTTGTCTTAGTCATCCTAACAAATAAGGAGCTCAGAAAAGTTGCTGCTGCCTGATACATTTAGAAATGTATGCTTAGAAACTGTGGCAAGAAGCTCCAATGATCCTGTAACACACACGATGCCTTCCAATAGGAATTCCCTTTTGTCATGCATCTATAATATGATATTTTAGAATCTCTATGATCAGATCTAGTTTAAGAACTTTAGGAGACCCAGAAAGCTTATGTGCTCCTAAGCATAGCTGCTGGCTAGGAATGTGGAGGGAAATAGTCTTTTTCTCATAGTCATTAACTCTGAATTCATACATGGATCTCATTTTCCACATCACACACTTCCATGAAGGCTCACGACTCACAAAGGGGTCATAATCCCAGCTGACACAAAGACAGCTGTCAAAGTCACTTGCCATTGTATCAAGACAGACTGAACTAGAAACAAACCAAGAACCTGGGGATTCTGAGGGTTGAGGCGGGCCATTGGAGATGAGTCATACAGAAATGTAAAAACGTAATTGTAGATTCTTTTGTAGGTTGACTGTCTATACTCCCCAGACCATTTCTGTTTATAACTTCCTTAGGACCATCTTGTCTCCAATGGTAAAGGAGAAATGGATTCCAGAAATAAATCAGACTTGATTGTATGCTGAGTCAACACACAGCAGCGGAGAACTCCCTTGCAGGAAGAGTACACTTGCCACTGTTGGGATCTGCTCAACAGTTGCCTCTAGCTCAACATGGGGTGTCTTACAGTGATGCTGCAGCAGTCCGGAGGAGACAGCAGTGTGCTCTGTTCTGATTGCAATTCCCCAGGCATCCCTCAGGCTCGTGTGGCTACAGAAAGAGCAGCGACTTCCATTGCAGTGCATTTCATGAAGCTTACTGATAAATAACTCAGCATAAAATAACCAAAGCCACAGCACTGTCTAAAAGATCCACCCAAGCCTCTCTGCTCTTTACACTTGCCTCTTACTCAGTCTTTCATTTTAAAGAATGTTTTGTTTTCACAAACAACACAGATGGCACCCTACTAAGGATAGATAAAATATCAAACTGATGTTGGGCGACATGGGAAGGTCAGCATTTAGTTTCGTCCTCAGGCACCAAGGAAAGCAGAGAATCTCTGAGTAGAGTCAAACCAAAGAGCCAAAATGAGAGGCTCAGCTCTGAAGTGGGAGAGTGATAACCTCTCTACTGGCTGTCAGCAAAATTCCAAAGCTGAGCAAATCCACTGATTCTGGAAGGGAGCCTGTTCGCTTTATCTTTCTGGCTTACTTTTGCACACGCTGTTGGGAAGCGGCAAAGCTGACTGCATAATTCATGCTCATTCCAGTCAAAAGCATAACAAGCATTCGTCCAATCTGGAAAGACTCCGAAGAAGAAGAAGGGTGTTCAGACAATAGCAGTCATGGTGATATATATGGACCCTGATGAGGGCAGGAAGTCCGCCTTCTCTTAAGTCCCTCACTGGTTCCACATTGGGAAGTCTGACCTCTGCTGTTCTCTGACTGTTGAAAGCATTAGCATCTTCAATGCTGCATCCTCTCAAGATTCCAAAAACATACCCTGCCTTTTGGCAAGTAAATTAAGTAAGAAATACTTGTAGCTCTTTAGATCAGGCCATCTGGGAGTAAGTTAGCTTTGATCACCTGATTCAGTTCTTTCCCTCTGTCCAACCTATTCCCATTCTCTTTAAGACATAAACCAGATCCATTTGAGAGCCAAATTATGTGTCCACAATCTAAAAAAATAAAGATGTGTCCAGAAAGTATGTGACCAGATTTGATACATTTTTAGGTCATGCTTTAATGATCAGTAAAACAGATTCAGGCATGAGTGTCACATCTGTTCCTTGAAGATGAATAATCAATTCAGTTTGATTCAGTCTCTAAGCATCTTATAAAGCAATGTTTAGTTTCTTTCCTTAATTTTTCAGATGAAAGATGGAATTGAAGGTGAGGACATTTACATAACTAACACAAGTTTCCTCTGCAGGTTACATGTAGAGCTAGAGTCAAAGTTGGCTTTCCTATGACTTCAACTTAACCATCCTGCAGGCTGTCAACCACCCACAAATAAGGAAAACAGGGACAAGATGTAATAAAAAAAGAGAATTTTCTTAAATTATGTGTGTGTGTATGTACAAGTGCATGTGCACAAACGTGTGTGTGTGTGTGTGTGTATGTGTGTGTATGTAGGCCAGACGAAGGTGCCAGATTTCCTGTAGCTGAAGTTTGAAGTTATAGGCATTTGTGAGCAGCGTAACAGATACTGGGAACCTCTGGAGGAAGCAGAAAATGTGCTTAACTGCTGACCTACTTCTGCTGATGACCCCCTGAATAATCATCTTTCCTCATCAAATAGATCTATATACTAATTTAACATTTTGTAGACAACATCTTGGTATGTGAGGCAGAACGTAACTTGTATTATACCTATGATGTCTTGATGGTCATGAGTTTAATGAAACTTCAAAGTGTGAGGAGGAAAAAAAATATTGTAAACCCGTAAACAGTCAGGAATCAGCTGAAGTGTACCAAGCACTAGGAATTGACACATCAGTTTACTGGGAAGATGACAGACAAAAGGAAGTTTAACACATGGCTTAAAGGCTCTTTGGCCATTGTCTCCATATTAATACTGTTGGATGCACAGGCGCTGAGAACTGAGTCTGCAAGATGACCTCTTAGAAAGAGAACTTCATCAAAATGGCAGTCAGCCTCACTCAGCCTTAATTACCCTGTGGGTCCAAAAAGGCTTGCCAATAGTGGGGACCAGTAAGGTAACCCTGTGCCGTGCAACCAGCCATTTCTCTGCCTAAGATTAAAGGGGGAAATGAGCCCTTTAATTCCGGCAAGAACATGTAGAGACTGTCTTATTTTAGAGAGTGGTGAGAATACAGGGAATAAGGGAGGACATGGAACAAGTGAAAACCTTCTTTGATCTCAAATAATGTTAGAGATTCAACATTTAAACTAAAAAGAAATATTGTATCTATTTTATTCAATTAACTTTGGCTTTATGAACTGAAGGATCTCAGGTTTCTATGTCTTGATGTCTGACTCTTTGATCTTTTTATCTGAGTTATTCTAATCATATAGAATTGAAAGGCCATTTCATGACAGGTTTAAACAGAGTTTCCAATGGTACACAGTAGGCATATATTAAGTGACTGCTGTTTAAAGTCATCTTAGTTAAGTGCTCTCTACCAGATCACTTACAGGAAAGGGAAGAAGTTGGCTGCTACATAGTATAGTTTTCAGTTAAGAAATGAGCAACACACAGTGGCGTGTTCATCATTGGTAATCTACTCAATATGACAAGTCCGCATCTTATCACACAGGCAGTTTTAACTAGTATTCCTATTCACTTAATATTTTTTCCACTAATGTGACTGAACAGATGCAAGATGTAACATTCACATCTCCAGCACCATATTTGCCTGCATGCTGCCATGCTCCCTGTCATGATGATGAAGGACTAAACCTCTGAAACTGTAAGTGAGTCACCCCAATGAAATGTTTTCTTTATAAGAGTTGCTGTGGTCACAGTGCCTCTTCTCAGCAATGAAAACCCTAACTAAGATGAGTCCATTGGACAATGTGATAGCACCAGAGGCATAAAACTTTCTGGAGTTTGAGGAGACCATGAAAAATATGGGGAAAGAATATAAACAAAAGATAAAGTACAAACAACTTGCTGGAATGAGACTGTCATATATTTCCATGATGAAAAAGGTACTTCTCTTTAGTATTTGAGTGAGGAGAACCACAGCATATTGGCAAGGATGTTAGAGGCAGTTCTCTGTTGGTCATCATGAAGCAAAATAGAAATGTTTTATGGTTTTAGAGCAGAAAGGAATCTGCTGAGATGGCAGGGGTGACATGCTAGAAGTTAGACGGCTGAGGCATGGTGTCCAGGCATAGTTCGATAATCAGGATGCAATTATCTGACACCCATGGTCTACCATACCTGGGCAGCCCAGGCTGGTCATTGCCTGATTTTGATGACTTTCTTGAATATCCAGATATCTGAATGTATGGGTAGAGATTGCGCACCATGTTTAAGCAGCAGTTATAACAGTGGCCAATGTGCTTATAACAGCCATATGTTAAGTGACTGGTGTCTTAAACTGATCCCCATTACATATGCTTTCTGATTGGTTTCTCACAGGAAGAGGAGCTGATGACTCCCACACAGAAGAGTTTGGGGTGAATAAATAAATAAGATGGAGAGATATATTCAACAAGGCTAATCTACTGGGACTCAGTAAAACAAAATTCAAACAAGTTCAGAGACTAAGAAACAGTCTAACAGCTATACGAGATTCAGCCCAATTCCCCTTTCCATGACCTCTGCATTCCATGCTGAGCTCAGAAAGATAAGGTCTGGAGTGACATTAAAGTGCCCTCTATGACAAACATGTTTGATAATAATGTTGGCTGAACTTTCTATTGACTCTTTTGCTCAAGTCATACACAATCTAACTTGAGTGACTGCTAAAGTCTGTGATAACCCAGTAATCTCCAAGCTTTGGATTAGAGAAAACCCAGTATTCAATGACAAGCTTTCTGCATCTGCCTGGAAGGGAAGATCAAGTGATGACATTTAGACTTGGATTGTGTTGGTTTATGCCTATAATCCTTTTCCAGGAGACAGAGGCAAGAGAGTTTCCCCAAATTCTGAGCTAGCCTGTACTAAATACTGAGGGTTGGGCCAACCAGAACTTCATATAAAGCTTCTGTGTAAAAGAATTGAAAAAAAATATTTAGGTGGTTCATCTGCTTTTGTGATTATTGTTTCTTTTCAGTTTTAAACCTCATTAGAAAAATGTCGCTTTCTGATGTGGGATTCCCCTCTGTATGCTGTGAATACCATTGGTTAATAAAGGACTGTCTCAGGTCTGTGCAGGGCAGAATAGAGGTAGGCAGGGGAAACTAACTGAATGCTGGGAGAAAGAACGCAGAGTCAAAAGTCATCTAGCACTGCCAGAGACAGCCAGTCCGAACCTTGCCAGTAGCCCACGAACCTTGTGGTAAAATATAAAATAATGGAAATTGGTTAAATTAAGGTGTAAGAGCTAGCCAGTAAGAAGCTAGAGCTAATAGACCAAGCAGTGATTTAATCAATACAGTTTCTGTGTGGTTATTTCAGGAATCTGGGCTGCTGGGAAACAAACAAGCAGCCTCCATACTACACCTTCAATGTAGTGCAAACACTTTCCTTATGTTCTCTGGATAAATAGTAAACACAGTTTTGCTGTATTCATTTGGCTCAAAATACGAGGTTTGATGTTTTGTGACACGGGACAGCAGTGTTATGAAGGGGAAGTCAATTAGGTTTCTTCTAAAATTGTTATCATGGAAGAATCTATTCCCATAAATAATAAATTATGTTTGACCAAAAATATTTTAGAAAGAGGTAGATTTCTTGTTACCAGAAACTGAGTACCTTGAAAACCAGAGTGATTATTTTATCTCCTCAGTAAACAGCTTTGACCTTAGCAAAAGTTGTGGGAAAACAAACCAAGCTTCTTAGCACAAACAAGTGATCATCATTCTGTAAGTAAGCATTGTGTCCTAAATCCATCACTTATATTGGTGTAACCAGCATCCTGGAAACACATATCGTGAGTGAGTGAGCCTCCAGCGCAGCCCTGTAGTCTAAGAAGCTACAAGGCCTAATCCCCAAATAGATTAAACTAGACAGATGGGTTAAACTGTTTACAGTGCTCCCAGAATGGCTGCTCTTGCCACATGCCTCAAAAAGGACACAGATGCAGATGGCCCATTTTAACTTTCCGTCTCTAAGCCTCTCGGCTTCACTGAGCCAAACACAATTCAGACGCAGGTCTGGGGAAGTCTGGAATGCATGTGCTCCAAAGAGCTGTGTTGAGAATCTTGGGTAGATACAGATCAGGGCAGTGAGTCCTGACTCAAACTCCCTCCAAGCGAAATAAACATGTTCTTCATTGAAAGATTAGGCCAGGCTATAAATGTCATACACTTACAATCCGAATTAATTTATAGTAATTTTTATCTCAAATTTTCTTGATAAGTGAGATAAGCTCAGAGTAAAAATTTTAAAACTCATTGTCAGCCTTGCCTGTTCCCTTAGATTCTGGTGGTCCTTTGAGGACTCACCAAGAGAAGGGCCTATCCACACCTCAACAGATTCAAGAGTTACAATATGTGTTGTACTTTTTCCAGGAAAATGCTAGATCATGCTGAAAAGATAGCTCAAAATTGTATGAAACTTTACTGTTAAAATTATATAAACAGATTTCTAGATGAAAATACCTAGGTCAAAGGACACTCTATAAACAGAACAATTTTTAAACCCATATACATCCAACAGTTTCCTGTTACACAAAAATACAACTGATTAAAAAAATCACTGATTGCTCTGTTCTAGAAGTATTAATCAGAGGACAGCAGATCATATTTAAAACACGGCTTCAAGGGTTTAAATGAGAACGTCACCTATAGGCTCAGGTATTTAATACTTGGTGCCCGGTTGGTGGCACTGTTTGAAGAGCTGTTTGAGGAGATTTGGGGCGGCAGCCTCGTTGAAGGGAGCATGTCACTGCAGGCAGGGTTTGAGAATTCAAAGGCTCCACACCATTTCTAGCTTTGCTCCTTCTGCTTACCGTGAGCTTTCCGCTTCCTACTCCCACTTCCACGCCTGCTGCCATGCTGTTCCCATTACAGACTCCAACTCTGTGGACCCGTAAGGCCAATTAAACTTTTTTTTTTTTGCATATTGTTTTGGTCATGGTGTTTTATCCCAGCAACAGAAAAGTAAATACAGAGGATGGGCTGGCTCTCTGCCTGTGAACTTTCACCTCTCTCACCTACCAGTTCTTCCTCTGCTCACCTGGGTAGCCTTCAACTGCTTCCTTCTTCACCATACACATATTCCTAAGATCCCTTTCCATTCTATCATTAGAGGCTTCCCTGTAACACAGTGGTATAGAGTCAAAACCAATTCTAATTCCACTTGCATAAGTACAGCCTCTGCATTTTAGTAGCAACGCAGCAAGAAACAAGGGTTTCTCTCCCTTGAAGATCTGCGCAGTTGAAATGAATGAAGAATGAGGAGTCTGAACATCACATGAGGTTCATGAGATTGGTATGCTTAGCTCTTTTTGTCCCTCCAAGGCTAAATGGTTAAAGTCATTTCTTTCTAAACAAAGGTCTTTGAAGACATTTTCACTAGGTGTTTAGAATTTAAACTTGTGGCTACAATCTATTTCCTTAAGTTATTCCAATAAATGCCCAATATAAAGATACATTAAATAATCATGATTTTTCTAAAGATTTTTAAAAGAGAGAGAGTATGTGTGTGTGTGTGTGTGTTTGTGTATACAAGTGTAAATGCAGGTACCCAAGGAGGCTAGAAGATACAGTATATACTATTAACTTGATCTTTATTCAACTACAATATTAATATTTTATTTAAGAAAATTAATATGTATAAGTTTTTATCTGAATAAGACTGATATAATTTATAAATTTTATTATTAAAATAAGATGCTGATTTCATGGGGAAAGTTATTACATGGATTGGAGATTGCTCATGGCTAAGTATAGTCACTGCTCTTACAAAGGATCTGAGTTCAGTTCATGCTGAGTATCTCACAACCAGTTTATACTACAGTTGCACAGAAAATCTCATGCCTCTTCCATACTCTGTTGGTTCATGTACTCACATGCATATAACATGCATGCAAATAAAGAACATAAATCTTTGGAAAGCTGATATAGTATATTAATTTTTACCTAAATTGAAATACATTCAGATTTATATAGTTAATAAATAATGTATTAAGTCCAAGTAACATCTATCTTCTTATTTATAAAGGGAAGTCATACTTTGCGGGGAAATTTTAGGATGTGTAACCACTGTAGTTTGAGTTTTCTCAGAAAATGATCCTGCGATGCAGACTTGGGGCAGCTAATTGTGGTCCTGGCCTTGGGGTTTGGGATAAAGCAATGGTGGCAGGGGGAATTTAGGAGGAGAATGTATCTGTGATCCATTGGAGATGGGGACACGGTGGTCAAAGCTGGTGGGCAGCTGCAGAGCTGGGGAAGAGATGGGGGGATGGATTGGAGGAGCTGAGGAAAAGGTTACCTTTTCCCTGGCCAGAGCCCTAAGATCTTTTTAAGATGTACTATATGTGTTGTGTACATTGTGTGTATGCACTTGTGTTTTGCCATGATCATGCTAAGTTACACATGTGGAGGTCAGAAGAGAATTTGTAAGAGTTAGTGCTCTCCTTCTACTGTGTGGATCCTGGGAACTGAACTCAGGTTCTCAGGCTTGACTGCAGACACCTTTTCCTGCTAAGCTATCTTGCTAGCTAAAGCATATATTTTGTAAGACAAAATTAATCATAAATTTCCTTGAAAAGTTGCACAGTCACGAAGGAATTTGAGGAATATTTTCTCCTAACAAAATGAAATAAATGCTTATACAAGTACTGTATAATAATTATCTACAATTATCCTGTGGTTGGATTATAGCAAAATACAATGAAGCACTTAGAATGTACATTTGAGATATCGGTCTGTAAAACTCAAGAATTATAATATCCCTACAGCCAAAATATGGAGTTTGAAGTACAGAGATGCTTCATACAACGATGTAGGTACACCACAGGCAAGGCATCAGCATGTGAATTTGTCCCTGTAAGAACATCTCAGAGGACATATACATAAACTGATTATAATCTCTGGACAATAAAATCTTGCTGGGCTATCTAAAACAGTATACTCATTTTTTTTCTGCAATCCCTTCTGAAACTCTACTAAAGTAGCAGTAGAATAATGATTTCAGATAGCTGGTCAACAATAGATGATAGATAGATAATAAGACAGACAGACAGAAGAGAGATGATAGACAGATTATTTGACAGATAACTAGAAAGACAAGTAGATAGATAGATGAATGGACAGAAAGACTGTAGATAATTAATAAATAAATGACAGTTACAAACATAAATAAATATGTATATACATATGTATGTGCATACATACACACATACATGTCCACACAAAAAGAATGGAAAATGAAGTGACAAAAGTCAAACATTTCTGAAACAATGTGACACGAGAAGTGACACAGAGTAAGGAGAAAACACCCCAAATATAAAAGTCTACATTTTCTAAACCAATAGGAACCTAGTGACTGCTGCCAAAGGACCTGGGAGTAGGACTTTGAAGTGGAAATGCTGACTAACGAAGGAGCAGGGCTTGGGACAGAGGAAGGAGGCCCAGCTCAAGGTTGGAAGTGAAAAAACAGAACTGTCACGTGTTATTCCACCTGACTGTTTTCCACCCCCTTACCTGCTTATCGTCATAACTGCCAGAGAACAGGAGATGAACATCTAATGACAACTCAAAGTTATTGGTTCAAACAAGACTCATCAGTGTCACACACACACATACAGACACAAAATGCATAAGCAAAGATTTTTTTAAAAGACTCATCAGTAGATGTTAGTAAAAAAATGATGTCTTCTTGCAAAAGTAGTTTAGAGTGTTACTTCTTGAGTACTGAAAAATTGTCAGATTAAAAGTTCAAACTGTGAAGACCTGGGAGGATACCTAACCTTGATGGTGCCGTCCAGCTTTACTCAAAAGTTTCATGACTAATTAATAGCAAGGGTAATGTCCTGTAAATGAACAATATTATCCACAAATATTCTCACCAAAACTATGTAGCACGATTTAATTTAGGAAAAAATCAGATACAAATTTGGGAACATATGAAAATAGAATACCAATTTTGGCAAACACATATAAATGATGATACACTCTCCCACTTTACAAAATGGTAAAAGCATTTGCCGAGGCAATGTGATTCATTGGATATTGCATTAATAGAAAGAAACCCAGAAGACAGTAGTACCGTGTAAACCCAATTGAAAACACAACCGAATAAATTTAAATATGGAGGGCATACTGGATACATTATAATAGTAAATCTAACCTTGAGTATGATAACTCCCTTGTGGTAACATAGAAAAAAATATGCAGTGTTTCTTACACTGCATTTGTGAAGAAAGAGGCATACTTTCAAATTAATGCTAAGTTTCATACCACTCTGCCAAAAAAAAACAACTTATAAGCACATAGATGTCAAACACAAAACCAATGTTTGGTGTGAGTTAGCACATCAATGACTTTGAAAACATCATGCCACCATATTAAAGACATGATGTAAGAAGCACCTTGGATTGCAACATTTTGACTGAAGAGGGGCGGGGGGGAATATAAGAAAAATGGGCACCTTCTACAAATATCTGGAGGATTGTGGCTGCAATGGCAATGCACTGTGAACTTCAATTAGGGTGAGATTAGGGAGTCATAGTGAAATTTCAGTCTGCATTGGATTCCATTGCTCAGTCACTTCGAGGGTAGCTAGCATGCCAGCTGATCTTCAAGAGATGATATACACGTGGTCTACACTGTAAACCAAGAACCAAACCCAGGACCAAATAGAGGGGAATGGATGACCTATGGTCTTCTTTCCCTTCTTCCCCCAGTGGTCTCCAAGCTCGGGTAACTAAGGCAGTGTCTACAGACTGACGCGAGGCAAATAATCCTTGGAGAGAAGTACTGCATCTGTTTCAGCTTTAATTTCTATCTCAAAGCAAAGGTAATAAACAAACTCATATAAGTCTGAGAGACTAAAAACTAGAAAAATAACTAGCCCAATTTAGAAAAATGTCAAGCTATCCTCTGAAGTTCTTGGCAACTTACTACTCCTAAGAGATTGACCCAAATTTAGTAGTTAAATCAGTAATTTACTACCTTAGAGCATTTGGAATCTTAGATTCAGGATCCAGCACTAGCCAGATGAGCTTGTCTTAGAACCTCTTGCCCGGATACTTTTTATGAAACTGAGGCTGGATTTCATGTAGAACAATAGTTGCTAATACTGAATGCTTAATGTGGCTCATTGGCTGCTGGCTGGGAGCTTGCTTGGATTGTTGTCCAGATCACCTCTTCATCTCCTCTCCTACATAGCATTCTCCAGACAGTAATTTCCACACAGTACTGCTCCCCCACAAAGGACAACTCAGAAGATTCAAGGAGACGTTATATAGCTTTTTGTAACCTAACTTGGGAGTTTAATACTGCTATTCTTCCTAAACTCTTGCCTAGTTTTGTTAACTAAAAACACTTCACCAAGGTTGTCCCAGAATTCAGGTAGAGGAACATAAACTGCTCCTCTCAAATGAATTTTTCGTTATCTGTGTATGTTTTTAAGTCACTGGGTTTCCAGTGTGGAGTCTCAAACATCTTTTATTAGAATGGCTAAAAGGCCTTCATTGATTGAATTAGAAAATATGAAAAGCTAGATTACCATCTTACAGTAAAATAACAGGGTAAAGCCACATTCTAAGATTATTACCTAACAAAACAAACAACAGAAAAATATACAAAACTACCATGACCTGCAAGACTCGGTCATTGATCCCTGACTAGGGAAGGAAGGCAGGGGAATGAAGAAAGGACAATCGGATAAGGGATGAGAGAGCTGGATTCAGGTGTGGTGTGTTTGTTGTGATGGAGCTGCACGTACTACCTAGACAACCTGAAGCTCGGTATCTTTATTAGGTACAGCACGGCAGGGCAGGGAGGATGTCTCTGGATGTAATCATCCTGAAGGAGAAAGCTGCAGTTGCCAGTCCTTGCAGATGCTGATCACTCACTCCCTCTTGGACTCCCAAGGGGAGTGTTGACACCTCTCCTGAGCCTCACTCATTTACAGTTTTATCATTCCAAGGGGCTCAGGCACTGGAGTCCCATACAATTGTGCCTGTGTTAACAACTCACTTCCATTCAAGACTTCATTCACTCAAGGCTCCTCTCCTTCCTACACAGATAAATGGATGGAGGATAGGTGGGTTGATGAATGAATTGATGGGTATAGATAGATGGAAACAAGAAAAGAATATTTGGACACGCCAAAGCAAAGAATGTAGTAACCCCTTGTCTGTGATTGGCATTGCAAGCATCATTTAGAGGGTGCTTAACCTAAAACCAAGGTTTACTTAAAAAGCAATCACTAGACAAGGTAAAAATGGAGGCAACGGTAGGTTCTGAAATAAAGGATACTTAATAGGCAGGATGAAAAAATAAAAACATACACATCTAAAAACTTATTGAACAACACAGAATCTTCCATCTCTCTTGGCTAGCTGCTCAATGCTTCTCTAGAATCAGAAGCACCACGTCAGCGCATGGCAAGAGATAAAACAGCCTCTGAAAATGGGAACCAAAAATTTGGCAGAGGAAAGCAATTATATGGAATTTTAATCTTCAAATTACTGATCGCATTATATGTGGTCTTCAGTCTCAGTCAGAGAAATTACTTGGGATCCAGGACCAGCCTGAGATAAGCACAACGAGAATAGGAAATGATACAAGAGATACCACTTCACTCATTTAAAAATCCAAAGGTTACAACTGCACTAGCCTTCCAGTTACAGCATAGAGCTTAGAGACATGATCCCACAGCGAGGAAATCTCAGAGACCCTAACATCATGACCAGATCGTTAGAGGGGGAAAAATGATGGCACTGGCATATCTTGAGGTAAGAACAGCGAGTGCTGTTTGGATTTGGATTGTATTTGGAATTCTCAGGGAAGCAGCAGCATTTGTCTGGATCGCTGGATTGGTTCCACCCCTCTCATATGGCTGAGAATTTGTGAGATGATGAGATTTATGAGTTATAATACCCCTGAGGGAGGGAGGGACCTGAGGCGTTCAGCCTGAAGGTCCTGGAATAGACAGTGAAGGATCATACTATTGAGAATTCAGAAGACCTTAATTTTTTTCGGAGGCAATTGTTTTGTGACTCTGGCTACCCTGGCTTTGAATTCACAACGAGCTTCCTGCCTCAGTCTTTCCATTGCTAGGATCACCCACCTGGATAATCCTTTCGAGCTAAAGCAGATCTTTGGTTGGAGGGAGGGACAGTCTCAGTTGCTGGCTGGCAACTGAGGCCGGAGGAGACCCTAGTTGTGGATTTGACTGAACAGCAAGCTGTCAAGATGGTTGACAGATTAGATCATTGTTAGCTCTCTGGTTTGCTAATTAAAGAAGATGGGGAGTAATGGGGACATTAATTTCATTCACTCACCTGAATCTTCTCTGGAAAAGGGAATCCCTTTTGACTCCTGTAAGAGATCAATTCACTGCCCGACATGTGCCTAAGTAAGTATGAAAAATATTGCCCTCAGGCTGAGTGGTGTATGAGTCAGATGTCAGGCTCCATACGGTAAAACAGTGATATTACCTTTTAATTGCTCTGGGAGATGGCAAAGCTATCTGAAGAGAGAGAACAACAACATCTAAAACCCCAGCATCAAAAGGAATCAGATTTCAAAACACAAGGGAGCCAAAGGGAAGATCAAACATGCCTCTACCTCCCTCACCTTTGCTCTGATGTACTTTCAGTGTCCATTTCAATATTTCTAATACTTCCTTTTAACTCACCCTGAATTCCTCCTTTTATTCTTTGGAGGCTCCCTGCAGTTGCTTAGGATAAAACAGCTCCATTTCCAAATCGTTCCCTATCTTAACTTCAATGGTAGAAAATCCTTGACATCAAGGTGCCCAGCTGCCAACCGGCTTGTGCCACTTAATAGCTATGGAACTCTGAGGCTTCTCTCTCACTTTTATAAAATAAGATGAGAAACTCAAGGGGCAGTTGAGAGGATTAAAAGGATAAAAATGAACGGGCAACCATGTAAAACAGGTATGCCTCTGGTTGCAGTTTAGAGTCCCCGCTTGTTGTGCTCAGCATCAGTCACCCCTCACTGCATTCATCTCTTCCACCAGGAATGCTGTTCATACCACAGGTAAGAGTGTATTCACACACTGGCTGTGAAGAGGTAAGTCTAAATATGTTACACAGCCCCGTGGACATGTCACATTGTTCCGCATATTTAGACACCCTGCCCGCCCTTCTACCATTTAGGAATCATCCAGATATATCTTTGATTTCTGGTCTATGATGTGGGATGCCATTCTGAAAGCTGTGAATATGTTTCATTACCATTGGTTAATTAAGAAGATACGTTGGCCTATGACAGGGCAGAATATAGCTAGGGGGAAAATCCAAACTGAATACAGGGAGAAAGAAAGAAGGTGGAGTTAGGAGATGCTAGCAGCTGCCAGAGAAGCAAGAGGTGAGGTAACAAGTCACAGGTCTCATGGTAGATTATATAATAATAGAAATGCATTAATTTAAGTTGTAATAGCTAGTTAATAATAAGGTTGACCTAACACGACAAAGAGTTTGTAATTAATATTAAGCTTTGGAGTGGTTATTGGGGAACTGGTAAGTGGGAGAAATCTCCATTTATAGGTCCTTATCACCCATTACAGATTTTCTTGAAGAAAAAGAAAGGTAAATAAATCTTGGGGTTTATTAAAGTGGTGGTTTAAAATAGAATATCTATATCTATCTTTAAACTAGTCTTTAAACTCAGCTATCCACAGAGTGAGCATGCCATCAGTGATAAAAGCATTATCTTTACATGACAAATATTTCAAAAAACACAAGGATGTCAGGTTCATTTCCAAAATAATATATGATTAAAGTGGTGAAAAAAGATAGAAAAGAAAAATGAGAGATTTTAAAGGTAGCCATACGATTGAGAAGAGACCATTTTGTCATCACCACATTGTAAGTGTCTCACTCCAAGATCATGGAGCGTGCAGTGTCTGCTTTGGTGGGCTGTTGCCAACAGATGGCTTATTCTGAGTGCAGAGAAATATCATTAAGGAACAAAGAGAAATTAGGTCTAAGTAGGGAATTAAATATGTCCTTGGGATTTCAGCAGATGATCAAGGAGTTGCAGAAGAATGATTTGCAGCTCAGCGTTTTGCCTGCAGCCAATCCCCACTGTTTTAAAGAAACCTTAAGACTGAGGTTTCTCTCACACCATGCAATTTATTTGTCTTTCCGTCTTGCCAGAGACTTTGCCAAACATCATCATTTCTCCCAGAATTGCAAGATGAACAAATAATATTCATTTCTTTCGTGACAAAAACACGCTTTGATTGAGTTGTCTCCTGTCCCTGCCATGGCAGCGTGTGTTGTACATGTCAAGGACGTGAAATGGAGTGGAGCCTACTTGAAAGCACAGACTAAATTAGCTTCTAAATGAAAACAGTTAGAAGGAAAGCATTTTCAAATGACAGCCAAACTCTATCAGTTTCTAAAGTACTTGAGATCCTCTGGGGAATGTAGCATGAACCAAGGGTGCAGACGCCTAGAGTGTGACCCCACCACTGATCAGCGCGTTAAGGAATTTCCCTGAGGGACTCGCAAGCTTCAAGTCAGAGGCTGAAGAGCAAAATATGTTTTCTCTAAGAACCAGCTGTCACGGATGGCTTTTGCAACGACACATATTTATTGTTTTACCTAAAAATAATTAAATAAAATACAAAGTAAAGTAATCAATAGCAGCCAAAGAA
The DNA here is from genome assembly GCA_001685075.1 of Bramus lutescens. NCBI lineage: Eukaryota > Metazoa > Chordata > Mammalia > Rodentia > Cricetidae > Bramus > Bramus lutescens. The sequence goes on along the minus strand of LOEQ01002048.1, from coordinate 155,160 downwards.
ACATAGCTCTAGGCAAAGCAGCGCTGGATGACTTGGACTGCTGCTCAAGTCCTGGAAGGGACACTTTTGCCAACCCTTCAGCACAACGGTAATGTGCTTCTTACCAGATCCACAATGGGGTTCCTACTCACATTTGACTCCTCAAGGTGAATGGAAGGCCAAGAAGCCTAATCTTGAATGGCTTTTCTGTTGGCAGCTTTACATGCAACTGTATGACATAATTTAGACCATCCAGGGAAAATTCTACGCTCCCTCCTCCATCATAGCTTTTAAACTAGTGAGAACCTATTCCAAGCAGCTGGCACTAATTCTCTGTATTGGCTTGATCAGTACTCTTTTCATTTTCTTTTTTTCTTTTCTTTTCTTTTCTTT
>LOEQ01002048.1:129131-148857 GCA_001685075.1 Bramus lutescens | reverse complement strand
CCCATTTCTATTAATCTGTGTATCGCCACATGGCTGTGGCTTACTGGCTAAAGTCTCTGGTGGGGCTACATGACTTGTCTCTGACTCTGCCCTCTTTCTCCCAGCATACAACCTAGCTATTCCCTCCTAGTTCTGTTCTTCCCTGCCATAGGCTCAAAGCAGATCTTTATTCATTGACCAATAAAAGCAACACATAGACAGAAGGACCTCCCACACCAAGCACCTACTTCTAAATCTTAGTCAGGACTTGAGAATTTGCATTTCTAGCAAGTTACAAGGGAATGCTAATGCAAAGATGGAAAGATTGCCCTTCCACACTGTTGGTGGGAACTATGAACTGGCTCTGCCACTATGGACACTCAAAAGCTAAGGAGAGAGCTACCATATGATCTCTTAGCTTATAGCACTGGGCATGTACCTACTAACTCCCTGGGGAAAATAACTAAGGAGTTCAGGAAAAAGAGAGCCCTGGTGTCTCACTGTGTGGGTTTAAGTGTAAATATTACATACATTCCTTTGATGACCTCATTGCGCTCATAAAAGGTGAAGTGCCATGTGCTGAACAAGGGAAGACTAATGACTTATGAATAGTGTGGTTTAATGAACAAGCAGACATAATGAACTAAGCAAGCGCAGGAATGGTAGAACCACATAATTATACTCGGGGAACAAAATTGCCACCGTCAGTCTGGAGATGGGCTATTTCTCTTACAAGCCATTTCAATCTCACTTGAGGACAGAAACACCTAGGAATTGCAAAGCCAATGTCAGGTCAACAGCTCCTAAGGACAATGCCAGGAAAGAAGCAAATTTCCCAGCACCCAGGTTGGGCTTTCCCAAGGGCAGAGGCCAATTCTAGAAGACAGTAAATTGAAGACACACTAGAGAGTTTATCATGGCTTTCTGTGCTTTGAAGTACACTTACTCAAATACTATATTCTCTTTGGCTTGTTTTTGAATCGTACATGAATTATATTATTTTTAATTGGAAGAGAAACCTTAGTCAGTAAATAAAAATACTGAATACGACAAAGTAATTTAAAAGCCCCATTTCCTGAAAGTTGTATAACACAAACAGGTAACTAAAACTGAAAAAAAAAGAGTCCTTTTTGCTTTGAATCATGAGACTAGCAAACTGAAAAGAAACATGAAAGAAAACAAATAATAACAAAGATATATTGTCTGCAATTTGCTAAACTAAATATACATTCACTATTTCTCCAACCTAGATTTACTACGGTTTTTCGAAGATAGTACAATAAATCAATCCACTATCACTAAGACAAAGTGGATATAAAAGTGTGTTTAGATTGCTCTTTAAATTATTTTTCTATTTTATTCATTTACAAGGCAAGGAATTTTTTTATTTTCTTAAAATAGAACAGGTGTGAGACCTTGGGAGCTCCCTATTGTTCATTATTTTGTTTTCACAACTTACATCTATAGAGGATTTTCATCATAAGATAGAGAAGAAAAATATTAGTAAAGAGAAGAATGAATAGATATATAATCTCAAACAACTGTAGAAATGTAAATGAACAAAATAAAGAACTTATGTCATCATTTTATCCTCTTTTCAAGACATTCAGCCTATTTTTCAGCCTACATCTTTCTACAGGTGGCAGATATTTAATTCTGAATATTTTAAGAGAAACTTAATCCTTCATTGATGAAAATTTTATTTAGAAAGTGCCTTAAAAGCATAAGGGCTCTCAAAGTTTACATAAAACATCTATGAGAATCAAAATATGTAAACCTTGTTTTATTAAGTCACCTAAGCACAAAAACAACTAATGTGCTAAATGAATGCTGTCTTTGGCAACCAACCTGCTTACTTTTTCATTTTTAGGAGAGTTTTTATTTAAATTCCTTTTATACAACATAGTTTGATCATATTGTTTCCCCTCCCTACTCACCAAACCCCATATTCATTCTCTTTCAAACACAAAACAAAAACAGGAAGATCAAAACAACACAAATAAGGCAAAAAATACAAAAACCACATGCAAAAACTTGAATAGAGTTTGCTTGTGCTGGGAAATTACTCCTGGATATGGGGCCTGTCTTGGACTTGCTATACCCAGTGACACTCCATTTGAGAATACTGCTTTTCTCTTTCCTAGTAAAAATCAATTGCAAATAACTTCTTATTTAGGGATGGGATTTTGTGTTGACTTTCCCTACTAGTACAAAACCTAGTTCCTCTTAATTCTGTTGCTACTAAGTCATTCTTTGGAATATTGAGTGAAAATGAAAGAGTTAAATTTGTATATATGCATACATATATGTTCAAGGAATATATATGAGAACAAAGTGATGAAAATTAAAGATCATATGTAACTGTACTCCGAAAAGCAAGAACTTTACACACACACACACACACACACTTAATGTACACTAGTGTGCATATATAAAGCACCGCCACTAATCCCATATTTTAAAAGCCATATTATACTACTCTATACATCAGGGTTTCTCAAGTTGAACTCTACTGACTTTTAGGATCAGCATGACTTTTGTTCACTGTGTGATGTCAGTAGCTTGATATCACATGTACACATGAATATGCTAGTACACACACACACACACACACCCCAAACATCTGCAGACAATATCACTTGCCTCTGGAAAACATTCTGACCTTGGCTGAAAACCATAGCTGTATATGATTTATTATACAAATACTCAACACTGACTGGAAGGCAGGCACAGTTCTAAGAACACAAACCGTTTGTTGTTTGTTGGCTTGTTTGTTTCAAATTCCACAATACTTTCTCACGGGAAAACAAAGGCAAAAAGAAACCAATGAAAGGAATGTTTTGTGAAGTGCTAATAAGAGCCATGGAGAATGGAACGGAAGACAGTAAAGGAGGGAAGAAAAGAATGGGGACTTGGGAAAGATGATGTTTCTGGAGTAGTCATATCAGTTGGCTCTTAAACCCCATTCTCCTGGAATCATGTGTACCTGCTTGGCTTCTGTCGTTTTGAAAACATGGGAGAAAGATTTGCTGAACAGTATGTGTGAATTGCAGGAAAGGGGAGGAGGACGTTGGACACGGGCCTCACATCATGCTGTATCCAAATGTTGATAAAGTTCAGAAATCAGAATGGCAGTAGGCCATCATTGTGGATTCATGGGGGAGAGGACATGGGGAGAGGCAGTGGGAACTGATTTCCTTGACTATTAAACAGTGAGTTCACAAACCTCTCCTTTTATTTTTAACTAATTTTCTCCATCAAGCCTCAACATTGGTGCTTTGTAAAGTTGTGGCAGATGAAATTCCCTTCATAGAATTTCTTATTTCCTACAATTGCATTACACTGCTGAGCAGAATAGATAGTTGAATCCCATTAACTAAGCCCTAGCAATATTATTGTAGGAAAATGAGTGAGGAGCCTTTCACTTGAATAAAATCCTTATTCAAATTCACACTTAAGACACATGGAAGCCAAAACACTTAGAAATATTTACTGATGTCGAGTAGGTTCCTTTCATTTGCTCTGGGGAACACAGGCAATTGCTGATACAGTCCTTCACAGCTTGAAACTGCAAGCCCAGACAGGGTGGCAGGAAGAAGCTGAGATAGTGTGCTTGCCTTCTCCATGCTTAAAGGCTTTGTTTAACACAGGGCTTTGGCATTCTCCCACTACAACTGTTACCAAATGGTCACATCTTTCTCATTTCTGAGATGTAGTAATATAATTGTTTGCAAAGTTGGGAAACAAAGAAGATGCCTGAACTGCAGCTATGAAAGGCAGTGAGATCAGACAACTTCCCCTGGTTAAACAGAAATGCTCTCTCGTTTGCTTCCTGGGACATCAGTAAAGGGAAGAGGAGAGCCTTCCTTTTTGGAAGCTAGATACCCAGACAGGAGATGTGGCTCAGTGGTACAGAATATCTCTACCATGCATCAAGTCGTACTTCCATGAAGTCTATTCCTAGTACCTCCAAAAATAAAGCAATAAAAAGCCACTACTGACAGCCAAGCACAAATACCAAGCCAACTACCAGTTGGCAGGGCTGCTTTACTTCCAACGTGGCTCACTGATTTCTGAATACACATTTATTTCTTTCCTGACTAAATGATGTTGGTAGATACAGTTTTTACATCTTCACATAGCATTGGTCCGAAACAGTCAACACACCTCTTCCTAGTGAGATCTTCAAGCCAGAATTGGTTGGTGTTGCATAAACATAGTCATTCTTGTTTCTTTGCTCATAGCATGCTCAGCCTCCTTCCTCTTCCCATCTGCACTGCAACTTAGGTTTTCAGAGGATTTGTTTTTGTTTTGTTTGTACTAGGTGATAGAACCTAGGGAGGGACAGAGCCTTGTACTCAACAGGCAAGCACTCTACCACTGAATATAGTCTCACCTTCAGTAGCACACACACACACACGCATGCACATACACACAAACACACTAGCACACACACACGTGCACGTGCAAACACCCCCACACTCACTAGAGGGGGAGAGAGAGATCTGCATACAAGTGCTCACAGATAGAAATAGATAGTAACTTGCTACTTCAAGAGATGGTGAAAACTTATTTGAAATACCCTGAAAAATAAAGGCAGAGAAAACCAGATAATGAGTTGCAAAACTGAAGATAGCTATAGGAAAATATGGGGGTATATGAGTAGAATATAACTCAAACAGTATATTAGATCCAAGTTTCTTCTACTTTTAGAAATATCAATGTGCTATGGATTCTGCTGGCATAAGGAACTCAGAGAGTTAAAATTCCGAGATGCATAGGACGTTTGCCAAATGATGCCTCTGGATACCAGTTACATATGAAAATTTGTTTTGTATATATCCCTATGAGCAGATCATGCTGTATAGGTAGCTCCTAGTCAGTGTAAAAGAACACATATTCACAAAAGCTGAAGAAGAAAAGAAAGGAAACACCTGTTTCACTCTGGATGCTTTGTGCGCATGAGTTTGTTGTTTCTCAGACTTTAGGAAACACGGGAGTCACCTGGACCACGTGTGACTTAACCGTGGAGTAAGTTGTGTGCGGTCAGTTCTGCGTATGCCTAGTAAGCCCTCAAGAAAGCCCCCACAGACATGAGGTGTTTAGGAAGCATTACTTTATGTCCTTAAATTTCTATAACCTATTACAGGGAAAGCTTGACTAATATGGGCTTAGCAACATTCTCATAAGGCTCTCTGGATACATCATGGAGAACATGGAATTTCTCTGATTTATGACTAGAAGCACACTAAAGTTAGTAATCTCAGAGTTTTGCATATCTAGAGAGACATTAAGCTTTCTTATGGAATCTAAATGGAAGAAAAGACTTGGCTTCTGTCCTGCACGTACAAGCAGTTCAGGTGGTGGCCACGGAAGAAAGCAAAATTAGCAGAATGAAAGAAGACTAATTGCAGACTATGTGCGTCGGTCTTTTATCCGGACAGTTTATAAAACAATGGCGTGTCCTTAACTGAGCTCTGAAATTCTTATTGAGAATACTGTGTTCTCTATCCTGGATACTGTTATAAAGAAAAATCATTACACCTAGTGTCTAAGTTTTTCTAATATGACTGAACTAGTCAGAGGCTGTGGTCAGTTGCTCATATTGAGCCTTATTGAGCAACAGCCTAAGAAACCACTTTTGAATGATGCTTTTAATGCTAAATCGGTGACCTCTAAACTTTGTCACCTGTTGCAATATGAGTTCCTAAATTTTTCTTTGACTTAAGCGTTCTGAATTAGTTGGGATATGAAAAACTGAGAAAATGGAATTTGACTATTCTCCATTTTTTTTTCTCATGTCCACCAAAGTTTATAAGACCGTGTTTAGTAAAAAAAAAAAAAAAGAAAAAAAAAGAAAAAAAACCTACTAGAATAATGTGGTAAGAGCACATTGACAAATCCTTTAGGGATACTGATATGACTTCCTAGAAATGCCTGTGTATCACTGTTCCCTGGTACCGTTGACAAAGTCATGGAAGCTAATAAACTTACCAGCACCCGACTAACCTTTGCCACTAGATCCTCCTCCCTGCCTACTGCTCGCTGCCTTTCTCCCTGCAAGGAACTCTCCCCAATTATGTATAGTTTATAACTGCCATTCAGCACTTGAGCGTCACTATAAAGCAAATCATAGGCAGGAATCATTATAAATTCAAAAGACAACGTTTGCCTTGGGGAAATCTTGGGAGACTGTTAACTAACAGGCAGCCTATTTATGGAGCAATGAGAAAGCTGTCCGTCTTATGTCTCTTGAGGTAGACCAGCATTCTGGCTGTTCTTTGTTTTCCTTGAATTGGCTCTACCAGGATAACAGCATACGTGACCATTAAGAATACAGCATATGGCATTCTTAAAAAATACAAGCAAGATATCATGTGACTATGATCCAGGCCTTTTGGTGTTCCCAAGGTCGGGATGCTTTAGAGATGTCTGATGTGAACTCCTTAAGATGCTGGTTAACATAGACATCTAGAGCTCAAACACTTGGATTTTAAAATATGGTCTCACTTGATTTTTTTTTTCAAGAAAGGGCTTTGCTGTACCTTTGGAACCTGTCCTGGAACTAGCTCTTGTAGACTAGGCTGGCCTAGAACTCACAGGGATCTCCCTGCCTCTGCCTCTCGAGTGCTGGGATTAAAGGTGTGAGCTACCACCTCCGGTTCTCACTTGAATTTAAGGCAAGGGTCATAACAATGACTCAAGGATATCAATTACCACTCTGATCCAGGAAAATCTATGCGCTACCATTTAACCAAAAATTGTAGGGTGGGAAATCCACTCATATAGGCAAATGGGTCTAAGAAGAAATATCTAAGGAAGCAGGTTTCTTCCTGCATGTAATATCATGTGTACATCTTCATATACCATTGTCATGAGGCATCCTAGATTATCAGGGTCTGGGAATCCAAAGTTGGACCATTCCATAGGCCTTACAGTTCCTAGCATTTTTGTCTAAGACAGTAGCTATTCACTATGCATGGTTATGAAGTTCTCAATCATTGTTGGTATAAGTTAACTTTTTTTTAACTTTTTGACTTTCATTTTCATTTCAATTAGCTAGATATAGCTAGTACCTAGAATACTGGGTAGCATAGAAATGACCAACATAATTAGTATATCATACACTTTGTAACTACATACCAGAAAGAAAATTCCCATCTATACAAATCCCTAGTCATAAAGGTTTCTATGGTATTATCTTTGTCTTTCCAGGAAGAAAAAGAAAAAAAAATGCTTTATACATTCCCTTTCATCTATAACAGGAAATAATTTAAAATGACAGCTCATGCACTATGCATATTCCACATGTCTATGATTTGCTGATTTTTAAATTAACTGTCACTATTTTAAAAACTGATTATTTTTTTAAATATCAATATTTTACTTCTCTGAAAACATTAGCTAGTGAGGCATGTTGACTAGTCCTTGTCCTGTATGGACTGGCCTACTGGGGACCGTGGCACCTCAGTAGAATTAATGCCCAGTGGATTTTGCATAACTAGCCTTGGTCTCTGAGATGGGAGGAAATTAAGATTTCTTGGCTAGAAGCCTTTGTAGAGCAGTGCAACAGCTTAGAACCTGGCAATCCTAGAGGCTTTGATACTACATCTCTCATCATCAACATCCAAGAAAGAAAGGATGGACCTGACTATAAACCCCTTTTAGTAGAGCAATAATTCCCCCACTGTACTTTAAAAGCCAGTGTGCATGTGTACGCACACATAGGACCTCAAAGCTACTGCATAGGAGGACAGTGAGCCAAGGCAGATAGAAGTGACAGTTGCTCGTATGATCATATTACTTGGTGGGGCTTTACTTTCTCGGTCTGTAAGAAGAAAATGAAGACAGAGCCAGTACAAAGGGATTCGTGTGACCTAAAGCACCTGAAATAGCCTGGGTATACCAGGAGCATGTGGTGTTTACTGACAGAGTATGTGCATCGCTATTACTCCTGGCTTGGGATGGGACTCTAGACATGAGCATTACCTTTCTATGGGTAAAGAACAAAAGCAAACATTTTCAGTATGAAACAGAGTCCAGAAAAGGTCAGAAATCTGAATTGTTTTGTATATTAAATGAACAGTTTAAGAGCCCTGTTAATAGTGATACACAATTTTACTAATGCATACAGCTCAGCCAGAGATGAGTGAAGAGCAGGAGAGACTCAAATGGACTCAAATGACAAGTGTGCACAGCTTCTCTGCCTGATGGAACAAGAAAAACCCAGAAAGAAAACAATGTTCCCTCCATAGTAGAAGGCATCAGCCAGATATGCCAGATTCATCCAGGGAAGTCCCTCCCAACAGCACTCCTGAGCCACTGGCCATAACTCCATGCTTAGAAAACAGTGTGAACCTCCTGAAAATAAGATGCCTCCAAAAATGCAGCTCTTTACAGATTTACATTTCCAAAAGTACACTGTGTTTGAACTCAACTCAAATTATCACCCATGCCTTACACGATACAGTACTGTAGCATCTTCCTCTGGCAACAACACAGAACACGGAAAGCCTTTCCTTCACTCGGAATAAATTTAGTTGTTAAATCATATGGAGCTAGACAATTCTTTAATAATCTTCTCAAAAGGTGCTGAAGTCTGAATCAGAAATCGCCCCAGATGGCTCGTTTCATTGCCTTTCACCCTCTTGAACCAACAGCCAGAGGGTTTGAGTGCTGGCCACTCAGTTGCCTTCCTACGCATCATTCCCCATCTAAGCTGTACCTATCTCAGCTTCTCTTTCTGTTCATCAAGCCCTCAGTACCAGTTAGCAGAAGGAAGGGTGCACTCCTCAAGACTAGAACAATGCTCAGTTATGTCGCTGTTTTCTGCCCATTTTTCTGACCCAAGTCTCTACTGCTCATGGTACTTGGATTAATCATCAAATTAGACAAGGCAAAAGAGAATCGTCTACTTTCCCAAAGACCATCATTCGTATGTAGGCACAGTTTATAGTTGAAATCCTACTCTATCGAGTTACCTTTGACATATGAATATATGTATCTAATTCAAATTTATGTTTTCGTAATTATTGTGGCACCAGTGGTTGGGTTTGGTTAATGCCAGACAATGCTCTGCTATTGAACTATGTCCTCAACATTCTCTCTGCCCTCCTTTTCTTTCTTTTCTTTTGAGTGTTTTGAGACAGGATATCAATAAACTGTTCAGACTGGCTTCAAACTAACTCTATATCCCAGAGTGACCTTGGACTCACCATTTTCCTACCTCTGCCTTCCAAATACTTAGGGTGCTAGGCATGAACCACCAGGCCTGGCACCATTTCAATTTTTAATAAAATGCAATATCTATTGTGTATACATATATAAACACAGACTTCTGCTTATTGGGAAAGGAGTGGTTTAGCACCAGATAACATTTGCACAGCATTATGCAATCCCATTTACCTTTTAGTTTATTACTTCCTTTCCTTTGAAAATTTCATAGAAGTATATAAAGTATTTTGCGCATATGCATCCAGTTGCTCTCTCTTATCTCTCTCCTATTTCCAGTGAGCCTCTTCATCCCACTGAGTTCCTCTACTCCTTTAAAGCACTTGTTTATCCATTTGCTTATTTTAGGATGCACTGAGTTTAATTAGGGATGCTTACATAATCATATTGTGGTGGTTTGTATGATAAATGATCTCCACACGCTCACATATTTGAACAATTTGGTCTGTAGCTTGTGTCTCTGTCTGGGGGCGGTTATGGGCATTTAAGAGGTGGAGCCTTGCTAGAGAAAAGTACTTACTGGGGAGGGGGTTGTAGCCTTACTCCATTTCCTGTTTTGCCTTTTTATACATCATGTATAGAAATGAAAACAGGGCCAGCCAGCCTCTTGCTCCCGTTTCCATGCCTTCCCTGTTTCTATAGACTTTATCTCTCTGGAACCATAAGCAAAAATAAAGTTTCTTCCTTAAGTTGCTTTGGTTATCCTATTTCATCAGGTCAATGGGAAAGTAACTAATCTATATTAGTCATAATCAGTACCAGGAAGCAAGGGGAGGCTGGTGCCATGAAGAAGAACCTGTCCATGATGTTATCTTTGGAAGGAGGTAGAAGACTTTGGGACTTTGAATTAGGATAGTTCTTGGATGCTATAAGCAGAGTATAAAGGGCCATTCCAGTGTGAGTGAGTGTATATAACAACAGTTCATAGAGTAATCCAGGCAGTAGGACTGAGTCATGGGGTTTCAGAGGGGAACAAAGACTCTATTAGTAATTGGGCAAGAGGAAATTCATGTAATATGTTGGCAATGAGTTGGGCTACATTTGGCCGGTGTTCTTAGAACTAGCATAAGGCTGAATTTTTTTTTTTAAAAAGCAACTAATTTCTCTAGAAGAGGAAGTTTCACTACAGTATAATATTGAGCATGTAGCATAGTTATTACTGATAACTGTCATATAGATCTACAGTGAATAAATGCAACACATGGGGCATAAAAATGAAATATGTACATGTTAGAGAGGAAAAGGCATTGGTAAGCTGAGTACTACGGTCAAGTCATGTGGGGGAAAAGAGGCAGTGATTGTCAAGCTTTTGTTCCTCATTGGAAGGATAGCAAAGATGCCCTGAGCCTAGGAGATGACTTGCTTCCAGAAAGCAGATGTCTGGGTAAGCTTTGCAGTAGCATCGTCATACTGAAGCTACTGCTTCCCATTGAGATCCAGTCACTCAATGGTCACATATTCTCAGCACCATGACCAATTGTGAGTCTCTATATTAATTGCTGCTTATTGAAAAAAACCAAGGCTGGTAGTGAAACAACCTGTGGGTACACTGTCAACTTTTTCTTATACCTCTCTCGAAAGATGCCTATAATTTAGACAGGACCAATGGCAGAGAACCATGATTTGAGCATTGGCTTCAGCCAGCTATTATGACAGGACTGCATTTTTGTCAGGGTTAGAGCTGGAGGAATGGAAGAGGGGTATAATCTTGGAGGCAGTTATTCTGAAAGCCAAATAACTCAGAGTCGGGACATGAGACTTTTTTACTTAGCCTGTGTATCCAGGCATCCTGTGCCTGTCATTCTAGTCTTGACCCAGTTCAGAACATATTTAACAAACTTGTGAGTTCCACACATACACCTTAATGATTTACAAATCGATATTCATAGATCTTGGCTAAATTGCTAGATACCTTTGGGCTCATCTTGGTATTCTGTTTTCCACAGAAGAGCCAATTCCCCAAATCTTTGACAAATGAAGCCGCAGTAATGAACTCCAGTGGAATCAACTTGATTTCTTCAGCCTTCGCTGAAAATTCAGTGTAAACAATGCTCCAGAAAAAGGGCCATTTAATAATTGTTATTGCTGCTTGTAAAATGAGAATGCTGTTTATTTTAAGTTGTGTTTGTTTCTTTAAAGTGCTGTAATTAACATATCCTCATTATGTATAATGTTGGCTTTTATCATCAATAATTTGGGGTTTTATGGATAAGTAATGAAGTGGGTAGACTACCCAGGAGGTGGCAGAAAGTGAATTTTTGTCATAATGTCACTTTTATTTTTTTATAGTTTCTGTCCCCTAGCTCCAGAGGTAGTTTATGGGTATCTACCAGAAACTTATCATGCCCATTACTTCCGCTTTTCCAATACAAAATGCTCAAATTAGCACTCATCCAACTTCATAGTCACTAAAACAGAAGAAAAACTTCAATCTTAAAACAACTTTGTTACAAGGGGCTATATATTTTATTTCTTCTTAGCAGATTCAAATTTACTCACAGCAGTCCCAGACAGAAATTATAGGAATACAATAATATGCCAATTAACTACAGTCAACCAGTCCCTAATTCTACATCTCCCGAATGTCTGTATTATTAATGAAAATCCCTGCCATGCTCATGAAGAAATGTGAGAGCAAACTGAAAGGAAAATCACCCCACTCTTAATTATGGTTATAATTGCTTGGCTAGATGCACAATTCCTCACCTCGGGCTTCAAGTTCCCGGATCAAATGCTGCCCGGTTCTCTGTTGTGGGAAGCTGTGACACAATTAGGACAAGTCACCCAGGAGAAAGCCCAAAGGCCTCTCCACGAAGCACACAGCCAGAAAACAGGTCTAATTATATATTTGTTCTCATGTCCCCTCCCTGTGGCTTCAACACCCACCTGCCATTAAATGTGTCAGATGAGAAAAAGACTGAAAGCCTGGCTGGCTGGCGGTGCAGACCGAGCCCCTCCAGCAGGAAGGACTCCAGCGAGATCTATGTTTCGTCTGTGGCAAGTCTTCCAACACCATCACCAAAACTGATAAGGAGAGGAATGTCAGGGGTGCCGTAAAGACACAGGCTAAGGGACTCTGCCAGGGAAGTGGAGATGGAGAAACTCCACTGGAGACTATCTGAATCTCGAGTTGCTTTTTCAAAGGCAAGAATTTAGTCACCTTAGAACAAAGTTTGGCAAGTGCCAGATACTGCCATAGCCAGACTTGCAAAACCTCGGGCCCTGTGGGACCTTTCCGGTCCTCTCCCAGCTCTAGTCTCACCTTACACAGGCCGTCTGCCACGGCAGCCGGAGGTCTTTATTAAAACGGTGGCATCATCCAGTTCTGAGCTCATCTTAGATCTTAGGGAGGTCACAGGTACTAATGGACCTTCGCTTCCAGGGCCGTGTTAGGCATCATTACCACTGTCACCAGTCAAAGGGGAGTGAAAGGGGGTGGCTAGCCAGATCATGGGCTGCTGTGTTAGTAACATCCCCTTCCCTACACTGAAATATGCACTCTAAAATACGGGTTCCAGTGTCTTAGAGAAGGCCTCCAGGCCAAAGCTGATATGAACACCTCATAAATTTATGAGATGGGCTCTTCTCCTGAGGCCCATGAGGGATTTGGGGTTTATACTTAAGGTCTCCATTGTTGCCCCAACAGGGAGTCTATATTAACTGGCAAAATAGATCACCCACCTCATAACCTGTTTAAACCAACATTTACCTACTGAAATTCACTATTTTTTTTCTGCTTTCTCTTACTCACTGCAAGGAAGTGGTTCTTCCTGATTCACCCAGAAGAACTTCCTCAATTTCGTCTCCAAAGCAGGTATAGGTGAACTTTGGTCATGGGTGTCCCTAATTATGGAACCAGTCCAAAGATCAATTTCCCTTCTACACAGCCCCATTCTTTAGCCTGTGCCCCTAAGAATGCCCCTCTCCAAACCAATACAAGCCTGGAGGACAGGACACCAACCATCCTCCTTCCCAGCCAGGTGTAGTTGTGTTACAACTAGAGGTCACTTGGAAATTCACTCATTGAACACTGAGACCCCCCTCGTTTTCACTCCTGCACCAATGGAGGAGCCCCTGATTGCAGACCGGTTTTGCCCCTCCATTGCCTTCCCTTGTGAGCATTTCCTTCACATTGCTGTAGCTCTTTGCAAAATAGAATTCTGACACACAGTTGCCCCATGTTTCTAAACCGTTGTATGGAAATTCGCACATTTATGAAAGCAATACAGACCATGCCAAGGAAGGATATATCTTGTTAGCGGCCTTAATCAGAGAAGCCTTTCTTTCCAGGAAGCTCTGGGGAAAGTGGAGGCGGCTAGCTGCCCGCGGTGCTGAGAATACCTGAGGCTGAGTGCTCAGCTCTAAACAAGGCCTTTACAACACTCTCCCCAGAGCTCAGACACTGCAGGAAAAGAGATGGAGCGATTCCCAGAGTTGGAGGAGAAGGAGAAGGCTTACAAGATGTTAGCTTCTGGGAATAACTTAACTATTGCCGTCACGATTCTTCAATGACTACAGAAAGCTGCACTAGGTTTGCAGAAGGATGGCCCCATTTACAGGCGGACAAGGATGGAGGTGGGGCTTAGGGAACCCTACACGGCTCACCGAAAGAGGATGTCCGCCTATAGTTGTGACACCCGGCCATGCTTCAGTGGCTAGTCTCAATCCAAGGTCACACAGACGGACTTTCTTAAAATAAATGAGTTGCACAGCAGAACCCAATTACAAATATGGAAGGGAGGAGAACGTTGGTAAGTGTAGAAGGGAGATGAGAAAAGGGGGTGGGGAGCAGAATAACTAAAACCCATTATATAAAGATTGGAAACTGTCAAAGAGCCATCTTAATAAAAAAACCACAAAACAGAAAACATTCCTACTTCATAATGCTTCACACTTAGCACAAGTTGGTACACAGCAACAAATGCTAATTTGTATTAAATTTGAGACATTTAGCAAAATTCTAACCATGCAACAAGGTTTTAATACCCCGTAACTACAGATTGGAAAACTGATTATGGTGTGTGTCTGTGTGTGTACATACATTATTCATTTGTGTTGGTGTGCATGCATATGTGTGCAGCTGCATATGTAGGCTAGAGGAACATGTTGGGTGTTGTCCTCAGGTACTTCCCACCTTATTCTCTGGGACAAGGTCTCTTACTGAACCCTGAGTTCACTAAATTGGTTGGAATACCCTGAGGACCTGCCTATCTGTCTTCCTGGAACTGGGGTTATAGGCACACTGCTGTGTACAACTTTTTATACGAGTGCTGGGGATAGAACTAAGTCCTCATGACTGTGTGCTGTGAAATTCACCAATGGAGCCATCTTCCCAGTCCCGAGACATTCCCACATAGACTTATGGCAAACTTTGACGCTACTCTCTCTCTCTTCATACTTCCCGCACCATCTATTTCTCCCGCTCAATTTCTTCTTTGGTCTTTTCGATATCAAATCATGGTAGAGTTGAGGAAAGAGAGATAATAATAATAATAGGATGAGGAACTGAGAACATACAAAATTTAAGTCTGAAAGGAAGGTCTTACTAGAAAACAGTCCAGTCTGCTTAAAAGTATAAAATTCTCAACATAGAGTCAAGAGAAAATTGTGGTATTTTCCCACTGGTTGGTATTTAATTAGCCTTCTGCTATTGTCAATTGGCTCTGCTGTCACAGGAATAAATCATTCGCAAACTATTTGGGAAGCTTGTCCTGTTGCCACCACCATCTCATCAGTCCCTTCATCAGCTTTGTCATTATAGATCTCAGCCATTTCTCACCTTTTCAGGAACTCTACATTAATTTCACCTCAAGAAGTATTTGGCCACTATCATCTCAGCTATTAAATGTCAGATTCAGACATCTCAAACTGTGTGTCAAGACACCGTATTCTGGCAGCAATGAACCCATTACCTTCTTCTTTTCTCATGAAGCATGCTTTTTGCACGTCCCGAAAATTTCGTGCCACGGTTCTCACAGGAATCTGATGTTATTGTGGGTACCTAGAAGAATATTGGTTACCGGCTGTAATAATTCCCAGACTTCTGATGGACTGCACCTCCATATTATGCAAAAAGTGTCTGCTCATTTTACTGGGTGGAACTGGTAGAGAGGCATGGCAATGGGAAACAGCTAACCACCTGCTCCATTAGCAGGTTTCAGCTTCTCTACCAATATCAATGAATCCTATAAAGTGCATGCTGTATTTTTAGCAAAGAGAGGCATCTGAATCGATATGACTTTCGATGACTGACAGGAAGGCCATAGGGCTTGACCAATGTCTCTACAAAGTTTTTCTGTGAATACTCCCAAGGCCACATTGTTTGTCTTCCCTGTTTGTATTGCTTCATCATGTGCTATTAGGCGTGCCTGTCTTCTTTGTCCTTGTAATTACTAATGAGGGATGTTTGACTCACAAAGCATTTATAAAACACCTATATCCAGGCACTGCTCAGTGCTCCAGGGATATGGAAAAGAACCAGTCATTTTAGTATTTACTTTGATACAGATAACATTCTTGTAGGGAGACAGTTACCAAAGCAATAAAACACACATTTTAAGTAGAGATTAATGTTATTCCAGGAATAAACCGTGAAGTGGTTAATAATATTGGAGAGCAGGTACTTGTTTTGGTATTTAGGGAATCTCTTCAAAGAGATACAACTGAAGGTGAGAATCTTATTAGAAGCTGGCTGAGCAGACAGCTTTAGCAGGTGTCTTATGTACAAACACATGAAGATGCTGGATGGATTTAAGTTGGCCAATGAGGCCAGAGGACAAAGAGTAAGTGAGCAATGCTGTGCCATGTGCACAGCAGCTTTCTCTGGGCTGCATTAACCCCTCAGTTGTTCATAAGATCTTGAGTATCTGAGAATTGAGCTTTTAAATTGATTAAACTACAGAACAAGGAGGATACAAGAAATAGTTTCATACAACAAGCACATGGGAGCAACCCACACTGTGGCAACAGGTGTGCATGTTAGGATCACTCTGAAATGGACTGCACTGTTAGGCTATCTGCCACATTTTGAATCTACCATGAACATACGTGATATTTTGAGATTTCTGTAACTAGTGTCAAGCAATAGGAGATACCTGTGATGTTATATGTACTGATTATAATGTCACAGGTACCGCTGACACTTTAGTGACTAATATGATGGGGTATAAAGTTTCAACTAGAGGTTGACAAAATATATGACATTTTCTGTGAGGTTTCCAAACTCCCCGAGACTGCCAAGTCTGCACTGTGAGCCACCCACTCATGATGCAGGGTAGACAGTTGGTTCACCTTCCATGGAATGGAGGCCTGATGAGGAATTACACGTTTTGGTTTATTCTTTCATTAAGATTGGGAAGCACTGAATGTCTTACTTCAAACATTCCTCTGCCTAGGAACCCCACATGCCCTACCTGAGTACAGAAGGCACCCTCTGCAAGCCCTCCCCATGCTGCTGGGTGACAGCTCTCTGTGTAACCTCATTCATCTGCTCATAAACTTTCTTGGGACAAGAACTATGTACCAACTTGCTTTGTATAAACACTGCAGGGTGCCTGGGACAACCAACCATTCAAAGAGCACTTGGCAAATACATAAATGTAAACTGGACAGTCCTTGAAAGAATTTCATGTAAATCTAAGTTACCATAATTTTCTGAAAGACATTTACATAGAGAAATAAACAGCATTAAAGATAATATCTGAAGTGGAAATGGAAATGAGATCACTGGGTAGACAAAAGCAAGATGGTAGAGCTGGAGAACAGGGAGGAAGGAACGGGAAATTGAGAGGATGGCGGGCACCTTATCTGAAAAAAAAATAGACAAAAGTCCCCTTACTTTTCAAATAACATAAGCATTTGAATGAAAATAGAAGCCAACTCAGCATGCGAGCATGAGGACCTGATCTCCAGAAGCTATGTTTAAAAGAAGAAGAAAGAAAAAGCCTGGCATGGTGCTTATAATCTTGGTGCTGAGGAGGCAGAGACAACTAAAAAGGTCCATAGCCCAGTCATGCTAGCCTAATCCATGAGCTCTGGGATGAATGTGAGGTCCTGTTCTCAAAACCAAATGGTTGTTTCCTGAGGAGTGGAGGCTGGCCCGTGTCTTCCATTTGCACCTGCAGATATGTGGACCAACAGGAAAATGATCCCATTTGCATGCACACACACACACACACACACACACACATATGAATGCACACACACACACACGGACGGACGTGCATGCACACATACACACACTACAAGCTAGGTATGGAAAAGGGTAGATTGTAGCACACCAGCTGCTGAGCAACAATTTTGATCTGATGTGAATGGTTCAGAATCTTACAGTTTTACAGTTTGTCCCTAGAAAACTGCCAAAAGAAGCCTAACCGCAACATACTGCACCCATCTATGGATGAAGGAAGGCCTAGAATTCTGCTAGTTTTAGGAGATATGGAGAACTTTGCTAGATCTCTGCACCAAGGGCTGAAATAGGAACAGTGGCCATAGCTTTGCTCAAGGTAAAGTATTCATGGTATAGACCAGCATCTATGTTGTGTGCCTAATCACAGGATGCTGGTCAGTCTGGGAAGCCAGATCCCATAGACCAAACATCATACCACAAAACACTGGAATACTTCAGTCTCTCACTCCCTCTCTCTGTGTCTCTGTGTTTGTCTCTATCCATGCGTCTCTGTTTCTCTGTTCATTCTCTCTCTCTCTCTCTCTCTCTCTCTCTCTCTCTCTCTCTTTCTCTCCCCCTCCATCCATCTCTCCCTCTCTCCCACCCTCCTTCCTTCCTCCTGCCACATTTGGGACAGAGTTAAGAAGACCTGCTGTGCTATGACCTAAAAGCGTCAAAGGTATTCAGTTAACAAAGCCATTTAGGACCTGGCTCCTCCATGTTCCTTGTCAAGTAGAGTATCCCTGAGCAATCATGTGGTATAAAATTTGCAGCCAGGCCCTGAAAATTAACAAAGCCTCGATGCCTTCCTTTGTTCCATGGGTTTCTATGAAGGGTCTATCCTCTGCCCCTCCTGCCATCAGCCTATCATTATGGCTATCTCTTTTACTTCCACTTGAACTATCTCTTTTAATGAAGCTCCTCTTCAGGTTGAAAGGGAAACTCCTCTTTTGGTTAAGGCCCATTCATGTTGTAGTTGATACAATGAACTAGTCTTTCTTTATACTTTCCCACCTGAAGGCCCAATCATGCTCAAGGCCCTTTCTCCTAATCAAGTCAATTTCTGAAGTGTAAACATGCATCAGCTCTTTCTATAAACTTCCTGCTGATCCTCATCTACCTAATAGGAAAGATGTCTATATAGGATCAATGTGCAACTTCATGCAGGCTGTATTCCAACACTCAAAACCAGCACACAACAACTGTTCTTGTATCTATGTACTGTTGCCCAGTCTTCCTACATGTCAGGTTGTTGTAGTGTAACATCTTTTTCATTGCCATTTGGGAATAGAGCTACCTTTGTTTGACAGCGGTGGGACTATGAGCAGACAATGCAGAGGGAACTAGATCTGGGCAATGAACAGTAATGGAGCTACAGAAACTGCTTGGTAGAAGAAAAGAGAGTAGGATCATAGAATCCTCACCTAAGATGACAGTTGTGATTTTTCCTGTCTTCCCCAGCTATGAGTGGTCTTCAAAAATTCTATAGTGTACAGGAAGAGAGAGATTGACTGAAAAGAATACCACAGGTATAAGTGGTCTTTAGAAATTCTACAGTGTACAGAAAGAGAGACGCTGACTGAAAAGAATGTTCCATTCCACACTTCCATCCATCAAGTTGTCATCTGAAATGGGGTGGACTTCAAAATAATAGTGCTAGCTTGCAGTCAATTCTATCCTGTAAGTAAACCCAATAACTTACTGGTTTGCTACACTGAACTGTGATGAGATTATTTCTCCATCATTCTTATAAGTAATGAGTAGACAGATTTTCATGGATAAAAACAATAGTAAATAAAAACTCACAAACATAAGACATGGAAATGATATTTGTTAGATACGTTTTCTAAAGTCTTTATGAAGGAATAGGAAAAATAGTGACTAAAAAGATAGTATTTTATTAAAAGTAACAGTAAGTGCCATTCCAAGACTAATGCATTCTAAATGTGGCAGGGCTGATTAGTGAGAAATAAGGGAATAGAAGAGGCTATGACTTTCAGGGGGATTTAGAAATTGCCTGGGTGTGTTTGTCTTTTTATCATATGTGACAAATGAATGGGTTAATGTCAATATCTACGACTCTAAACTTCTGGAACTCTGATGACTCTTCAACATTGATCCAAGTTCCATCATGACATAGTGTAGACATGAGCACTTCAGATTGTCAGTAGCATGTCCTTTCGCTGAGCTCTCTGTCTAACTTGTCCTAAGTGTCATGCTGTAGACACTATACTCTTTATGAGGACACAAGAGTTGAACAAGTCATGAACACATCATTGTGCTTCCAGGAAAAAGCTCTCTCTCTCTCCTCTCTCTCCTCTCTCTCTCTCTCTCTCTCTCTCTCTCTCT
>LOEQ01002048.1:109763-129116 GCA_001685075.1 Bramus lutescens | reverse complement strand
CTCTCTCTCTCTCTCTCTCACACACACACACACACACACACACACAAACACACATTATATGTGCCATATCATAAAGAAACCCTTAGGCTCATGGCAGAAGAAATGAGAATCCAACTGTGGTGAGCCTCATGTGCTTATAAAGACCAATAACACAGTAGTCTGCTTCTACCACTGCGGGAAAAGAGGAGGTTTTGAGGCTCACAGTTCCAAGCTGGGATTTATGAGTTAAAGTCTGAACTATCATTTCTTTGCCAAGCAACCTTTGGCATTTTCCTTGTTTCTTTTATGCTTCAGTGTTCTCATTTGCCTTATTTGTACGACCAATTACAATGACTATCAGATGGGGGTTTTGTTACAAGTAAATGAGATAACCCAAGTGAGATGCTGAGACAAAGAAAACATTTGACACCTCAATATTTATGGCTTGTTCTTTCTTATTTTTCATTCTGAAAGGACCAAGTTCAACTTGTTTTTTTTTTCTTTTCAAAATGGTTACCCTTGCCTTTTGTGAGTAGAGCAAAAGGGTACTGTTTTGTCAGTGGAGTAGGAGGCCACATTTTGTTCTGTGTTTGGGTTCAATACAGAAAACATGAAAATCATAGATCATGGGACTTGGATCAGATCTCTCTCTCTCTCTCATTCATGTGTACACACACACACACACACACACACACACACACATATATATATGCATAGACACATATACATGCACACACAGATAATCTGCTATACACCTTGAAGAGGTTTTATGCTTCACATGGTTTTAATTTCAGGATTCTGAGCCAGTGTTAAGGCACAAGCACCTAGGAGTTGCACAGGCAAAGCCATGATGTACGGGTGGAGGGTTACTTAAATCTTGTTCCTGTTGCAACAGTCTCACAGTTTTTTTTTATCACATATTTAAAAAATATCCGCTTCAGAGGATACACTATCCCAACCCTGTGAAGAACCCTATGCCCACCGTACTTAACACATAGGGAATTCATTTTCCTTTTCCCATTTCTCCTTAACAAAACGTGACTATCTGGGGGGCTTCGCTTACTGCTGGCAAATGGCCATTTCCTGCCTCCAGACAAAAAGGCTTAAAAGAATTTGCAAAATATACCCGCTGAAATCCTCAGAAGACATCTAATAACTTAGAAAGGAAAGAACGTTTTGATGAGTTAGGGTGAATGAATCAAGAACATGTGGATCCCATTTCCCCCAAGTTTGAATTTGTAGAGAGAAAAACTCCTTAGAAAAATGAACTTCATAGATGTCACAGAACCCAAGGGAAAAATAGATGAGATGATTACTTGGCCTAATACATTCCTAAGCTGCCCTGTGCTGAGCTGAGGCACACCCAGGTCATTTGTAGCTCAATTTGGTCTGTCAAACACACAACCATCAGGGTCTAATTGTTTTCAGAGCAGAATTCTGAACATCAAAAAATCCAACCATGGCTAGTGTTTTCTGCAAAGAGTTTCAACACAGGGTTTTCTTGTCAAAGACCTTAAAGGAAAGTAATGTTATTAGTGGCGGAAGATTCTGAAAATGTATGTAGCACATCTCCAGACCCAGGGCCTGATCCACAGGTGGATGGCATAAACAAGGGCCAGTAGGGACAAACCAGAATCAAGCAGAAAATCATCTTACCCCCCAAGCCAAAGGTACCTTCATGTCCAGGGAAGATTAACTTGCAGTGTCGGACTGTTTTATTTCTAGGAACAATATAAACATACAAGAGCCAAGATGTAGACTTGTAGACTTTATTTTAAAAGCTGTCTGCTGTAATTACTCAAAGAATGTATGTGCTGATAATTTTTTAAAGCTATTAAATACATTCCTTGAAAAGAGACATCTAAGAACATATGCATGGATAGTGCACATTAGTATGATATAAAAAACATACAAAGGCTATTTTTTATAAAAGAGAGGAGAGGGCCCCCTAATACATATGTACAAAGTGTAACAGAAAGCATTATAGCAACTCTCAAGGATATTTAATGAGAGCTGAGACTATACCTTTTTCATAGATACCTGCTGATTTATTCACATGCCAAAGGGTGCTAGGGTCCTGAAGAAGGAAGCACCCCTTTGTAGCAAAAGAGTATCAGACCCTCTGCTGTCCAGGCTGCACCCTAATCCCAGGCTTCTGCTTTTTTTTATTATAAGGCCTTTTCAGAGAAAGGTCTATGTTCATAGTTTCCACACTGTGGAGAATGAACGATCTTTTAGCAACAAACATTCTGTCTGAAAAAATTATTGAGATTAACTGATTTAATCCCTCTCAATTAGGAACCAGACAATTGAAAAAAATGCAGGAAGCTATTCTCCCACAAATGTTGATGCAGTAGACTTTAGATATGGACCACTATTTGATTTATACTCACTTTCCTTAGCTGTTCATCTTATTTTGCAGAGAAGAAAGAGGTCTAAAAGGTTGGATGCAGATTCTCTCTCAGAATATCCTATTCCCAGACCAACGTCCCACCGAGTAGATGATGAGCTGCCTGGGTCATTAGTTGAGCATTTTATTGTGTAACCTATGTAACTGGCAGGAAAAACAGGGCCACAAGGAGAGATCTGCTGGCCAGAAACAGTCAATATTTATTACAAAAAAAGCAGTTGAGTTATTCTTATGGCATATTCAGGCAATAAAGTCAGCACATAAAGTGAACATTTAATGTTTTCTTCAAAATCCTTTCAGAGGGAACTATCTTGGAAAGTGACACAGCATCCCCCAATAAGCCTAATAAATCCGTTTCCATCAGCTTTAGGAGGAATTGCTGCAGGGTTCTGTAAGCCTCTAAAAAAGAAACCAAGCAAACTAATAACAACAACAGCAACAAAAGCTCAAGATGAAGTTTTCATTCTGCAATCAGAATGTAAGAGAAATAACATCTTGACAGTCTAGCATGGCATCGTTGTTTCTCTCAGCTAAGCAACACCACGTGAGAATTTGGGTCAGCTGGGAGAAAGGGGGAATTTCCATGTGCATTTATAGGCAAGTTTCTTGTGGGAACTGAAAAGAAACTACAACATTTAAGTTATCCGGTTATCTCTGTGTCTGTTTAGAGTGTATCCGATGCATGTACTCACAGCATCTCTTCAACCCTGGCTGTCACATGCTCCTGTGCCCAGCAGCTGACATGCTGCAAGGCTGACACCCTTTCTATCAAAGCAAGCTTAAAACTCGGATCAGGTTCTAATTGTTCAGCCTCTCTTCTTCTCCTGTATCTTCAACTTTGGGATTAAAGATGCAAACACTACATTTTGATCAGATTTTGGCAACTTGATGTCATAACTGTAGAGCCCATTTTCTCCTATTATCTGCTTAGGGGTAATGAATGACCATCTCACAAACAGACTCAAGATGTTGGTGTGGACTTCTAAGTCATCTACGAATTTAAACAAAGCCAACAGGATCTGATTGACAGGGAATATGTTACTGAGTGAGCCCTTCTGCCCCTGGACTCACAGTGACATCCTCCAATATTGTAAGATTCAAGATCCATACTTTTATGAAGTTTCTTCTAGTGTGTTGAGCCAAGGAATTGAAGAAACAATTGCTTTGCGAGGCCTATTTGAATTTCACATGTAGAAAGCAGCAGTGCCATCATCGTGAGAAGTCAGTTCTCAGGGAGCCCTCCTCGCTCTGACCTGAGTGGAGAAAACTGAGACAGTCCTGGCCTTAGCTGCAGTTTCTTTCTGAAGCAAAGTCCTGAATTAGACCCTTGCCAGTAAGAGTAAATCATTTAATTCTTCACTGATGGGAAAGCTCTCTTTGTTCCTCTCTGGGATGAAACTAGATGACAATGACAGGTTTGAAGATTTTTTTCCTTCAATCAAGACAGCAAGAGTCTGGCCCAACTACTATACATGGTAGGGAAAGCACTCTTTTCCACTCTGTTGAAAAGTAGGAGAGGCACATGCTCCCAGTTTTCAGAAGAGGTGTTTAGAGAGTCCTTCACCAGGACCTCCTTGTGTAGTTTTTATCTGTGTCTAATGTAGAACCAACTGCATCCTCAGAGCTTTAGTTTCTATTTATAAAAATATCACATCATTTGGGTAATCAGCACATTTAATTTCACGAAGAGCTTTAAAAGTTGGCTATTTTCAAACTGCCGTGTAATCCGGATCAATTACAGAAAATCAACATGGCATTCTCTCCTCCTAAATAGGTCAAGGTCGTTGGTGCTCACTCTAAAGACAAACACGATTTGAGTCAGTGGCCATCTTTAAGACATGGAGCTATGATGGGCAAATATTGTTTGATGTTTCCTGTCACCTGAGGTGCTTGGAGAATAACGAGATGAAAGATTCATAGGTCAGACTCTGACATAATGACACAGGCAATAATACTATGGCTGTGTCCCTGGGCCTGATCCAGAAGACGTATATCAATGGCAATAATCCTGAACTGGGAAGGGCATGGCCTGCCCTCCCTAGTTTACAGACTATGAAACTGAGTTCAGAAAGATGGAGATGATTGTCTAGAATTGTTTAAGAGAATAGGAGAATACAATTAGAACTCTCTTTTTCAATTTCCAGTTTATTCTAATCTACATACCTAACCCTGTTGAAAATTTGAATAACTAGTGGTCGATACAATTAAGTCATAATTATTCTACATACTCTATTTTAGAAAGCCACAATTTCCATTCTTGGTGCATAAAAAAAGCAGTAGTCTCCTCCTGCCAAGGCTCATGTTCATTGTGGAAGAGCCAGAGGCAGTGGATGACTACAAGGGATGTATCTTCAGGACACAGAACAGCTACGAACAGCTATGCATAGTTCCTCACAGTAGATGTACAAAACACATACAATCCCAAGCCAGAAAACTCCAGTATGGAGATGGGAATTGGGTATACAATCCCTTCCTTAGGGAAAGACAATTTTCTATGACTACAAACCCTGGTACCTCCATATTCTACAGTGGAAGGTCACATATATGAGAGTACTTGGTCATGATTTATCTTGATGCATTTTTTTTTAAAGAGGAAACAAAGTTAAGTTTGCAGGGAAGAACTGGAAAGAATTGAGGGGTGAACATGCTCAAAATACAGTGTGTGAAACTCCCAAAGAACTAAAGCAAACTCTTTTAAAAAGGAAGCTTAGCTGCCTGCCTCTGATATTGATAACCTCATGCATATGGTCCTGTTTGCAGTCTGCCCCATAATCTTGTAGACTTCTTAAGAAATTCTGTAAAGAGACCCGTTCTCTTTCTAACACAGCAGTCCCAGCCCTGGTAACATTGCATTCATGTAATTTGAACAACCATTTTGCTTTGTTTATAAGAACTATACTCTGAAATCTAGTTGTAGAAGGACTCTATGTCACATGTTCTGTGTTCCTTCAAGGCCTCTACTTAGTCCTTGTTTCCACTAAAATATGTTTCCTATGTATCTTGAGGTTACAGCAACAAAGGAGGAAGACACAGGCATCAGAAACTAACATATCTTTAGCTTTTCCTCCTGTAGGAAACATTCTTCTGCATTTGTCTCAGACACAATACTCAATTATTTGTTTTTTCTAAAGTAAACACTTGAAGGATATGATTTATTCCACCCACACTAGTTGTTAAGTGAAACTGGAAGAGGGGCTGTCAGGGGAAGGAAGTGAGAAGAAAAACCAGTTGGGAGAGGGGGAGGGCAAAAGGATACAGAAGTGATCAGTGAATTACTATCTAGAATAGCACAATGAATCCCGTGGGATTCTCTGATTAATATGTGTCCATAATTATAGAAAATGTCCTTTAAAAAATCCCTCCAAATGATTTTTATCCATTAATCAATTTTGAATCCTGTGCCCTAACTTAAGTTTTATTTTGGGTTGTCAGAAGTAAATGTGGCTAACCATTCAATTTTGCTATAAGATACTTCATTTTACCCCCAATTTTGATGTTTTTTTTTTTTTACACAAGGCAACAGAATGGACTCCAGGATTCTGCCAGCTGTCCAACAATCTGGGACATCTTCAGCAAATGATCTTCCCAAAGCTGGCCACCTGCCAAATGGCAGGGAACATAACAGCTGGTACCTCTTATGCCCCATACCTCTAAGCTTCCCCACTGTTCTCCTTTCCCAACTCCCAGTGGCAGAGGAATTCCAGTGAGAGATTCTAACTAACCTATTTGAAGTTCCTTGCCTAAGTTCGGCTGTCAGGGCAACCCTAGAAAACTCATCACTGGCCTTGGAAGTAGGTTCATATCATGGTGTGAAATAGGAACTTCTTTTACTTTGAATTACCACACTTGCAAAACTAGTTATAGAAATGGATTCCTTGAAGAGTCTTTTATAAATATATAATAGTCTATGTTACAGAGCCTAGCTGTCTATCATTGAGGGCAGAAACTCAAGGTAGGGACCGAAGCAGAAGCTATGAAGGAATACTGCTTACTGGCTTGCTCCCCATGACTTGTTCAGTTTGCTTTCTTTGACAACCCAGGACCACCTGTCCAGGGATGATCCCATTCACCATGGATAGAGCCCTTCCATACCAATCATTAAACAAGAAAAGGCCCCATAGGTTTCATCACAGCTAGTCTTATGGAGGTGTTTTCCAAACTGAGGTTCCTTCTTCACTGATGCGTATAGCTTGTGTCTAGTTAACAAATAAGCAACAACAACAACAAAATACCAACCAGCATACTACCAAAGGCTATAGGACAAAATGTTTGCCCTCCTTTAAGAATAAGTTTTTATGTACTTAGAACTCTTTTTAGACCCCTATATAAGAATCCCCCCTTGCCTACTGAAATATAACCCCACCTCCTGAACACCTTGTTTTTCTGGGTTCTCTATGTAATGCCTTAGGCTCCTTCTTTTTTGTGCCAATATGATGGACAGATCATTCTGAGCAAGAGAGTGCCAACAGGGGAAGATGTATATATGTACCTCATATATGAGGGTGGGCATTAACAGGTACGCTAATGCACAAAGGATTATAAAACAAAAGTTGTATGAATACAATCCTCCTAGGCCTTGCCATCTAAATAGCCCCCCTTGAAATAACAAAATTGGGACTCAAGAAGTTCTTCCCCGTAAAGTAAGAACAATGGGGAAAGAACATGTGGGCAGTCTTACCTCAGTGTCTCAGAGTTTCTGATGGAAGTCAATGGAGGCATGTTGGCTAGCTGACTCCTAAACTACATTATCCTATGAAGTATGGCTCTTCCTGAGCTGATGAGCGCTATGGAGCAAGGCAGCACCCTGGAAGGGTTTCAGTTTCTAGTGCCAATACTTTAAATAGCCTGTGGTATAGATGGTAAAGTAGCCTGAGGGTGAAAGTGCTGGCGCTCTCTTCACTTGAGAAGCTCCAGCACAGGGCATGATATGTTAGCCACAAATACTGAGACCTCTAACTGAGAGATATTAGATTCTTTGAGGCTTGACTTTACCTCTAAAAGTGGAACTGAGAATAAGAAGGCAAAATGACCAAAATTTTGCACTTGACAAATTTCAACAAAGATATTCTAAGTGTAGGAAGTATTGTGTATGTGAGGAAGGAAAAGAAGAAGGAAGGAAGGAAGGAGGGAGGGAGGGAGGGAACAGAGGGAGGGATGGAGGGAGGGAGGGAATAAAAAACCTACAATGTATTCAGATCATCAGAGTAATTCCAGAGGAAAAACAGCATGGCACACCTCAAAGCCTGTGAATCAATTTCTTCAGTCATGTTATACTTGATGAGCATCTTGGCTTCCACCTCCTGACCCTCTTGAGAAAGTCCAGAGATATATTTTTAGAGGAGCATATATGGCTGCTGATTCTTACTAGCATAACCGTATTCCTGCACAGGATACAAAGAATTCAAAGACGGCACTTAGTTTTCTAAACAGATAGATTCCAACCTTAGATTCCCTTCAGAACTAAGGCTGACACTGATACTAAACTAAAGTCATCACCAGAAGGGAATTCTGAATACATCATTTATTCCTTCTCGGCCCTGTCTATTGGGTGCACCCCATGTTTCAGAAAGCTGAAGGAAAGTACATTGTATTTCTTGTAAACAATCACCCACAGGAGCTGGAGTTTAGCATGAAGGATATAATTTTCCAATCATCAATGTAAACATTATTTCATATTTCATTTAAAACCTTCTTCTGGGAACCATAGCAATCCTGTGGCATTTCATGTCAGGGACATAAGGCAGGTCCCACACTGTTTCTTTCCTTCCTCCATCCCTCAGTCCCTTTCTCTTCCCCTCTTCCTTTCTGCCTCCCCATCTCCAAGGGGATTCCAAAACAAAAGTGACAAACAGTTTTTAAGACTGCATATTTTCAAAGATCTCTGCCAAGCAGGGAAAAAAATAGCCTTGGCAACGGAGGCTAAAGTGTCACAGTCCCTCTGTGATCTGTAGTGAGGAAAGCAGCGGCTGTGTCCTTGTCAAATTTGCATGAGAACTGCATCTAGACGGTTCAGGAGGCCAATGAGCGTTTCTTCTGTAGATTCCAAATTGTGTTTCCCAAGGTGGAGGAATGTATCCAACTCCTTCATAAACCCTTGTTTGGTATCCGAGTGTTTGAAAGCACAGGGAAGCGACAAGGCCAACTACTTCCATGCAATGTCAGCCAATATCTTAGTGCGTGCGTCCTTACAATGTAATTATGAGGGCCTAGATTTGAATTCTCAGCAGTCATCTAAAACTCGGGGGTTGGTCGCACATGCCCACAGCTCCAATACTAGTCACAGTGGGGGTGGGGGAGGTAGAGATAGGAGGAAGAGTTGCTAGAACTTGCTGGCCAGCAGGCATGCCCAATGAGCTTCAGGTAGAGAGTGATTGAGTGATTGAGAAGGACAACAGATGCTCTCCTCTGGTTTTCATGTGACTTTGCATGGAGCACACACATGCATAACAAACATACATACACACAGGCAGAGGCACACACACATGTACATACACAAACACACACATGACCAATGTCTTTATTTCTAAAGGCTATTCATGATAAACTTAAAACCAGTTTTGGTTTCCAGATGCCACTGGGTGACCCTGCAGTTTGGGTAATACCAGGTAACATCTGAAACCTCAGGTAGAAATGAGACTGATTCTGCTTCCTCTACACAGCCTTTCAGCTCATCAAGCCACATCTTTACAAAGCTACATAAAATGACAAAAAGCTACACCACAGGTGTTGCACTTCTCCCACAAGGCACAGAGTAAACCATTGAAATGAAATGGAAATGATACCTAACATTTTTAATCACAATCTGTTTGTGTAAAATACATAGTTAAAAAAATATGTGTTCGGAAGTGGCCCCAATGTGAGTGTGTGATACAGTGAAGCTTCTACCTTCCTCCATTATAGAAGAAAATCAACTTTGAGTTTAAAAATGCAGAAGTGGAGTGTTTCCTGTGTCATTCATTTTTAACTTGTGAGTAGGTACTTAATAAATGAAACAGGGTTTTCCCCCAGTGACTCGCTCATTCCAGAACAGGATCTAGGTCTGCTGGGCAGAAGAAGCATTCCAATGAAGCAAGTCATGAAATCTCCATGGACTAGCTAGAGAAACCTACATATCCCACAGTCTGCCTAGATGAGCCTATGGTTACCCTCAGGTGAAGTATGACCTCCCAGCTGAATGACTGTACCTTCCAGTAGTTTTAACAAGAACTTCCTGGAATGCTAAGCATTTGAGTTTCTGTTATTTTGTAATTGATGGAGGCTCAGATTCCCTCCACTGTGCGACCAAGATCTGATTACAACTTTAAGATGTCAGTGTATCCATTCCCTGGAAAGCTAGCGATTTCCCTTAGACAACATTGTTTATGCTTTGTCTCCTAAGACTTTCTTGAAGAGTTAACACATTCACTGCAGGCTATAATGTGCCTGCTCCCTTGGGGAATTTGAAATATTGAATATGACCCCAATAAATTGGAACTATCTTAGAGCATCTGACCCTTTGCAGCTTTTAAAGTGAGAGACATCCTGTTCTGCTTCTATAGGAAAATTACAACTGGGTACACTGCCACAGAGACCAATAGCCAAATGCCATATGAGTCCCTGGTGTCCAACAATAGAGCAGGTACTGTACAAACATTTCCTAGGATAACTTCCAGATATGAGTGGGGGATGTCTCAGAGCATTGGAGTGGAGAAATCATGATTTCACATGAAATGATATTTTTAGGTGCAAGAAAAATGAGGAATGTGTGAAACTGTCTATGATACCCCACAGCAGACACCTCGAGTTAGAAGTATGAGCCCTGGTTTCACTGCACATTTCCATAATATCCCTTCATTTTACTTTCCTATTTCTGTAATAGAATGACTCCTTGAGAAAAATCCAGCTCTTACAGAAATGTTATTATTCTACCTGCTGTCAATGTTTTTAAATAGCCAATTCATAACTTTCCCTTCAGTTTGGACTTGGCAAATTCTAACATTTATTTTAGCTGAAGATGCCAATGCACAGCTCACCCCCCTTGTCCACCTCTGATGAGACCTCTAGTTTCTTACTCTGTATGTTAATACTTCAATCATGTTTTCAGTTTCTTTGCCTCCCCGCTGTGTCCTGTGTTGTGGGATAATGCATTTGGCTGGTCTTCTCAATGCAGTAACTCAGCTCTTAGGAGTAAAAAATTCCTTTTGGGTCTTTAAGTTTTCTAGTTTTCACCTCTTGTTCTTTGTTGTTGTTGTCTGTTTGTTAGTTTTGCTTTTGCTTTGGTTTTTCTGTTTGTTTTTTAAGTGTTGTTTCATCTCATCCACACCTGTACAGTTTGTTCAGCCAGGCTCCCTTGGGCATTTTCTATGGTGTTTGTTAATCTGCCATGAAAGCCATTGCCTCACAGGTCAGATGTGGAGAAAACTAAGCTAATGGGCAATGGGATCAGAACACGGACCAAAGGACTCCAGTTGGGACGCTCATTGTATGGAAAGGCTTTTTCATGGCAGCTGCTAGCGGCTTGTGAAATTACATAGAATCCAGCTAACTGTTGTGTTCAGAAAAGAAGCTTATCCACCCTAAAGATTCAGAAAGGAGAGGGTTAGTAAATGGCAAACTGTGAAAGCTCACTAATCATGTGACATCAGCCATTTATTGTGTGACAGTTGAGCCTTCTGAGAAGTTGCCACTGAATTATATGTTCATCTGAAGAAAGGACGAGAGGCCACTGATGGGAGATTGTATTATCAATATTCCCCTTTTTAAGAAAAAAATGTCAGGGATTTGGTCAAATAAAGGTCTCAGTGCCTGTACCCTTAACATTAAGCTTAGTGCTGGCTTTCCCTCATCCAAAGCGGACTGACTGACCTGTGAGTGGACAGACAGAATCATGATGGGGCCATGTGACAACTTAGGTGAATGACAATAATGACAGTAATATGATCATGAAGTAACAGTAATTAGGGAACTATCAGAATGAGGACAAAAAGTATTGCCATGTTTTTTAACTGTGGGTATAGTTTGAGATTCTGGTCACCTACCAACCTGCTCCAGGCCTGGTGTTAAATGGCTAAGACTTCCTTTTTGTGTACTACAATTCATTTCTGTGGCAATTCTCTTCTGCCTAAACTGGTATGTTTCTTTCACGCTATCAGACTGACACTATGTTGCTCTTTCACTTTGCCTATCTTAGCATGAATAAACAGCTTTTATATCAAAGAATTGGTTGGATATCTAAAATAAGCTTGTACTTGATTATCTGCAATGTCATTCTTTTCTTTATACTTTCATTTAAATAGGCCTTATAACATTTCTCTTCATCTCCATGAGTATATGAAAAGTTGACTTGGGAGCATAGGCCAAATATTTAGTTCTCATTCTTGGCTCTTCTGTATTTGTCCAGTTCTATGCTGGCACTATGTTGAAGCCACCTTTACAATAGACTTCACCATTTTTACTGATATTCAGCTCTTCCTATTATGTAAGAACTTTATTATTCCTTAGCTATTGGATACCTTTCACTGAAATAAAATATGAGGCAAAGTTATATGTAGAATTTCAGGGTTTTTTTTATGTGTTCTCTATGTTGAGATGACATTTCTGTCAGCCTGGGTTCCTGAGTGTCCTCTGACACTCAAGATGCACAAATAATGTGAACAACAAATAAACATTTCTATTTTATAACTAAAACTGGGGGATGTTTTTAATTGTGGAATAAGCTATGCAACTCACTGAAAACAACTTTCAAAACCTCTGAAGTGTTAAAACCCATCCTTGCTACTTCCTTTCATACTACCATTACCATCCCAAACTCCCTGTGTTTTACCTGGATTTGCTGCAAGGGTCTCTTGGTTGGCCTCCCCACCCACCCTTCTCTGATATTTCTAAAGGACAGTTTCCAAAAAGCAGTAACATTTACTGCTTAAAGGTCATGTTCCTCCCTTACCCTAAACTCTGCAGGAACACTAAGCTAGGAGTATGGTAAAGCCTCTCTGTCAACTACAGTGCCTATTATTCAACTTCTGCCAGTCTCCAAATTTGTCTCTTGCCATTCCTCCATCAGCAACCATCATACCCCTGGGCAGCTGCTCTCTCTTGCCTCACTCTGCTTTTGTCTTCTTGTTCCTTCCTTGTGGAACGTTCTACCTCAAGAGCTCCATGTTGCTTAGATCATTCTTTCTCATTAGAAAAATCTTTCTTCCAAGATTCTAGCCTCAGAACAGTCTCGGTGGCTTCTGAACCCACATCGCCTCATAACCCATTATGTAGCTATGAAGCTTGATTGTGTAAAGAATTTTTTGGACTGTCTTCTTTCTTTATTTACTTAATTTATTTCTCTCTTCACAGACTATGAATATCAAAGGACAGGGATTATTTGTTTTAGTGCTTTGTCCCCGGAAAAAAATGTTGCTTTAGTGGATTTCAGTAAATATTTATCAAGTAAATGAATTAATGAAACGCTCACTGAAACAATCAAGATGTCAAAACAACACTGCAACAAAAGACAAGTGAATCGGAAGCAACGTTCATTCACAGATCTTTAACCTAGTTTGTTTGGTTAAGAAGAGAAAACCCTAAATCAAAATAGCATTAAATAATCAGTTTGCATAGCATTTATCTATCACCACTTATAATTTATTTTCTAAATACTTATTTATTTATTTTGCATTCCAACTGCAGTTTCTCCACCCTCCTCTCCTTCCAGTCCCTTTCCACCACCTCCCCTCCAGAAATGCCCCACCCCCATCCACATCTTCCTATTGGTGGAGGGGGAGGACAGGCCTCCCATGGATATCAACAAAACATGACATATCAAGTTGAAATGAGACTAAGCTCCTTGCCTTGTATTAAGGCTGTACAAGGTAGACCAGTATGAAGAATATGGTTCCAAAAGCCAGCAAAGAAGTCAGAAACAGCCCTTGTTGGAACTGTTCAGAGTACCATAAGACAAGACCAAGCTACACAACTGTCACATATATGCAGAGGTCTACTTATAATTTATTTATACAGTAAAATCTAATGCATCCAAATTAATTAGCTGACCCTCTTTAGTTTATATGTAAACAAAGAAGTCGTAAAAGTTAACCAGCACAAGATATATTTAATAGTGCCCTAACTAATGTGTTAAGCAATCAAAATGTCCTAAATTTTTTACAATGCCTAAAATGTACACAAGGATAGGATATGAAATCAAAATGTCATTATTTGTAGGCTCGTGGGTCAAGAAAGTCTGACTACAATAAGCTCAAAGAGAGACTAGGCAAGAGAAATCGATAGGAGACACTAAGAATTTTTTTAAATAACTCTTTAAACAGTCTACCTTGGATTAATATGTCACTATAATTTGTCAATGAGCTGTATACATCAGTAGTATGTTTTACTCTTCATCATCAGTTTCTCAATGGGAGGTATTAATGGCACTTATAATCATAGGTCAAGATGACAAATATGAACTTTTTCCAGTCTCTATATTCTAGAGTTATCATTCAACAAAAGGAAGGTAACAGGGTGTGTTATGCATTTTTTTTCTAAAAAAAAAAAAGGTATCATTGTAAGGAACATTTTCTATGACAAAGACATGTGGATGATAAGTGAATTCAAAGGGACTCAACTTCTTTCTTTGGCTTCAACGATATTGAAGTGAAGAATGGCTGTGAGACCTGAGATGAGAGACCAATGCCTGTGACTTCCCACACTTTAGTATCTTATCTAACTTTTTGTTGCCAGAAAAGGGAGATCGTGGCAGGAACTATCCCCAAATCCCCCCAAAAAACTGTGGTAGAGATAAGACATATTTATAAGTTGAATGTATTATTCTCTTGTTTTTCTTTTCCTTGTTGAGGCAAGTATCCACTAAATTGAAGTCATAGTCTACACACATTTCATATTTGTGGAGAGGGAGGAACAGACTGCAGATTGTACATATCTTGCCATATGATTTTTACTTCTACTAGAGTTTAAGGATATTTATATCTGGTTATGGAATGGTGAAATTGCAGTAATTGGAAGATGACACCGATGTTTCTTTGCATGCGCAGAAGAACAAAGCTGGTTCTCAATAGGAAACATTCACAGTCCATTTCCGTACTCAGTCATTTCCAAATAGTCTGTCTCCTTCCCAGAGAGAAAGCTAAATTCACAATCATGAATGAAAGCAAAAATCAATTATTTAGTTGCTCTCTAGCGAGGAAAATCAGAACAACAGAGGAAAGCACACAAGACTTTGCCTGAAACCCCCTTGCTCTTCTGAGAGTCAATGGACAAACTCCTGGAGTGTATAACTTCCTGTTTCAGCTGTATCGCTGCTTTATTAAAATGAGTAACTCTCTTGCTCATCACTCAACATGTTCCAGCATAGTCCATACACTTTACTAAACTAGTAGAAATAGAGATGAGATGAAAGCATTTCATTTCACAATAAAAAAGGAAAAAAAAAACTTTGGCCATAACAGCCTAGTTAACAATGATGTAATCTTACTGCAGTCCCATACCTAGCAGTCATATCAGGAAAAGATGGAGCCTGTTAACAGACATTGCTTTATGGCACAGTCCCCTGACAACAAAGACAAAGCAGGTTGTCTAAGGAAAACGGCATGGGAAAAATGAAGAACTATCAGGAAATCCATTCCAAACTCCTGCTCACACACACCATACCGCCTGGAAGACGCAAAGGGAAGAAGAAGAAGGGGCAAGGAGTCTGTTCTCCCGGCTCATCTTCTTCTCCACCAAACCTATCATTCTATCTACTTCAGCCAAATGATTCGATGAAAATATTTAATCCTATGTAACCCAAAATGAAGAAAAGTCCGATGTCACCGACATAAGGACCAGGTCTGGTTGATACTGATGCGGTTCATCCACTGGCTTTTAACATAGGATCAAATCACATTGTCGGGAATGTTTCTTATGTTGGTTCTCTTACCTCCTGGTGATTCTTGGCCAGCCATTCCTTAATCGTGTCTAGGGCAATGACTGCAGCAGGCTCATTTGGAAAACCTAAATAAAGAGCATAAGGAAGCAAATAAATAAAACATGGAAGGGATACAGAAGTCAACCAAGGCTTAAGATTGTATTGAACTTATTTTACATAGTATTTCATTCAACAAGCAAGTAAAATAAGGCCAGTGGTGATAAATTTTACTTGGGTATAAAACCTTCAATCAATAACATGGTATAAGACTAGCTCTGTAGCAGTTCCAAAAAAGAGAAGGATTTAATAAAGATACCCACAGCATTCACATATACTTAATAGCTTATAATGTACTTTATTCTTCTCAGTAGTGCTCACATCAAAGTTTACTCTTTGCTTCAGTTTTTTTGTAACTGAAATAGAATTTTTTATGCAATGTAGTCTAATTACATTTCCCCCATTCCTCTGAGATCCACCCCACCCACCCAAGTCAACATTCTTCTTTACTTTCTCCCATTAGAAAATAAACAGGCATCTAAAAAAATAATAAAATAAGACAATATAAAAATAAACATGAATAGGAAAAAAACAAATGAGCCAAATGAAAAAAACAAGAAACACATATGGACACAGAGACACACATTGATAAGCAGAGAAATCTCACAAAAGTACAAAAATGGACACCATAAAATATAAATGAATGACCTGTAGTATTAAGGGGAAAAAAAGAAAATAATGCCCAGGTGAAGCATTATGAGACAAGAAAACAACCCAACAAATAAAAAAGTAACTACCAAAAACATTGAGTTTATTTTGTGTTTGCTATGCCTTTTCAGCTTTAAATTCCAGTAAATGTGGCTCAGAGAAAACATGTGGTTGATGTGGGAATCATTAGTGCAATGTTTTATCAGGGAACTCCCACAAAGTAAGGAAGATAACATGCCAAATAGCTATACATACGACAGAAATCTATTATCAGTAGTCAATGATGGTGATTCCAGCTCTACTTGGTGATTCTAGCACTACAGATAATGTCTGGGATGAAAATCACATCGACTAAACTGACCTTCTGGTGTGGCTTGATTTTACCACAGCAGCAGAAGTCACTCAGCATGTGACACACACGTTTGGAATGTCAAACACACACCAGCATGACTGTTTAGCTAATGTGAGCTGAACGTATCCCTAGACCACCAGAATCATTGCATAGTCCAACAGAAGTAGGAGGAACCTGCAGACTCGAATTTCTTTGATGCAGTTGAGGAGGAGACAGGAGGGACTAAATATTGAAGCACGTTTTAAGTTCTATACTGGTTCCTTAATCACCAAGTATCAATCTCTTTCCTATTAGCTCTAACGTTCTGGATTTCCATGGCCCTCTATCTCTCATTTTTCTCTGTTTTTCATTGTTTAAAATTATCTGCAAGTAGACAATTAAGTGGTTGTTACTGTTTATAAAGTTTCACAATCATCACTGTCCTTAAAATACTTTAATGGTATCTAAAGATACTCTGTACCCATCAGTGCTCATTTCAAAGCTACTATCTTTTCTGAATCCCTCTACCATCAGTTTCTCCATCTGAACTTTCCAATGCAACTTCCTGTAGCAGGAGGCCACTTTTGGGTTCCCAGCTGCTCAGCCCCAAAATAACGACACAAAAACTGTATTAATTAAATCACTGCTTGGCTCATTAGCTCTAGCTTCTTATTGGCTAACTCTTACATATTAATTTAACCCATTTCTATTAATCTGTGCATTGCCACATAGCTGCGGCTTATTGGCTAAAGTTCCAGCATCTGTCTCCTGCAGCTCCATGGATTCTCTCTGATTCCACCTCCTTTCTCCCAGCATTCAGTTTAATTTTCCCTGTTTACCTCTATTCTTTTGCTCTATCAGGCCAAGGCAGTTTTCTTTATTAATTAATTAATCATATTCACAGCATACAAAGGGGAAATCCCACATCATATTCTTTTTGTGGCCTCTTCTGTCTGACCAATTCTTCTCAGGTTTTTTTTTTCCTTAGATATGTCAATAAAATGCTTGTCATTCCCAAGTTCTTACATCTAGCTTTCTTCCTACATTCTACCTTAGCCAGTTTCAGCATCGACAAGCTACATTGTCTGTGAAATGTCTGCTATTCCTACATTCTACCTTGGCCAGTTTCAGCATTAACTGCTAGATTGTGTGTTGGATGCCTTCTATTCAGGGTCTTTTGTGCATTGTCTGACTTGGCAAAGAAAGAGAGTGTTGCTATGTGGAGAATTCCTCTGGTGGCAAATACACATGGCAGTGTTTAGGCTGACATCTTGATCTCAGTAGCCTTCAGAGAATTGGTAGGAAAGATGAGCAAGCACCGCAGTGCCCTTGTTTGCAAGCATTTGAAAACAAATATTGCTTTTCTGATTATGTTTCCTGCAGGCTTTGCTAGAAATTTCATTAGGAAGATGGGGGCCAATGACACAGGACCAAGATCCATGTCCTTTAATTTATAAAAAGTGGAAACCTCTGTAATATGAAAAATGCCACCATGTTTTGTGTTCTTATAAATCTCTCTGTAATATCTAGGGTTTATTTTCTTTAAATAAATGCTTTGTAATATAAGACTTTTAAAATTAAAATAAAAGAAGTTGCTAATTAAGAAATAGTCTATTAAACAAACTAGCCTTAAACCAAAAATGAGTTGTTTTCTAGATACTTTTGAACAACATCCTGTCCAATAAAAACCCAAAGTCTAGGGAAGGAAATAAATGAGTAAACATTTAGCCACAGAATAGCAAAATGAATAGAGTAGGGTGGAAAACCACAGATGAACAGACTAGGCAGGAAATGGCAGAAGTTTGGGGGATAGACACTCAAGGTAGCCAGTGAAGAAGCATTGTCCTTAGAAGTAAACAGCCAATGTTAAGGGACTAATGGAGTAAACAGGGAAAGTAAAGGGAGAGTAAAAAAAAAAAAGCAGGGTGAGTACATGGGGCTTCCCAAAGGAAGTAGGCTGTGGATTTGCCACTATGGGGTTAGCCAGGGGCCTTGTTCAGTCCTCCTTTCCCTGAGTGGAACACTGGCATCTGTAGCCACACTTTCCTCAACACGCTACACCACAAAACCACAACCTGTCTTCCTCATGGCTTGCTGGCTATGGCAGTGCCTTCCTCTGAGTCTAAACAGCTAAACAGTGGTGTAAGCACCTTTGTTTGTGTTACCCTTCTAGCGGCCTCAGGTGCCCCTTACAGACTTGTCTTATTTTTCTCTGCTTATTCTCTTCTCAAGAAATCCTTCTCCAACTTCAAGGTATATTTAGTAATTCCTCAAAAGATAAAATTATAGGGGTACGGATATCTAATAAATACTGTCATCACATTCAATTGCAATGGTCATCTGTATTAATGCTCACCTTTAGAAGACGTAATTCCCCACAGATGAAATTAGACAAGGTCTTACAGAACCATAGCAACCACGGTAAGTTCTCAATTATTCCTGACCTCTTGGTCACTCTCTCACATACATCAAAGCCTCTGGCATAGAGTTATGGTTTTCATCACGATCTCAGGGGTCTCTGCATCCCTGACTGATGTCAACACCCAAGACTGTGACCCACCAAACACCCAGTTGTCATGTACTTGACCTGTTCGTCTTCAAAATCAACATCCTCCATTACAGATGCCTTCTTCTTAGGTCACGCACTGGACCTCGATGTAACATTTTCAATCTAAGGTTATGGAGTGAACCTGCCCAAAGCCTGTTTCCTATTTAGCTTTCTCGGCTGCTTTCTTAGCTATTCCTCTTTACAAGCATTTGATGCCTCCTCTCTACTCATGCTAGTCCCCATCAATCAGCGTCAACACTTCTGGATGCCCTGGCTCCTTTCTGCTCCTTAAGGCTCATCTCTCATTACATTGTTACTTGCTTAAATAGAACCTTACTGGGTGCTTTTCACTGTGTTTTCTTACATGGTCATGTAATTTCTATAAAGATGAAAGTTGATAAATTATTTTTTATAACTTCTACCACTTAGAAGTCTTTTTGTTTTTTAAAGATTTATTTATTATGTACACAGGGTTCAGTCTCCATGTATGCCTG
>LOEQ01002048.1:93305-109694 GCA_001685075.1 Bramus lutescens | reverse complement strand
CATGACCTCTGGAAGAGCAGTCAGTGCTCTTAACCTCTGAGCCATCTCTCCAGCAAGATGATATATTATTAACAAAATTCCCATACTTTAACTAGTAGGCCAGACTATTTGGTGCTCAGACCATGGTGATTTAGTATATATTATGCATTCCTCTGTAGCATTACTTCTAATGAGCTATAGCCCTTGTACAAATGGCCAGTCTCAAGAAAAACAACTTAGGCTATAAACTTTACTGCTCAAGGAGAAAGTAAGATGCCCAGCCATCTATTCAAATATTGACCCTGAGCAAATGGCCAACAAAATAAGAAGTAAGTAACCTCCTATTTAACTACTACAGAAGACTTCCAACCCTGCTAAGTCATGATAGCCCCTCTAGGAACTTGCCTACGGCCTTTAGATAGCGTACTGAGTAATTTCTGTTTGTCTCTGTCCGTGTGTCTGTTTCTTTCTTTCTGTCTTTGTTTCCATTCATGTGTGAGTGTACATGTATGTTACATGCACATGTATGTTCCATTTCAGAGGACAACTTGCAGGAAGTCGCTTGTCTCCAGCATGTGGGTTTAGGAGATTGAACTTGAATTATCAGGCTTGGTCTCAAGCACCTGTACCCATCTAGTCATTGAAACGGCCCAATGATTTTTCTCTGTGTCTGTGTTTTGCTATATTCTTTTTTTATCTGGCTGACTAGCCTCACCCATGCTGGTAGGCTGCCCACCTAAGAAGGTTAAAGAAGCTTCTGTGGAGGACAAAGGTGGACCATAATCTATAGTGGGGTAGGCACTCATTTCCTTTGTCTTTTTTTCTAACTGCTATTCCATTCCTAGCTTCTTTTTGTTTTGTTTTCCTTAAGCCTTTAACTCTTAAAAGTGAACCCCCATCCCCAAGTCTGTAAAAGCATTCATTTGCTTAAACTCCAGTGGCTACACTTTGCCTCAGATTTCTT
This sequence comes from Bramus lutescens, assembly GCA_001685075.1. Lineage (NCBI taxonomy): Eukaryota > Metazoa > Chordata > Mammalia > Rodentia > Cricetidae > Bramus > Bramus lutescens. Next base: position 108,751 of record LOEQ01002048.1, on the reverse strand, counting down.
TGGGTAAAACGAAGTCTCTAAACTTTAACTCTCTGTCTTCTTCCTTGCTCCATTTCTCTGTCTTCCTGAGGACGTAATCAGTCTCTATTCTTTCTGTGTTTTCATTCTCTCCCAGGTTTCCTCCCTCCAGGGAAGGGGCAGGCTATGGTACGCCATGTAAACACCTTTATTGAGAAGGCAGTAACACTTCCTCTACTCTCCACACAGTGCCCAACTCCCTGTCATTCCCTCCATACCATTCTCAAGGAAGCCAGAACAAAGCCTGATTCAATGGAGCAGGGGGTGGGATGGGGTGGGTGTTGTCGGGGGTAAGGCAGGAGGAAGGCAGATAAGTGCCAAATTTCTGGTGGCACTTGGGCCAAAATGGGTTGAGGGGGAACCTTTTTAGCCTATTATATTTAAAAGGTGGGTCTTAGTTAAGGGGTGGCTTCACTGGGACCCAGGGTAAAACGTGTGCACCTCCAGGCATTTCCTCTCTGCGCCTTTTCCCGCGCGACATTGCTGTGCCTGGATTTCTTGTTTCCTGTTTCGTGAGTTTTCCCCTTATAGTAAATAAAATATAATTGTTTTATCCTTAGCTAGCCTGGTTATTTCAACAATGGGTGATTGTGATGAAGGTGGGAAGGGAATATCATTGAGCCTTCACCCCCATCCAGCCTACCATGGTGGGCTCATGCTAGCGCCTTTGACCAAACAGAGGACAATGACACTGCCTTGTAGGGAAAAGCCTACCCCTGCTGTTCTCGGGGATGGACACATAGTTCCGGTGGTTCCAATCTGACACTTTCATAATTCAGGTGGAAACAACACAAAAGACAGTGTGTGTGTNNNNGCAAAGTAGGTGTGGGTGTTTCATCCACAGCTGTCACTTCCCACCCAACTCGCAATGTCAACGCCACCCACCTAATTGCCCATTCCACCACACCTCTGCCCTGAACTTTCTGATCTCCGGGTTGCTAGCATTTGCATGCCCACCACTTCTGGCCACCATTCCTGTGCCTGCCAGACTTTATGTTGCAGGGCCCTTATCACTGTGGCTCCCCAGAGTGGTAGAGAAATGTATGTATCTGGTATCATAAAGTCAGGTATCCTGTTCTAAGAAACTTCTAATTGGCCGGGCTTTTGCTTCTACAGGACAGTAAGTCTTTCCTGTGACAGAGGAACCAGTGTGTGGCCAAGTTTCAGTCTGAGTCTTTGAGATCAACTTCACAGCATGCTGATAACACCACTATGTCTCATGATATCAAAGAAGGAAAAAAATAAAATGTCTAAAGGTTGTTAAAGTTCCTAACATCCAAATTCAGTACACTAATAACAAAACCAAAAACTGGCCCTCAGTTTAAAACCAAGGTGCTCTGAAGGTTTATCTACAATTACTTGTTTATTTAGTATTTGTGGATATAAACATGTGTGTATACATGCATGTATGTATATACTTATAGGTGAATGTGTGTGATTTTGTGTATGTGTGTGTAAATGTGTACATGTCATTTAACTGACACAGATGTTCTGCTTTACTAATATTACCAGAACTGGGTTTTAAAGATGCTGAGTTTATGGTTTATTAAAGTATTTATATTTTTGGCTGAGTTTATCAAGCTTTCAAATACCTAAAGCTGGAGTCTTCACAAAGACCTACTTTAAAAATCCAATTGTTTCGTCCAAGCTTTGTTGAAAAGTTAAACAAAAGTTAAAACTGAAAAATGATTACTTTCTCTTTCAGACTGCTAAAGTTATCCTGGGTGTTTGACACCCAAAGATTAGAGGTCTAAACTCTTGAGGACAAATGCCTCGAAAGATCGCCAATACTTTATCTCTGACATGCCAAAGTTCATCAGGCCCCAGGACATGATGGGGTCATTCTAAATGGGACCTGCGGCTCCACATTTGCTGTCTTTTTTTTCTTTTTAACCAGAAGGTTGTGGGGATTGTGCTTGAGCTGGTACATTTTCTATAAAGTGAGGAGATCAAGGAAAAACATTCCGCATGGAAGCCATGTGGTCAGCAAGACCCGGAATCATCCAAACGTGTGGAGTACCTGAAGAGGACAGTTTAAAGGAGCCCAGGGATCCTACAATGTCCACGAGTCACCTAAACTCATTAGCAAAAAAGACAAAGGTTAATTTGGATTTAGCTACATGGTCTTAAAGACTAAGCGGAAAAGCATAGCCAACAATAAAACCATTAGTACTACGAAATAAAAGTGTATTCATCCCACCAGGATTCTATTTGGACCAGCTTCATTCGGGAAGATTAGTCTTCCTAAAGCCTTACAAAGATAGTCATTCAAGTGACCAGTTCTAGCTCTCTTAAAGTGACATTGCCAGTTCTTCTTGAGAATGTCCACATTATTTTTCATTATTTCTTGGGGAAACTGTCTGAGTGAATTGTTAAGACTATGTAAAACCATTAGAGGATCTTTGTTTCATAGATGGGTAAGTGATGATGTTGAAACCTTAGAATTAATAAAAAGAGTTAAAAATATTGAGATGGTTAGTATGGCATAACTTAACAGACTAAAAATAAGGTGACATGGTAATGTGATTGTGGCTACTATTCTATGTGAGCAACAAATAGGTAGACTGGAAATTTTATATTTGACTTTGTACTTTTTCAACTTCCAATTATGATGGATGAAATTGAAGAGATGAAAACTAGAGAACAGTCAATATATAATGATACTGGGATAAAACAGTAATAGGTATGGATTTTCATCCTAATAAAAGCAATAATTTTGCCATTAAGGAAATACTTTCTACAGCTGTTGTTATTCAGAAGTGGAATGGAGGGAGGAAGGCCTCCTCTTCATCAGATAAATTAACGTCACAATATTAATAAACACACAAATATTATTTTGAATATTCATTTTTTCTGAATGTAGGAACTAATTATCTTGACTATTACACAAATATTGATACTGTTGTCGGGTTGCCTCTTCTGTTGAGTGTAGGCTAGGTTTATGAATAAGAATTGGAATGATTCCTAATATATTTATTTCTAATCTGATTCATGTTGGTTGTGAGAGCTGAATATGGTGGTCAAGGATCCTGAAAAAAAAATGTGGCTGTTATGGTAGCACAAACCAGAGGTTTCATTAGTATAGAGAAGATATAAACTGGTATTTTGGAGTATGTGAGTTTGATACCTTAACTAACTGACCTAATTGTAGGATGTGACATAACAGAAATCTTTTAATTTTTGAGTCAGCGTTCTAGTTACACTTTTATAAACAAGGGTGTTCAAACTATAATTATTTACTGTATCAAACTGATTTTGTCATCAGTTGTATGTTTTGTATATGAGGGAAAATTGTGATGGATGGAGAAATGTATCAAATACATAGTGCTAATGGCAATTTTTAAATAGTTGAAATAATTTAAATAGTTAATAAGGTGATCCAAAATAGGGAATGTGATTCTCATATTAATAAGCATACTGTGGTTAAAGAAGGGATGCTTTCACTACAGGATTTAAGGTGGCAATTTCTAGGGAGTGGGGCTTGTGAGCTGTTCTAGGATAACGATTGTTTCTATAGTATTTATTATAACAGTGTATTCTTCTATGAGAAAAAAAACAATGCAAGAGACTGCAACATATTAAGCATTGGGCCCCTAAACCCATTATAATTCTCCTTAAGTCAAAGGTATTCATGTTTCTACTCATGTGGAAATGAATTCTATTAGGGCTAAGAGTCAGGTGGGTAAAATAGGTCATACATCTTCTTGGACATGAATTAGTGAGGAAAAATGTATTATTAGTAGGTTAGATAAGAGAATAATGGCTAATGTAACTATATACATACACATATATAATATATATCTATATATATACATACATAAATATATATATATGTTTGAATTGTGGCCCAGTGAGCTTCAATTAGTGCATCTTTTGAGTTTGATGATCTTTCTGATTATAGAAAAGAGTAAACTTGGAGGCTAAAATGAATAAACTCCTAATCTTATATTAATAAGAGACTGTGGTGTAAGAAAGGGTATTCTTAGTACACAAAGTAAAGTGAGAATTACACTTAAGGTTAATGGACATGCAGTCTCTTTATGAAAAGTTGTACAGCCCCAGGAAGTTGTTGAAGGAGACCATAGTGATCTATACAATGTTTGCTCTATCTCATAATCATATATCACCTATTAATTTCCATTCAACAGAAGTTAGAAATGCTATAGTAATGAGAATGGGGGCAATTAATAGGAGATTAATTAAATATAAAGTGTTAAACATAAAATCTGGACCTCTAAGAATAAGCTTTTAAGTATTCAGCGTTTTCTAGGCTCTCTCTCCATAACAGGCTATATTTGGAGATAGTAGTCTGTATACAGTTACTGTATTTATATTATTTCATTTACGAAGAGCACCGAAGTTTGTTGGCTCTTAAACACACATACACAGACACCTAGATCTGAATCCCAGTTACCTATGGCACCTATTCAAGTGGTTAGTCTCCAGAAAACTAGATTGAATTGTCAGATTTACTACTCAGCAAGACAGTGAGGTGGCCACTATCCACTGGTATGAATCCCATGATTTACAAGATAAGATCAATTGACTTTATAACTATTGTAAGATGCCTAACCTCTTACAACATCTTTCCCTCTCTGGGTCCTCACCTTTTGTCTCCCTACAGTGTATTCGAATAAATTCTCTCCTTATCTGTGGGTTCTGTGGGTGGCAAATATTTTTGCCTTTTACATTACTAGCATTCTCTAAGCCATTCACAGGGTGATTTCCTTTTCCTGAAATGACAAATGACATCCCCACCCCCCATTTTTTGGGGGAGGCTTACATTCAATTTTATTTGTCATCTTCTCATTTATCATTTGTCTTAATAATTGTTCTGTTGGTGTGAAGAGGTGCCATGACCAAGGCAACTCATATGAAAGAAAGCATTTAATTAGGTGCTTGCTTAAAGTTTCAGAGATTTATTCTATTGTCATTGTGGTAGGGCAGACAGCGGCAGCATGCAGGTAAAAGCTGTATAAATAGCTGTATAAATTCTGATACAGCAGCAAAAGGCAGAAATAGAGATTCTGGCCTGGCATGGGCTTTTTAAAACCTCAAGACCCAACCCCAGTGATATGCTTCTTCCAATAAACTTACGCTTCCTAATATTTCAATCTTTTCAAAGGATTCCATTCTCTGCCGACTAAGCATTCATACACATGCGCCTATGGAGGTCATTCTTATTAAAAGCATCATAGCCCCTTATTTAATGTTTTCATGGGACCACTTACCTTTCTCTTAGAGCTTTAGCCCTATGTATTTCCACATTTATTTCTGTAAAAACAAATGTGATGTATAATCCTCCCAGACAAAGCAGGTAGCACATCTGGCTTTTGTTTCATTGGATACCTGACTCCTTAGTGGTGCACATAAGAGGGTCAGTGAATAGATGATGGATGATGAATGGATGGGTTGTAGACTTGCAGTCTTAGTATACTTGGCAGAAAAGGCTGAGCCTTTTGAGCACAGGGTGGGAGATGCTGAGAAGGTGCTCAAAGTAATTGTATTTACACATCTGTTTCATGCAGGAAAAAAATAAAAATAACCCCGAGATGTTACATAGAAGGAAACATGGCTCCTAGCTGAAAGATGAATGAATATACAAGGTTTATTTTAGCCTGGGAATAGGCTCCCAGAGACAGCAAGATTTGCAGCCTGAGGTCACAGTGTGTCATCATCAGGGGGCTTTTGTTCACAGGCTCAGAATAAGGCAACCCAGAGAGGAGGTTGCAACCAGGCTTCAGAATAGCCACTGAATGAGATGACAGAGAAAGTCTCTTCCAAGGAGGAGGGTCACTGAGGCTGAACAAGACATTAATAATTTAGGGCCAGTCATGCAGGGAGTTATGAGTGTGTGTTCCCAGGTGTGGAGAGAATCTGTGCTCCTGCTAACATTCTATAATTTAGCTCTCTTCTCAAGAGGGCGGATGGTTAAAGTTAATGTGTGTTGTAAACACAGGAGTTGGCTGTAAGTGATTTTTTATTTTTACTTACTTTTGTGTTAAAAATACTTGCTGAATTTTTACACATTTATTTACATATATATACACACACACATTATTACTCAACTCAAGAGAAAAAGAATTTCCAGTACTTTACAAAGTTGCCTTTTCTGAGTCCCTGTCTGGGTCTAGAGGTAACAGCTATTCTGACTTCTATCATTACAAATGAATATGTACCTGTATCAAATCTACATTTTGTTCATCATTGTTCCTGTGTGACTTCTCCCAGCTTCTGCATATAACAATACTAATACAATATATTGCATTGACATATCCCATTTCATTATATGAGCATAGCACAATACGTTAATCCAATCTATCATGGATGAGCATTTGGGCTGATCCAATTGGAGGTTATGATAAATGATGCAATGTTTTAATACTCATCATTGCTTGATCCTATGAAATGGGGCTGTTGTTTTTGTCTGTTAGACTCTGATCAGTCTTGCTAAGGAGGTTTTTTAAAATATCTGATAATTTACACTCCCATCGGAAAAATATGAGCATTTAAAATAACAAGCTCATGACCAACCATGCTGGTAAATCAACATTTGGGTGCCTGAGATCGTGTAAGGCCAGTTTAAACTACATAACAAGACACTCTCTCAAAAAGCCTAAAAATATATTCATGTGTCATGATGCTTTTTGCAATTATATTTTGACTATAAGTAAAAATATTAAAGAAAGCTTTAGACCATCAGTATTTTCTGTAACTTGAGAATAAGACAAGTCCCCTTTCTCAATGCAAAGCAGGTGGGTTGTTAAGTCAAGAACACTTGAAACGAAAGAGAGAAGGGATGGAACAGTCAGTTGGGTTTGCAGTGTTTCCATCCACCACACATCGCATGGTCCATTAGATGGACATTTTCCTTCTCACTCCAATACTTAACTGATGTTATTGGTATCAAATTTCACAGGAGGAAGAAACAGCAATGAGGGCACGCTTCTATTGTATCTCTGGACTACGTGATAGTGTTGTCAAAAACTTAAGATATTTTCAACATGAATACAGTGAATCTGATTTCAAGTTTTCTGTAGGAAATGTACTAACTAGTTTAATTTTTGTTTGCTAATATTGACCACTGCCTGATAGCTTTACCTTTTCCAGTAGAAACTAAATTTGCATCCTAAATGTATCCATGTTCTCTTTAACCTCAGACATGTTCCTCTACTAGGACTTTCTTAGGGTGACATAGGACTTACTCTGCCTGCTGTCATTTCTTGAGTTAAAAACAACAGATTAAGTTTGAAAAGGACAGTCTGTCTTTCATTTCTGCTTACCATATTGCAGAAAGGAATATGGTAATATCTTAGATCAATATTTCAAACATACCCTTTCTGTAAAACATAAATAAAAATGAAACATAGCATAATAGAAAGTATAATTAAGCTGCTTTGTGACTCCATTAACTCAATATACCATGCACAGTCTACCCAAAGCCTTCTTTGGAGCATTATCCCAAACCCTCTATTGGGCCTAGGAACAGAAATTTGGGATGGAATTTGCAAGAATAGAAATTGAAAAAAACAAGCAAACAAGCAAATAATAAATAAATAAAAATCTGACAGTTTGCTATTGTGCCCATAACAGTGTAATCTAGCTGTTCTAGGAGATAATGTAGCAAGAGCACCACACTGCCCCCTGGACTCAGGACTCCCACTACTTAACCTGTGGATACTTTCCTTGTCTTGGTAAGAAGGCAATCAGTCAATCAATACAAGGATGTGTTCACAAACCTGAGAAATTGGTAAGGGTTTTCAGACTAAAAGGCTTAGTTGATTACCCTAATTCTGTCTGATCCAAAGGAAGGATAAAATATTATCAATTTTTTGTATATGCTATACATAAAAAGTAGCTATCACACTAACTATATACTTAGATTTTTTTAAAAAACCCTAGCTTACCATTAGTCCTTCAGGATGCCATAATGTCCCAGAAGAAGTAGTCAACCAAAATCAAATTCCCTTCAGTTATAAGTTATAAATTCACATAGAACCTCAGATCTCTTTCCCTGCCAACTCCCGAGTGAGGAAATCATGGTGATATTTATCATTGTTGTTGTTGTTGTTGCTATTATTATTTGCCACCCACAAACTCAAACATATATATTAAGTGTTGAATAAAGGACTTGCTGCATTAATGTAAATTTGGCTATTCTAAATGAGGAGAAAAGTTGAATCCCTGGGTAGATGGAAATGCTGAGAACTGAACACCAGTGCTTATGGGTGCAAAATTGTATTTCAGATACAAGTTTAGAAATAATCACATTATGGTTCTACTTTAGTGCAAACATTCGTGGTGGGTACAATGGCTTGAGATACATACACTTTTGAGCTAATATGAAAATGGATAAGAGAGCAAGATTTGTTTTCATCCTTCACTAATCTCTGCACACACACTTGCACACTTTTCCTGGGTGGGCTGGGGAGACTGGGGGAGGGATATGATGAAAGATATGATAACCATGTGGATTTGGAGGGCAATGCATTTTGGTTTTCATCTTTGAGCTGCTTTTCTCAATCCCTCCCCGGGCCTCTTCCAGCCCACAGAAGCAATTCTGACAGCAGATGAAATCAAATTACTTGAGAGAAATGAGCTGAAGGAGCCTCACCGTTAAGCAATTGCTAGAGCGGCCACTCAGACTATTCGGGCTGAGGCTGAGTTTCACAAAAGATAAAACAGGTGAAATAATAAGAGTGATACTGGCCCCTGGGACTGAGGAGAGCACAGTAGCAGAATGCTAAAGAAGGTGTCATTGACTTTCTTTGGGCATGCAAAGACTGTCACAGGGGCAAAAATGAGGTGTTACAACATGGTTTTAGCCACTTTTTGAAGGGAGAAGACAGAGTTTTTAAAAGTCTAAGCATATGGACAAAATAAAGCCTGTTGATGAGTTCAAAAACCACTGCAGGTATTAACAACGCTCTACATGTAGCCTCTTGGCTCAGTCTCTCTCCTGAACACTAGCTTGACTTTGGGCTGCCAGGTATACCTTGAGGTGTGATGTCTTCCTTCTGCCAGCTAGGGCTCAGGCTGCTGTGTGAAGAGCAGATCTATTCTTTACCTGCTAGAATGGACAATGTGTGTGTCTCTTGGTCTCCTAGAATAGCTTGATTATACTTTCATGGGCAGAATAGCAAAACTGGTAGTTTTATTTATTTGTTTAGTTTTGTAAAATTGCATTCTTACAAATTTCATATCTATATACAATGGAATAGATCACATATGCCCTCTCTTTTACCCTAACTCTAGTGACCTCATAAAACAGCATAAACTCAAAATTCCCTTGAAGATACATGTAGTCATTCTCGTTTATAGATGAGAATTCATGGGTCCATTCAAAAGATTGGTTTTCTCTTTCTTTCTTTTCTTTCTTTCTGTTTCTTCCTTCCTTCCTTCCTTCCTTCCTTCCTTCCTTCCTTCCTTCCNTTCTTTCTTTCTTTCTTTCTTTCTTTCTTCCTTCCTTCCTTCCTTCCTTTCTATCTTTCTTTTTTGGTTTTTCTAAACAGGATTTCTATGCATAGCCCCAATTATCTCGGAACCTGCTCTGTAGATCAAGCTGGCCTTGAGATCACAGAGATCCACCTGCCTCTGCCTTTCAAGTGCTAGGATTAAAGGCACATGCCACCACTGCCCGGTGGATTTGCCTGACTTGATTCCACTCAAAGACATGTTACCCATGTCTACCACTCCCTGGCCACTCTGTGAAATTGATAGCCTATCCCCTGAAGTCTCTGAGTTAGAGGCTTTAGTCCAGGCGCTCAGCATTTCCAAATCCAAAGACCATCAGATTCAGGGCTTGTATGTCAGGGTATTTGCTGCAGAGCATTAGGCACAAGCTGTCTCACAGACAAAGTCAGAAGCCACATGCTACCTTCTTCCCCATGTAGTAGCCCCTGTTCAATCAGGTCGGGCTTCCTTGCAGAGTCCTCTCTCTCATACCTGGGCAAGTCAGAAAAGACGACCATTCTGACGGAATGAGTCCCCTTTGCTGCTCAGGTAGCGTTGCTCTTGTGACTGCTGGCTCTTGGTGGAATCCTGTGGCTTACCATGGCCCCCTTCTCCATGGTCCTCAACCACCTTGTACTTTATTAAACGTAATGCAGATTTATCTACCAGGAACTCTAAAATGAGTTGGAAAATAAAGAGGGATATGGGGGATTCTGTACTTCTTATCATCTTCATCACCTCTGACCCATTTCATTTCATTTGACATCATGTGTGAGAAGGAAATGATACACTTTAAATCCTATAATATCCTACCCCAGACATGGGTAACATTCTCTTTCATCTGTTTAAAATGTGGTGAAACATCATGTCTTCCTTTCAAGTTGCCTTTCTTCTGCTCTGCAAAAGGGGTAAGAAGGAAGAGCTTTTTTTATGGGACACAAGGTTCCAATTTTGACAAGCTTCATCAACTTTTCAAACTTATTCACCCTAGTATCTATTTCTAAGGATATTTTTTAAATCATCTTTTGCCTAAGGAATTATAATAATGACAAGAGAAATGGTTCATGAAACAAATTCTATTTTCCACAAGCTGTTTCTCCCACCCCTGGATACGTCTCCTGAGCAAGGAGCTGAAGGATCTCATGGATTCTCCTGGAATGGGATTTTCTAAAATGTCTCTTTTGTTAACGCACATTTTTCTTACAAGGGTAATCAGGAACTCACTGAGAATATCACATCTGAGTAGAAAAGACTGATGGGAATCGACTGGGAGGTGAAGCTGTCTTTGATGCCATTTGAACCATGGAATTTATCAACACAAGGTCCTGGAAGTATCAGTTCTCTAAACTAAGTTCATCACATCAGGACCACACTGGGACTCTTTATCAGCTTCCTCTGCACTCATAGATGCAAATCCAAACTCCTCACCTTGTCCCCGAAAGTCATTTTGTGGCCCTAAATGTCTGTCTCATTTGATTTTTTCCCCCTCTGTGGAGAAAGCAATCTTATGAGGCAGAAATCTACCCCATCTTCCTTTCTCATTCCCTAACCTCTTCTTGTTTATTTTCCACTTTGCTCAAAGCAAAATAAAGTACCATGTCACAACTGGAAACTTGGGGAAGATCGGCCTGCTCCAGCATGCTGTGAAGATCTGTAGCGCCCTGCATTGGTCTTGGGAAATCAACCTTACTAGAGGCAGGAAATTAGCTCTGTGCTCCCCTCTGGTACTTGTTTGCCTACATCCTCCACACAAGAGACCTTGGCAAGACCAACAAGTACCACCTGGGAAAATTGACTGCTGGGGATACAACAGCTGACACTTATAGCTTGTTTTTCACAGACTCTTGGGCATGTAATCGACTTCTGTTGTAGCAAGTAAGCTCCTGTATTCTAACCTGTGCAGACAATACCGAGGTTCCCCAGTGTAGTCTTGCTGAGTACTATCCTCACTGATTTTGCTGTGACAACCCTGACTACCCCAATATGGGAGAAAGCCAGGCAGCACACAGTCCCCTCCTGATCATTGGCTTTTGTTCTTCAATGATTAATCAAGTTCCTTGAAGGTCTGAGTTTGTAAATTGAACTTAAAATTCCATATGTATTCTGAAAGCCTCCCAGGATCCAACTTCCCCCAGGAGGATGCTGAAATAAAGAATCCATTTATTTTCTTCAGGTTTCAATCTTGAGATAGAGCATAGCTATATCAGTCTCTGTCCTGAGGTCCTTCTGAGACAGGTGGAACAGACCTATGCCATCACAGAAGTAGGAATCCAGCATGGCCTGCTAAATCCAGCTACAACCAGTGAAACTAGAGCCAACTCACAGACTTCTGAACAAAATATATGTACTATTTGCTTTCAGACACCACGTTTGTGAAGTTGTTCACAGTGTAGAAAAGTCTTTATGAAAGTAATATAATGCAGGTAAACACAGTTTCTGAATCCCCCTTTTGAGGATGCACAGGACAAGCATAGCACATATTTCTTTCTGCACCTTTGTCCATATTTGGAATATGTCTTTATCTAGTCTTTACCTGTTATCTGTTAAACAGATAATAAATTCTTCCTCTTAAATAAATGGATTGAAAAAGGGTTGGGGAATGCCTTAAAGGAAACTCTGGAATAAAAAGAGGAAGGGCTTCAGGTTCAGTTCCAGTAGACAATGAACTCCTCTCTGAAAACAGAAATCTGTGTGAGCCATATTGGTCCCTGTTTCCCTGTATCCTGCTTTTCTGATTCGACCATGAAAAAGTCTGCCAGCTTGCTCTGAAAATTCAGCTCATATTTTCCTTCTCAGATCTGCTTCATATAGTCATCTCTCCTCATACTCATTTACTTAATGATGTTACAAATTTGAGAAGGATGGGAAGTCTCCAAGGTGCCAGAATGTTACAGAGCACATAAAACCTGGAGAACTGATGGGAAGCTATATACTCAATTAGAGAACATCTTAAGCACAAGTACACTGGAACTTTAGTCAAATACGGTTCTACAACCTCACCTAAAGACTTAGGGAAGACTCAGGTTTCTTACTGTTTTTTTTTTCTAGATTATCTTCCTAATGCCAGAACATGCAATGTTATGTTTCAATTAAAAAATAGATGAAAGAGGAATAGATTTTAATGAGGCATTTTCATTTGTCAGATTTTGGTAGAAGGGTTTTGTGTCTCTCTCTCTCGAGAGAGAGAGAGAGAGAGAGAGAGAGAGAGAGAGAGAGTGTGTGTCTAAACCACCAACCCCCCAAACTTACTAATTAGACTTTAGACTTCATTGCTACACTCTGGGTTTCTCAATACCATATATTGAGACAACTCAATAATTGTTTGGTGTGTGTGTGTGTGTACACATGTGTGTATATGTACATAATGTATGTATTTATATATTATTATATACAGCAACTATATATTTCATAGATAATTATAGAGAAATATAGCACATAATTCTTTAAATCATCTGAAATAAACATAGAGTGTCCTGAACAATCCCATGAGATTGTGGTATAAACCACATATGTGATCCTTTTCTATTCTACATAATGCATTCTTTCTGGCAGCTTTTTGGATATTTGAGTTTTGCTTAAGAACAAGCCCCAGCTACTGGAAATGCCTAGAGAGATGTAATTGGAAGTGATGCATATCCTGGTCTCCTCAAACTGACATCCTGGCTCCTTTCTCTGAACCACATTGAAATGCTTGGGGGATACTCAGCATTGGAGGAATGACAGAGAAATGAAGAGACTGGATTTTAAAGGGGAAAACAGCATTTTAAAATACAAATTTCTCACAGTTCTCACCGCTGTTGGTCTCAATAATGGATGGTAGCACTTCAAAAACCAGGAGCCATAGACTAAGTTTGTGGTAGAATAATGAAATCCTAGAAGAGCATATTCCTCATCAAAAATCAATTTGTTCTCTGGCTTGAATTGTAGTAAGCAGACATAAGATAGCATGGAATTGTAATGTTCTATGAAAAGCTGCTTGGGGCAGGAAATCTTTGGACCATGCATGTAGTTGAATGAATATCCACTTCCGCAGAAATGCTAAAGGTTTCCTTTGATGGATTATCTCTGAGAAATTGGAAGTTCTGTGCACTCCCAAGGTCTTCCTGAGGAAGAAGTAAGGTAGTTGGATGTGTGCATTTTATTTCACTCATTAACTCCTGACTTTTTTCTTCTTAATAAGTAACACTACTTCATTTTCGTTTGTACCTTACTGAAAGGAAGGGTCGGGAGGATGCCACAAAGATGGTTAGTGTGTCACGTTTTTATTTTCCTTCTTGATGAGAATAGTGAAGAGTACAGAATTCCCGGGGCCAATGCACACATAAACGGAGTTCACACACTGTTCTGAGAAGTAATGAACTGAGCAGGTCTCACAAGATGCGCCAGAGAAGTGAGACCCAAAACAAACCGTTGTCCTCGAAGATGCACAGGTAGATAAGAGCAGTCTCAATCTCTGTGAACAGAAGCCCTGGCAGGAATCAGGCCTGGAGTAGGAAAACCTGACAGACAACTGATAGATTACTGAACGTGCAGTGTAGACAACTCAAAATTAGCTAATAACACTAGGCTGTCACGTGTCCCGAACTTTCATGAGGTTTACTTCTAAAACATTTACCAGGTTTCCATGATTTAAAAACAAGAAAATTCTTCAATGAAACAGTATTTTCCACACATGGCAGTAACTTTGCATACTTGAGGTCACAGTGGCTGGTACTCTATGAATAATATTTGGCCAAGATTGAGCCAACCCAAATACCAGCATGGATGAGGAGGTGATCGCCAAATTCTATGTGAGAAGCTATTGAGAATGTGGCTCCTGGGGTGGGGGCAGGCAGTTTTCTTGAGGAATGCAGCCCCTGAGAAACTACTATCCACAAGTCCTGTGCCCATGCACATAAGGCAATCCTAAGTGGACTCTGTCAGTTTAAAAATAAGAGTAGATGAAATTAGAAAGGGAAAATGGTGGGGAGGATGGGGGAGAATTGCCCCCTCAAATACACATACAAGTAACATTACACAGATTGAGAAAGTTATATTTAGGAATATATATGCATATACATACAAATACATGCATGTAACAAGCATCAGTGAAAAAGAGGACAAAAATTTGAAAGAGAGAAAGGAGGAGGCACACTGGAAGGTTTGAAGGGCAGGAAGGGAAAAGAAAAATGATGTAAATATATTATAATATCAAAAATAAGAGGACAAATAATTTTTTTAAATCCATCAAATGCTTCACCCTAAGAGAGACATACATAGATCTAATCTACTGAGAAGTAGAAAAAGACACGATCTCCCGAGTAAATTGGGAGCATGGGGACCTTGCAGGAGGGTTGAAGGGGAGGGGAGAGGCAGGAAGGGGAGGAGAGAAAAATGTAGAGCTTAATAAAAATTAATTAATAAGAGAAACTATATTTAAATAAGCCATCTACTACAGTATTTTTTTTTACATCAATGGCCATTTTCAGGGGAAACTATCTTACCAGAGGGCAAAATATTGGGATTTTTTTCACTTACTAGCCAAAATCATTTACGCAATAAGTACTGACTGTTAGTGTTGGGCTAGGTCAGGTCTAGGTCACTGTGAGTACTGTCTGCAGTTAGGAATGAGACATGGAGATGGTCCAATGGCCCCTAAGGAGGATCTTAAACTCTGTCACACCCGGGTCTCAGTCTCTGACAGCTTGAAGAACCTAAGGAAGAGTACTCCAGCTGCTTCCAAAGCTGGAAGGGATGTGCACCTAATCTAGAGTTTGCCCGATACATGCAAAAGGATCATGGCAGACACAAATACATCTGAAGCTGGCTTATTCATTGTAGGTATAAATTATCTTGGTGGTATTCAGATTAATGCTTCAAAATAAACTTCAGTTATCAAAAGAATCACCTCTACAAAAAGAGACTTCTATGAAAAAAGAGAGGAGAGAGAAAAAAAGAAAGAAAGAAAGAAAGAAAGAAAGAAAGAAAGAAAGAAA
>LOEQ01002048.1:75107-93250 GCA_001685075.1 Bramus lutescens | reverse complement strand
AAGAAAGAAAGAAAGGAAAGAATAGAAGAGAAAAGAAAAATCAAGTATCATAGTGCTTTAGTGGTCACAGTACTATCAGCAAAGCAATTTACTTTTCCTTCAGGACAGAAGCTAGTCTGGACTTAGAATGTATTTCTATCTGGCCACTCCCTGAACTCCAGTCAATTGCTCTAGCAACGGTGTATCTTATGTCCAGTCTATGCTGCACTTATTTGTAGGTTGCCTGATAAATATTAGGTTTTTGTGTTGGTGCTTCCTTTTGTTGTAAAATCAGCTTTACAATAAGAGTCCAATGTCAGCTCATCTTTGTCACAATGTAATATTAGTGAAGAGTACAGTAATTGTAGGTACTGCTCTAAATGTAGGGAGGCACTCAGAGATGACCAAGTACCCTGGGTTATATCAGGGAAGTAGTCAGACTTGGTTAAATGTGATGCTAATTGCAATCCAAAGCCTAAGAACTGGTGTAAGCAGGTGATAGTTAGCAGAAACAGGCAGGAACAGGCTGGCATGTTCCATTTCATGCCAACACTTGCTGGAGTTTACAGGGGCTTACTATACCAAATTAATGGCAACCTGGTTCTTAATTCATTAATACAAAAGTCCTGCTCTTGGACTTTTGTGATCTCACAAGCTTGTATTCTTTAGGATGGTCACACTGCACTTATATAGCACCATTTATAGCTTACGTATCGTATCTCCTATTTTCTCTATCATGGAAGTGTGTTTATACTAGAAATACTCATATCTAGCCTGCATAGAGGCACCCTAGAGACTACTAACAGAGGAGAACAGTTAATATCCTAAGGGCAGAAGAAAATTTACAAATGTTGTGTTATATTATGTATCCAGATATATACACTTGTAGCACAATTAATAAAACTCCAGAGACAGAAATTGGTATTCAACCTGAAGGTGAGAAAAGCTAAACATCCAGCCACTGGCTTTTACCTCCACCTCAGTCCAAAATGGTGATCCTGCCTCCAGGAATTTCAGAATGAGACCGTGTCTGAGAGCTGTCTCCTCCTGTCTTTTATTCCTCTCTAGTGCTGGGATTAAAGGTGTGCACCACTATTGCTTGGTTTCTATGGCAAACTAGTGTGGCTACTGGGATTTAAGGTGTGTGTCACCACTGCCTGATGATGTAAGGCTGACCAGTGCGGCTGTTCTACCCTCTGATCTTCAGGCAAGCTTTACTTATTAAAATATATATGAAATATCACTACAAACACTGTGTGGCATTTACTTGGCAATTGCATTTTTTTCCAACTGAAAGGAACTTTGTTGGTCTTGATGTTTAAGAAACCCATCAGTCACTTGGTCATTTCAGAAGACAGAATTGGAGTGAGGTATTCAGGAGTCCCCTTGGCAGGCTATTGCAGACACAGCTTCCATGTACACAGATAATAGACTGATAAACAGGAGGAGTCTGAGCCACACGTACAGCTTACACACCACCTGAGATATCTGTTCCTCTCACTAATAAAATTTTAATCAGTCTGCTAGTAAGATGGCAGCGATAGCATTCCGATGCGTCTACTTAAGCACTATTGGTTAAATATAAATGCCTCTCTTCCTTCCCTTTCCATGAGTGCTATGGTTAGGGAAGACAAAGGATCACTCTTAAGGTACAGGTAGGAAAGAAGCTGTATTTGGATGGTCTCATTATAGATGTCTGATGGAGGGACCACCTGCAGCGATGAGGACAGGATTAAGGGAATAATGTACAGCAAGGCATCAAAGATTAGGAGCGCTGCAAAACCGTTATCGCCTAGGAGCATGGAAAAATACTATTACCAAAGCCCAGGGAGAAAGAGAGAGGGGTGGGGGGAGAAAGGGAGAGCAGTGCAGAGGAAATGGAAGAGACTTATTCTGTGGATTGGGGCATAGAGAAAACAAAGCCCCTTTGTCAGGATCTTGGTCTGGAGTATGGGAGAGGGTGGAGAATAGGCAAGGACAGCAAGAAAAAAATATTTAGTTAATTGTTCCCACTTTTGCAACCTACCCAAAGACTCCTATATTCTCGGATCCTATGAGCCAGTGGAAGGGCCCAACAGGCAGGGCAGTGGAGAAAGAGCAAAGGACAGAGGGGTGATAAATCTGGCACAACTGTGTTATAACAAAATGCAACCCCCATACAACTGCTAATGATCATACTTTTGAGACTGATCCAAAGATACAGGAACACTCTGAGATAGCTAAGGACCTCAGATTCTATCAGGGAAGAAGTCAGACCTGGTTAAATGTGACAAGGACTATGAGCCAAAGCCTAGGAATCAGTATGAGCAGGGGGGAATCAGCATATCCCAGTTCATTACAGTATTTGCGTGGGTTTTCAGAGCCTTAGTATATCAACAGAATGGCAAGTTTTCTCTTAATACAATGAACATAAAGTTCTCTCTGAGATCCTCCGTGATCTGAAGCTTATCATTCTCTGGAGATATCATTCACTACACAGAAATTTCCCTAAGGCAGGAACAATGAGGATGTACCTAATTAGAAAAAAACTCTTGATTCACTGGGGGCTTCTTTATTATGATTTACAATATGCTGTCCTTTTGGCCCTAATGCTTTCCCCATCAGCTCCCTTCAATGTCATATGGTACAAGTACAGCTTATTCTTTTCCAATATTTTTGCAATGATATAGTCGTTAAAACACATCTCTATGTGTTTTGGTATGTGCCTATCTATACATGTGTACAAACAAAGGAATGTTTCTGATACTCTAGGGCCATTTTGACAGTCAGTGAGTGTCTGTGTATTTACTCAAATACCATCCAAGGGCACCAAACATTTGTCTGGCATGTTCAAATCATCAAGAGCAACTGATGTGGAAAATAAAGACTGGAGCTTCCACTGAAAAAGAGTCACTCAACCTTCATTGTAAATATGTTCTGAAGGCTAATGTACCTGGGAGAGCTGGCAATACAGTTAGAATACACAATGTATCTTCAAACCGCAGCTCTGCACAGGCCTAAGCTCATTTTGAAAATTATATATATTTGTATATATGTTTGTATGTCATTTTCCCAAGGGATAATAAAAACAGAGTCAGGTGCCAGAAGACCTGGGTCAAGTCAGATACCAAAACACGGGAGACCTCTGGTGCTGTGGATTACACTTCACTTCTTCTATCTAAACCCTTGTCAAGAGAAAACTGACTCAGTTGTCAAGACGGATTTGAGCATTGATCTGATTTCCACGCAGAAGCAGGGCACCTGGCCCTTTCTTGAAAGAAGTCTTTAGTACATTACCAATATGCTCAGTTTTCTGTCAGACACATGAAATGACTGTCTGCCATGAGCACCGCCTGCAATGCTCACCCCTCTTTTGTACTGATTTATCTGCTAACCTTGATGAGGGAGTCTTAGATTGCAGATCAGTCACGTAGCAGGCACGGGCCATTTCATGGAGTGACAACTTGCACGTGTGATTGACAGTCACCTTGCACCCAAACTGCTTGGAATCTGCAAAGTATCTTGAATCTATTTCCAAGAAACAGCAATTTTCCTCCTCTGCACAGGCTTCATTTAGGAATTAGAGAAAGCATCACTGTAAAAACAGTCAGCTTCCTTGTTTACTATGACATCCACAAGCTGTGACATTCTGTCACCCAATCAATCAGTTAGGAAGGATTTTTTTTCCATAGATACTAGCCTCTCTTTTGGGGCCTCTGAGGAAGGGGAAGGAATCTCAAGCCTCAAAGAATTTGATAAGAAATTTGATAGAGGGAACACACACACCCTGAGAGAGTTGAGAGATAATGACAGTATATAATTTATATTTTAATGGTCTATCTTGACTGCCACCTGCTTCATCAGTGGGCTGTTAGACAAACCTAGGCNATATACACACACATCTGACTAAAGGCTGTCTCTGGTCCCTGGAGGAGATAGATACTTAGCTGGTGGTGTAGGGGGTCCTTCTGTCTATGTTTTGCTTTCATTGGTTAATAAAGGAACTGCTTTGGGCCTATAGCAGAGTTGTAGGGGAATAGAGCTAGGCAGGGAAAGCTAAAGGGAATGCTGGGAGGAAGAAGGCAGAGAGATGCCATGGAGCGACCGGAGACAAATGCTGGGAATTTTACCTGGTAAGCCACTGCCAAGTGGTGATACACAGATCAATGGAGGTGGGTTAAATTAAGACATAAGAGTTAGCCAATAAGAAATTAGAGCTAATGGGCTAAGCAGTGTTTTAATTAATATAGTTTCTGTGTGGTTATTTTGGGACTAAACATCCAGGAACAAACAAGTGGTCTTCCTATTACAAGCTGGAATATAAAAGAGTTGATGCAAAGTTAACATCTCTGAGGATAATTTTTACCCAGTGGTCAATGGTAAATAATAGACAAACTCCTTGAATTTTCCTGATGTATTGTGGCATAATTGTGCCACAAGATCTGTGTGGATTGTTTGTTTTTGGAAGATCCCTGTGTTGGATTCTGGCTGCTGCTGGGACAAACTGTGACAAACTTGGAGACTGAACACCAATATGTGGCCTTACTGTTCTGGAGTCCCAAACTCTGAAAGTAATTTTCACTCACTCAGATCTGAGAAGTAACTTTCTCTAGGGAAACTCCATTCCTTTCTGTTCTCTGTTTGCAGAGACTTCCTTTGTCACTTAGCTCTTGGCCTTTTATTCCCATGTCACTGTGACCTCTGACCTTATGGTTATGTCTCCTTCCCTCTTGTTCCTTCTGTCATGTTCCCTTCTCTGGTACCAACCCTTCCACCTTTTCCTGAGAAGGAGGACTGATTAGGTTGAGCCCACTGGCAAAATTTAAAATCCCCTCCTTTCAATGCTTTGACTTAATCAGTGTTTCCAAAGTATCTCTTGCTATGCAACAATTCATATGCATAGATTTACTAAGTTAAAATATGGGGCCATGAATTAGCTTACCACAGTCTCTAATAAGAAGACCCACAGCTGCCTACAATAATAATTAATCTTTCTGTTCTTTTATTGTTTTCTCTTTTCCATCACTCTCTCTTTCTCTTTTCCTCTTCTTCTCTCTCAGTCTTTCTTTCACTTATTGCTCCCTCCCTCCATCTCTTGCTTTCTTCACTTTCCCACCTTCCTCTTCCTCAACGGGTCTAAATGATCACGTCTCAAACTTATGATAAATTAAGATGCCCACTGTCAATCACATTATTCAGTAAAAGTCATCCAAAGAGGAATCTGACAAGGAAATAGAAAAGAACTAAAATCTATAGAAATTAAGCTAATGGAGAATATCAATCCTAAATTCTAAAAAAATGCTATAGTGAAGGAAGAATTTGAGATAGATTTTAAGGAATGGGCATATTGCTAAAATAATAGTCCATATATAATATGGGGATTTGCCTACCATTCTAAGACTGCAGCTGTTAGAACCCACTTATATGGATTCAAAGGAAGCACCATAATGTTGAAATCAAACATTTATTAAAACCCTTCCTATTCCTAACTACAGCTTGTGACCCAGAATCTTCTAATGCCTAAAGGTACACAATTTTTCCCATAGGACCCCAAAGTCAGAGCAATACTTTTATGGAGGATATTGCCTGTTCTCATTTCTGCTGTTGAAGTAGCATCCAATTGAATCAGTACATACTGAGGACAAAATGTGGTGAGATACAAGTCTGCCAGTTGAGGGAGGTGTCATAATCAGGGCTGTATGTGGCTATTTTTAAGAAGTTGATAGCTCTATTGGGGAGGCAAAATAAAACTGTAGATTTTAAAAGGAAAAAAAATACATAAACCATGTTTTATTTTTAAGATAGGTCTGTGAAACATTCAGACCTATGGAGGTTTAAGAATACCTAACTCATTGTTTAATTTGCATCTTCTGCTTGCTTGTGTTCATGAGTTCTACAGCAGAAAGTCTACATCTGAGATGAATCCCCAAAGTGTTCATTTATAGAGTGCTTCAGTTGAGAAAAAAAAATTCCTACAAGATTAGTGATGATCTTGTTCAGTCACCCTAGAAAGGAATGTCTTTTGGGACATCCTGCCTTCCCTTAGGTGAACAATTGCAGGAAGAAGAGATGGCAGGAAAGAAACATGGGCTATGTGATATAATACTTCCTCATCTTTAACCACTCCCAGCCTACCCATCCCTATAAAGGGTCAAAGCCAGCCCTTTACCCTGAGAAACCATTCAGTGTATTGTGGAAGAGAGAAGTTCCCTGCTGTGTGCACTAACACAGTTCCATCTGCTGGAGGTCAGACTTCTGTCATTCTACTTTGCTCCCAAAACCTCACACTTCTTATTTCTTCCAGTTAAATATAAACTAAAAGTTTTAAGGGATGATAAGGCATCAGATCATATGTGAATATATTCTAAAGCTATGGAATATTAAAAGGACATATCATAATTACACAATCTGAGAGTCAACCAAATCTGACACTTTAAAGTGTCAAATGAGTCAAAATCTAATTATTTTCACAATTATATTACAATTATGTTGCAATAATTATATCTACGATAAAACGGGGTAGTATAATAACTTCCTATTATTTTATTGTAATTATATAAAAATATATATGGCCTCAGATATTTGGCTTGTTTCAAGGCTGCATGATATGAGTGGGAGAGAACAGATGCCCCTTTCTATTCCTCTCCTGGTCTTTGTCCTCCTGTATGGCCTCTCCTGTATCTTACCTTCCTCATCATGGGGAGTACTCGCCATTTACTTTTGTCCTATGTGGATGTTGGAAGAACTATTGAAACTGAAACTACAGTAGAAAACTAGGCTAATGAAGAAGAATGGCAACTTGGAAGATTTTTCTACCAACACGAATTGTTCCACAAATGTTTGGAAGTGAATTTCCCTACAAAATCACTAGCAGTTCTTCAACATCAGAGAAAGATGCTATGAGCTCATTGGCAAGGTGTGCTCTCCTATCTGGGCAAGGACACATTCCCATTCTTCTTACAAGTCCCAGCACATGCTGGTACATACAGGAGACCTAAGCTTGACACACCGTTAGCAGTTTGGAGCCTCTTTTGTAAAAATGATACTATTGGAGTTCTCTGTCTACCTCTCTGGTACAGTATCCTACAAGGCTGTGCCAAGACAATATCTGGGGTGTAAGACAAAGCCATGTGGAATCTCTCTCTTTTGTAAACTTATTAAAAGGTGTAACAGAAATGATTTTGAACAGAGGATGCATGCCTAGATAATGCTATTCCCAGACCCACACTCTAGTAAACAAAAATTTCATTGCCAGATGTTAGCTACCTCCTGGGGAGGCCTTAGTACTTCCCCAAATAATACAGGATATTGTCATTGTTCTTGGTTGTCCACCACACTTAGATGATATGGTCATAGTCTTGAAGATACCACACAGTTTGACTGAAGGACATACAGCAAGCAAGCTGGAATTAAGTAGGATACTTCCTCTCTACTAGCCCGCTTTGGTAGCATCAGAAACTGCTCTATGTAGGCTGCTGAAGAAGAAAAGTCCTCAGAACTCATTCCCAGATGTGGGCCCTGGAAGTTACAATATCCACCTGCCAGGAAAGATATGTACCCTGGCGCAATAATGGCATGACCATAATGGGTATATTCAATTCTTTATCATTGGACTTTATTCCTGCTCTAGGGGAGGAATTCATGACTGGTATTGCAAAGCTGTTCAAAAATGACAGAGGAGGTCCAAGTCCCATATGGATATACCTACTACTGTTGTTTGAATATATAGATATGATGCCAAACTGCATTCTAAATATTTATGTTTGTTTACATATTAGTGGTGGTACTCTATTGATAAGAGAAACTTCTATTTACAATGGGGAATGGTTAATGCAGAGAAATCTAACTGGCAAAAATGCTGAGAATAAGGCACTGTTGAGTATTCTGTACTATATGGGACATGGATTGTACTTTCACCAAAGCTCAGGATATATCACAGAAGAGGGAATTAAAAGAAAATATCAGACCCAAGATCCAGGAATGGAAAAAAATGACATAAAACATTTTCTGGACATAACATTACTTTTATACACAAGAGTTTGTAGCTTCAAGGGCTACCTGCACAAGACTTGCACAAGGCTGGGGCTCATCAGTATTTCATTATGCCTAAGGTAGGAACTCATAAGGCCCTACCTCTCCCCAAAGAACTATAGGAAGCTAGTGGTTACCAAGTTAGGAAGAGTCATAGCCATCCATGGTAGCTGCTTGTCAATTGCTCTTGCATAAGTAAGTAACTTACCACCCATGATCATGTAAGCAATCCTAAGAAAATATAGCAAGCCACAAACAAACAAACAAAGAGAATGAAACTCAGAGAAGGATTTTTTTTGAGAAAGGGTTGGGTGGGAGGAAGAGGAGATAAATGGAAAATGGGGGAGAATATGATCAAAGTAATATATATATATATATATATAATGAAACTGTCAAAGAATTTTTAAAAACACACAAAACATACTAAAATTAAAAGTACAGTCTGGAAGGCTGAAGCATTAATCAACCATGAAGATAGTAGACATAAGACTTAAGATAAATAGTTAAAATTCACAGCTAAAATATATTACTATGTGCTTACCACTGTTCTAAGAGTTTTTAGTTACTGAAATCACCTCAGTTCTCCTGACACAATAAGATAAAAGAAAATGGTTAAGTCCATCTTCTAGTGCAGCAAACTGATTTTCACAAGGGCATATATTTGCCTGAACTAACAAAAGCTAGTTAATAGGTGGTTGAATACAGATTTGACATGGTCAGTCAGAATTACAAAGTCAAGCTCTATGAAACACAGACATATTTCTATTCTTACAAAAAGGAAAGAGAAAGAGAAAATCCATAAGATAATTGTTCTTCCTTTCAGTGATATAATAGTGACATCTAGCCTTTGAGTAATATCTTATTGAAAGAGACACAGATCTGATCAATGCATCCAAGTGGGTAACAAGAGCAAACTCAAAGCTAAGGAAGAAAGCAAGTTGGGGAACCTGTAAAGAGATGTGGATGCTTTTATGTTCATTTAGTTTGAAGATAAGTGAGTGGACCAAGTCATTGTAGCACAGCCACCAGCTACAATTTTGAAAACATGTGCAAAAGCAGAATATTCTCAAGCTTGGGAAACAGTAAAATCAAGTTTTAGTCCAGAAAACAGTACCAAGGATATCTATAGCCACTATACACAGGTGAAATGCTATGTCTGTCCATTGGTTTCTATTGTTTTTGATGTGTCTTCAACAAGCCCCTCCTTGATGAATGAAAAATGAGACAGTATCATTCAATCCAATTTATTCTTCTCCAGCTCCTGGTGGATATATTTTAGAACCAATAGAGGATGTTGATGGTCAGGTTTTGCTTTTATAACTCTAGTTATATCCTCTTGCTGAATAAATATTTCTCAAAAAATATTCTTTGATAAACTTTATGTTCTCCATAATCCCACTGGCTTTACAGAATTCCTTTTTACATTCAACAGATGCCT
Source organism: Bramus lutescens (assembly GCA_001685075.1). Classification (NCBI taxonomy): domain Eukaryota; kingdom Metazoa; phylum Chordata; class Mammalia; order Rodentia; family Cricetidae; genus Bramus; species Bramus lutescens. The sequence continues at coordinate 83,823 of LOEQ01002048.1, read as the reverse complement.
TTTGTGTGGCGATCAAATATACCATTAAGTTCTTTGTTATGTATTACTTAATTCTAAGGACTTGTTGGAAGGATATAAAAGAGAAAATAAAACTTTAGGCCTTATGATTACAGTTCCAAACATGAGTCAGATGGAACCCAGAGATGTCATATAACTGGCCTAGGACCACACAACAGGCAATATATGGAGCTGAGTTGGCCTACATAGATGTGAGCTAATGGAAGTTTACATTCTTTATGTTCTTTTCCATTATGGTAAGCCAATAAACTAGATGCATGAAAGACATTCTATGAACTCAGGAAAAAGAAAGATCCTTAGCAAGTTGGGGGTGGAGAACAGAGACTATGAAATCAATGAAACTTTCTAGGAGAAACATTTATGATGAAATTCAAAGAGTATCAAGGTTTCAATAAGAAATAGGGAGTGGGATTCCATAGAGATGCTAGGAGCCAAAGCACAGAGGCCCTCATGCCTAAGGCATGATGAACCTTGCTATAGAAGGTATAGTCATGGGAAAGAACACTGAGATATATGAGAAAATGATAAAAGCAGGTACCAAAGTAATAAGAAACAGAATAAACTTTCATGGTAGCAGGAAAGGGAGAAGCAGAGAATCCCTAGCAGATGTGGTTTGAAATAAAGATGTGAAGCTAGTTTGCAATTATTCACATGTGGGAACTGGAGGAAGGATCTGATTATGAGTAACCAGGGGTTCAAGTTTTCAGTAACGGTTTTGCTATTAACAAAGGCGGGATTACAGGAAATAGAAGTAAAATGAGATCAAACAAATTTGAGACAAAAAGAACATATGTAAAGTGAACACATCTGAAAGGCCAAAGCTAGAGGAGGGTATAACTCATGAAACTTGTGATTAGCTAAGAGGAAGTTCTCTGGAAGAAGAAAGGGGAGTGGCAGATGGAGAACCAGGGAAATAGAGCACAATAAAGGCTGAGAAAAACCATACTCCGAGAAGAAAAGGACGGTGCGGTGTCCAAGCACCAAGAGCTGCAGAAAACCTTTTGGTTTTGTTTTCTGGTTTTTGTCTTGTTTATTTTTTTAAAGAGGATTAAGAATATCTGCCTAGAGAGGAGAAAAAGACAAGATCTCCTGAGTCAACTGGGAGCAGTGGGAGCTGAAGGGGGGTGGACGGAAGGGGAGAGGGGAGCAAGGAAGGGGATTGAAGAAAATGGATAGCTCAATCGAAAACAATAGTGTATGAAGAAAAGAATATAAGAAGTATATAAAGAGGCCCAATTACTTAGTTATTGATACATGTGTTGAGAAAACCTTTTTAGGAACGGAACAGAGATAAGAAAGAGTCCATGGACATAGCATGAGGTGGATCAGTGGGCAAGTCCTGTAACCCTCGGCTCTCTAAAGGCCAATTGTGTGGGGAAGGCAGAGAAAAAAGTTGGTCAGGATACAGAGAAAAGAAAGGTCTTGTGTGGCTTTTAAATGAAGAGAACTCATGTAGAGTGGAACACTTAGCTAGGAAAGGATTCAAAAAGAGATAGACACTTGAAAGAGCAACAGTGCAACCATCTGAAGAGAGGAGCATGCAATCAGAAGCCAGTGCAAAAACAGAGTTCTTGGCTGTGCGGCAAAGATGGGGATACTTATTCTTTTAGACAGAAAGCAAATGGGGGATGCATAAAAATACAGGATAAAATGTGATGGAGCACAGGCAAGAAACCAAAAGTCCCTCGACAAAGTCTCATTTATCTCACTTTAGAGAGAAATAAAGTAATCTACAAAGTATACCCGACAAGAAGTAAGATTAGTTTGAAGGTTTTACTAGAGGTAAAAACCCACAGGTTTTTATAGGTTTGTATAGGAGTCAAGAAGACATGAAATATTAGCTCTTTCTGGTACTGTAGTAGCTAACTCTGTCAGCCTTGGAGTTAATGGGAAAATGGGGACAACATAACTGTCCTAGAGTTTCTATTGCTATGAAGCGACATCATGACCATGGCAACTTTTATAAAGGAAAACGTTTAATTCAGGATGGCTTACAGTTTTGAAGGTTGAATCTGTTATCTATTTTCATGGCAGCATGCAGGCAGACATGGTGCTAGAGAAGGAGCTCAAAATTCTACATCTTGATCCATGGGCAGTAAGCAACAAGAAGTGGACTGTCACATTGGGTGTGGCTTGAGCAAATATGAGAACCCAAAGCTGGCCTGCACAGTGACACACTTCCTCCAACAACACCACACCTACTCCAACAAGGCCAGACCTCCTAATAGTGTCACTCTTTATGAACCTATGGGGTACAATTACACTCAAACTACTACAACGACCTACAAAACTGAAGCTCAGATAGATGAAAGCATACAAAACACTGAACACACTGGCAGGTTTATTGAGTACTTTCCCCCCACCTACCCTGTTTGAATTAATAAGGAATAATTGGATTACAGGCACAACAGTTTGTAGTAGCTAATTAGACGTGAATAGGACCAATGGCTGGTGCCAAGGTCATCTAAGGAAAAAAAAAGGTGGATGTCCAGGGAGCCAAGCATGGCTGTCCTGTTATCCTTATATTTGCCTGGGATAATTTCAAAATGTGACTAGTTGTTTTTCTTTGTGGTCAGGGATTTAAATAATCAACAAAGAAAGAAAAGAATTTAGTCCCAAATTTGAAAGAAGGTGTACATTTTTAACTTTGTTAATACCACCAGCCATGAATTCCAAGATGGGTGAAGAAATAAAAACTAAATCATGAAAAACTGAGACACTATGGCTAAGTAGAAAAGGGAATTATGTAAAAAAACAAAACAAAACAAGATATGAGATACCAAGGTCTAAGAAGAGGCAGGTAAGACCCATGGTAGTGAGAAAGCCTGGTCTGAGAAAAGGAGTAAGCACCCAGAATTTGCTGTGCAGAAGTTGCAGATGGTGGTACCATGTTGGATGATTATAGGTGACATAGAGGGAGGGAGCAAAAATTCCACTGTGTGATGAAACATGTCCAGAAATGACTGTAGGAGGAAGGCCTGGACTACAGGTATGACACAGACGTCAACAGAGAGAGGCCATGACGGAAATGGGGGAGGAAGAGTGTGTCATCTCTACAGTACAATGCAGAGAGGGGCCTCATGAATTAGATACCCTGTATCTTCCTCCACACTACACTGGAGATGATTAATCATTAGCCCCTTTTGAAAGCTCAGAGGTTTCTGGTTCATAGTGAGGTAAAAGAAGGTAAAATGAGATGTGGAAAAGAAGGAAATTCGCCCAGTTTTTTTACTTCTGAAGGATGTGAAGAATTGTGGGGAACTGAGGAAGTCCTGAGTAAGAGATGTTTTGAGTCAATGTACATTGTTGACATGGACACAGCCATGTCAAGGTACATAACTTCAGAGTCACTGGGAAATGGCAGAGCCCCCACCTCTTTGGGGGAGGGTAGAGGGATGTCAAAGCCTTCCTCTGGTCTATGTGAGAATCGTGATATTGTGTACAGAAAGTACCCAATACAGATTTTTTCCTCACAAATATTTCTAACATAAAGTCTGTTCCCCTACAGAGGATGCTCATTATTCAGGGTCATATAATAACCCCACTTCCCCATTTACTTATACGTAATAACCTTGACTCCCTGTAAAAAGCACAGTAAGCTTCAGGGATGCTAAGCTTTCTCCAGAAGAGAGTCCAGTACACCGGACCCCAACTTTTCTGTTTATCTTTTCCTCATTTCCTCACTACCCTAGTCAGGTCTGTCCCTGGAACTGTGCTTTACCTGGCAAAGCACTGGAGATTTCTCAGTCCGACAACTAAGTCTCCCATAAAGGCTTTCCTGTAAATACTAGGGCAAGCTGCTTGGTGTATCTGTGCTTCTGGTGAGAAGGAAAAACAAACCTGCTTCATCATATTTTGCACAAAAAATAGAATTGTAATGCAAAGCTTTTAGGGAGGGGCCTGACATGGAGGGAGCTCTTGCCATATCACTAGTATGAATAACACCCTAATGAGTTATCTAGTGCCATTTGCATAAGGAACCATCTCTCCTTTATACGTCATTATCCCTCCTAAATATGCCACTTTGTCCTCTGAAAACACTGCTTGGCTTGCTTTCATAGCCACGTTAGCATCACCCATTCCCAACCCCTCTCTTTCTTGTGCCCTGCATCCTGCAGTGATTACCAAGCAATCACTGTTTCCATCCTTGTCTCCCACCTATGCCCCCAGGCATCCCTTCCTGGGAGCACGTGCTAGAGCTCCCAGGTTGAAGCTGCCGCTGTGTGTCTCTCGTTACACGTGCAGGTTTCATTTTTCAGAGCCTAAATGTTTCATACATAATGCCACCTGTCTTAGTTAGGATTTTTATTGCTGCAAAGAAACACCATGACCAAAATGCAGGTTGGAGAGGAAAGGGTTTATTTTGGCTTTTACTTCCTTGTCATTGTCCTTCATTGTGGGAAGTCAGGACAGGAACTCAAACAGGGCAGGAACCTGGAAGAAGGAGGTGAAGTAGAAGCCATGGACGAGTGCTGCTTACTGGCTTACTCAGCTCGGCTTGCTCAGCCTGCTTCCTTATAGAACCCATGACCACCATCCCAAGGTTGGCTCCACCCACAATGGCCTGGACCTTTCTTCATCAATTAAGAAATTGCCCCGCAGGCTTGTATAAAGCCTGATCTCACGGAGGCATTTTCTTAATTGAGGTGTCCTCCTCTCAGATGACTTTAACTTGTTACAAGCTGACATAAAATTAGCCAGGACGCTACCATAGATCCCAAATAATTTGAAGCAAGGTGGAAACCACTAGTCTACTGTGACGTTTTCAGAGCCCTGCAAATGGAACACTATCAGGGCAACTGTTTCACTTGTATATAAGATGTCAGCAAGGCTAACCACCACATTATTTTATTGATTTAAATCAACTGCCCCTCCTTCTTTCTTTGTAATTGAGTACAAGTATGGGGGAAATATACACTTAACAGTTCAATATTTCTTAAGCACAGGACCTTCTAAAGGGACACTGCAGTTATTTTGTAGGCTGATGTGGATCCTAAGTTTAATTACACTCGCAGACTGGTCATTTGTCCTTACTCAAATTCAGTTCATGTACACATCCATTCACTGCCTACAAACACTGCAGTCAGAGGAATACAGAATTATCCCATTTAAAGATCAAAGGTCTATTCAAGGGCACACAATGGCCTGACTGGCATCAAAATAGATGCTTAGAAATAAAGATGCACTTCTGGAACATTCTTGAATAATTACGTGAAACACGTAGCACACCAACATCCCAAAAGCTTGTGCTGCCTCAGTAAGAGCTTTCCACATATTAGCATGTACTCTGCCTCTCTCTAGAGGATGGCTTCTCACTTGACACTGCACGCACAGAACTGAGCAGAGCCTGGACACTTGTTAAGAGAAAATAAATATTTATATGAAGAATGAACAAATCTGTACCTCTTGCATTTCTTACTACATCTGCAGCAGTCAGAATCAATAATCATTTGATTTATTCTTCTGCTGCAAAATTCATTGAACACATGGCAGCGCATTCCTGAAAGATCACACTTTGACAAGTCCCTTCATGATAAAGTCAAAAGCAGAGAGTTGGATGAAACAGAAGACAAATTAATTCCTCTGCACTCCAGTTTTCTTATGTAGAAAGCTCTGATTAAGGTGCTTCTGTTGCAGAGGCAATGAAGGGTAAACTGAGGCAAGCTGCTGTGTTCTAGTCTGGTTTGTACTCTCCCAGACACTCCCAGATTTGAGTGTAGAGGACAAATCCAAATGAATTTGGAGGAAAAAAACAATTACTGCTCTGAACATTTGGGACCAAATCCCAATAGAGAGTTTTGGGTAATAGTTTGGAGCACACATTTAGGAATTATCTTGTCTTAGGAAAAGAGAAAGATGTTTCTCAAATCTGAGAATCCATGGATCCAGTATGACTGATATATGTTCATAAGGAGACAAAACAGACTCTAAGCATTGTAGATAGGTGGGGTCTTCAACAGAGTCAATTCCAAAAGCCAACAATGGCTTCAAGGAAGGATGAAGGTTCTGGATGACTTTGGGGCATGGTAAATGTAAAGAGGAGGGTTGCCTTGACAGCGTTTGCCATGGATTTTGGCTGTGCATTTGGCACTTAGTACACACATTCAGCAAGGAGCTGTAAATTAGTACTACATCTATAAAGCCTTGTTGGCCCTTTAAGAAATGCTCTTCTTTAATAGCCAAGGTTTAATTTCAGTTATCATAGGCTCCAGGGATGCCTTAGAGGATCTCCAAGGGCTTCTGATTCTAACTTTGAAATGTTCTTAAGGCTAAGTAATTTGGGAGGTTTGTCTACACAGTGCGTTTAAATAAATTAAAATGCACACTTTGTATTTATAGCACATTCTCTTTGTTCTCGTCCAAGCCTTTTTGTTTCAAAGCTTTTCACAGTAAGTCTGTCAGGAGGAGGAAAAAAAGCAAACACATGTAGGAATTCATATGACCTAGAAGTGACACAGAAGGTAGGGACAGAGAATAACAAGAACATGTGAGCACCAATGACATGCCCAGGGGCTGTGTCACACTATAAGGAGTTTAACAATTTTGTGCATTTGTTAGCTACTGATCCAGCTCATAAATATGCCAGCACCAACCTACTATAAGACTCTAGAAGAGTCACTTCACCCTGTGCTACCATTCCCTCCACTTCTTCATACCAATGTCTGTATTGAGGGAGAATTCTCAACACAGCACTTGAATCATTTAATGAATCACTAGCTGATTTGACTAATTTCATATATCACTATCCTTAGGACAATTTGGAATACTGGCCCATAACTGACTTATAATACTTCCAGTAAACAAGCTATGTATATTAAATCATTCATAGTGAATGAATGAATTAAAGCATGTGAGAATAAATATCCAAAGACAAATACCTGTGCAAAATGCCCAGAACTTTATCTATCCCCATCAATAGCTTGAAGAAATCTTTAAAATAATGGCATGGGAAGTCCTTCCTGTCTATGCATTGCTTTTATTGGTTAATGCATAAATCTGTTTCGGCCAGTGGCTTAGCAGAATAGAGCAAGGTGGGAGTTCCAAGCAGATAGAGGAGGAGAGAGAAGGCAGAGTCAGGAAGAAGCCTTGGAGCCACCAGAGGAGAAAGATGTGAGCTGCTAGCCTGAACCTTGCTGGTAGGCCATGAGCCTCATGGTAAAATATAAAATAATAGAAATGAGTTAATTTAAGATATAAGAGTAAGTCAGAAATACACTTAAGCTCTTGGCCAAATAGTATTGCAAACAATATAGTTTCTGAGTGGTTATTTCATGGTCTGGACAGCCAGGAACAAATAAGTAGCCTCTGCCTACAGAAAAACACTTCTCTATAATCCTCATCCCTTAAATTTATTCTCTATAAAGCTACCCAGTTTAACTTCATTTGGAGCATACGCTGTCTAAATAAATTATGTCATACATCTGTTCATTTTCTGTCCTTCCTCAGTAGAGTGAAGACTCCATGAGAGTCAGAGATATGTCACTTGTTGCTTGCTACATCCATGGCACCTAGGACTGGTGTATGGGTTCAGTAAATATCCCTACATACTAGTGGTTCTCAACCTGAAGGTTGCGACTCCTTTGCGGGTCAAACCACCATTTCACAGGGATCGCCTAAGACCTATATTATGATTCATAACAGTAGCAAACAGAGTAATAAAGTGGCAACGAGATAATTTTATGGTCGGGGGTCAGCATGACATGAAGAACCATATTAAAGGGCTGCCGTGTTTGGAAGGTTGAGAATCACTGCCACATACTATGGAATAAAGAAATTACTGTCAAAGGCACCTTCATACTATGTTCTTATTCAAACCACCACATTCACCCTGATCCTCATGGGCTCATATGTCTGAATATTTGGTCCTCAATGAAACTGTGTAGGGAGGGTCAGGAGGTATGGCCTTGTTGGAGGAGATGTGTCACCTGGAACAAGTTTAAGGTTTCGAAACCCATTTCATTCCTAGTTCTCTCTGTGTTATGATTTTTTTTTCCTCCGGGTGTGAGCTCTCAACTGCTGCTACAGCACCATGCCTGCCTGCCTGCTGCTGTGTTCCCCATTATGAGGGCCAGAGACTCTAACTCTCTGAAACTGTAAGGCTCAAATGAACTTTCTTCTGTAAGTTGCCTTGGTCTTGCTGTTGCATCACTACAAAAGAAAAGTGACTAAGATGGAAAAAGTTACTAAGGCAGCTGGAAAAGGAGAAAAGCCGCTGAGCTTAATGTGGGAAGATGAAAGCGATGGGCACGGTTACAACAGACAAATCCTGTGAGGTCCTTATAAGCAGGTGAGTAGGCCACTTATCTCTCTCCCAAGCCCATTGTCATCTGATCTTAACCTGAAGGTGAGTCTCCTTTACTCACCAGCTGAGAGGCCTGTCTGGCTGCATATGACAGAGACCCTCAGTAGGCTCTCGCCTCTAGGAGGCCATCAAAACTTACATTGCTTTTATAAAAATTGTACAGAGTACCTCATTGCCTGTGACATCTACCCTAAGTTTGCCAAACCCTGTTTCAAGGCTTGGGCACCTAAATCTCTTAACACAGAAAAATACAGACACAATCCCACTTCTGGCCTTACCCGACTCCCTCAGGGGAACGTTTTGAGCGGGTGCCTGTAGTAATAGAGTGAAAGGGGGGGAGCGGGCGCTGCTTTTCGTCCAGCCCAGCTCCCGCACGGCTAGCTTATACCCCGAAAT
>LOEQ01002048.1:63688-74916 GCA_001685075.1 Bramus lutescens | reverse complement strand
GTTTCTTTATTAACCAATGAAAGTAACACATAGACAGATGACCCTCCTACATCAGGTGCCAACGTTAATTTTTCTTTTTCACATAAAACATACTAAGGCATGATTGAATTGGCAATAAAACAACAATGACAAATTAACACATAATGGAATTTACAGTTGAAGTAATCCGTAGAGGAAGAGCGAGCCGGGCACGACAACATGTGGCCATAATCACAGAACTTCAAAGGTTGAGGCAGAACAATAGTGAGTACCAAGCCAGCCTGACATACACAGCAAACTTATGTGGGAGGAGTGCAGAGAGAGGCAGAAAGAGGGGGGGGAGGAATGGAAAAGTAACCTCACAATTGATCTAATATGTCCTCATTCTAAGATATAAATAGCATATAACAAAAATCATCATATGTTAAAGTACACACACATATCTCTATTCATCCCACTCCTCTCCCTCTGATCCTGGACATTTGTGTAGGGGTTGCACATCTCATTTACTTAAGCGGTCCACATTTATGAATAAAATAGAACAATATTCCTAACATGTAGAATGTATTCTTGGCACAGATTAAAACAATACTTTTTCTCAAAAAGATATACTGCCTTATTATAGTCCTCAACAATAAATCAACAGGCTAAGGATACCAGCCTTTTAACACAAAGTACGATGCAAACGCACAGTAGAAAAACCAAAGAGCCGCTATCTGAAGTGAAGAAAAGCATGTTTTCTTTTCTCCCCCAGCTCTTGATTATACACGTTTACTGATTGTTCTGGAACAGGCAGAGCTAGCTTGTTTTGAAAACTGTTGACTTTGTAGAAAAGAAAAAAAAAGAAATCAACAGTCATACACGAAGTCCAGGTACCCCATGGCAACAAAGGGTACACCTAGCCTCTTATTTTCAGTGCTATATCAGTCAGGACCAAGCAAGGCAAACAGAAATTCTCAGTTATCCTTCAGCATAATGCCATAGGAGGGGTTAGAGAGGTTTTGAAGGGCTGAGGCACAAAGGGCACCTTGAAGTACAGACATCCAAGCAGGAAGCGGCTACCAACCCAAGGGCTGGTGAACAAAGTAAAGACAGTTTGATTGCTGGAGATTAGACACTTGGAGGGTTGTCCCTCCTGGAGTGGAACTGCAGGCCTTCGAGAGAGATACATTGTTGAGTTTGCATGGGAGTTGCTGAAGGCTGTTACAAGTCCCTGTGGATCTTCATTCTGGACATCTGGGGAAGGAATGTGCCTTCTGGTGCTATTCCTATGGCAAACGGGTGAGCTGAGTCCTAAGGTTCGTATTCATGGGAATAAGAGGATGGAAGCTCAAACTAGGTACCACTGCTTCTAAGAAAGATGCTTCTGGATGAAGCTGACAAAAGCCAGGAACAAACGGTAAATATCACAAGTATGAAGAAGAGATGTTGTCATCTGCAGTCTCTTCTTTCCTTGCCTCCATTTCGTATTCTTGCTTAATTAACTACAAAAACTAAAGAGGCATCCATTCAAAGCCACCAGCCCACAGGAGGCACACAGCTGTAAAGAGCTCATCTGGTCAGACGCAGCTCTCTGTTCTCCAATGCCCACTCAAATGAGCAGTTCTGTAAGCTGCCTTTTCCATCTGAACTGCTCTCTATAAACCACATTGCATCTTTGGGTATCTGGAAACTGTGCATTTCCATTCCAGAATGGTCCCCTTCCTGTAATCAAAGTCGGCATTTACATTGCATGTTTAACGAGAACTCTGCCACACTGTACCCTGACTACTACAAGAATCAGATGCCATTAGAAGCTACCGCTGTGGGTGGGACAGCACACATCAGAGAAGAGAGTGTCAGAAGGTGAAGAAATATGCACTGTTCTCCAAAGGCAGCCCTGCTTGAGGGAAGAGTTGTGTCTTTTTAAAATCTGTTTTCTTTTCTTTTTGATCTCGGTTTCACCACATATTGATTCAAAACCATTTTTTTAAAAAATTGAATTAAATTGAGTTTGATGTGATGTCAGTAAAGGAAAGATAAAAATCCAACCTAGCGAATCATCCAGAAAAAGGCTGTGAATGCCATGGCTGCTATTCAAGGTGCTTTCCACTCCTCTTTTCAGCTCTTCCGGTCCTGAGGTAAGCAGTGCACACTGTCGAGTTTACTTTCCAGGTGAGGAACCAGGAGCTCAGAGACACTGAAATGGTACTCCCCAGAACACACGGTCGGGAAATTCAGTCAGTGCTGCAGGATGGGGAAATGGGTGATAGAGCTGCCAGCGTGCTAGAACCTAACAACACAGTATGGCCAAACCAGGAACAAGAAAAGTAATCAAAGCCAAGAAAGAGCCCTCTCTGGGGTGGTAAAGCATCGTGTACTACTAAGAATGCGAATGCTTTTGCAAAGAGGAAAATGAAAACGCCTAAAGTGGTTAAGATTGATAGCAGGGGTATTGTTTTCTTCTGCTGTTTTGATTTACAGAAATAAAGAACAAAGTATTCAGAAAGATGTGCTGGTTTTCTGTTTCTGGGCTTGAATGGGACCTCCATGACCAATCTGTACAGTGGCTTAGAGGAAGAGAAAATGCAGAGACAGAAAGGAAACTTACTTAAAGGGCATTCTCACAGAATGTGCCTGCCTGTTTGTATCACAATTACATATCAAATAATTCTTAGATCAACAAGAGGAACATACCCTCCAAATTCAGCACCTTTACTTCCTTGCCTCCAAAGACAGTTGTAGTAAAAGGAGTGGCGGGCTGCATCCCACCTGGCTAGCTTACACCCGAAATAACTACACAGAAATTGTATTCATTAAATTACTGCCTGGCCCATTAGCTCTAGCCTCTTAGTGGCTAACTTTTACATCTTGATTAGCCCATTTCTATTAAATATGTGTATCACCTCATGACTGTGGCTTAACGGCAAGATTCTAACCTACATCCGTCTCAGGCCGGAGATTCATGGTGTCTGCCACTCTATCCTTCTTCCCATAATTCTGTTCTGACTTCTCCGCATACCTGAGATCCACCCCATCAACTAGGCCAAGGCACTTTCTTTAGTAACCAATGAAAGCAACACAAATACAGAAGGGCCTCCTTCAGACTGTACCTTTGTCTCACAAACTTCCCTATGCTTCTGTGTTTGCTTTTCAAGTTGAAAATAAACTGGGGACATCTTTCCAAAATTAACAAGCATAGAGAAGACTGGTCCCTAACTCTCTTTCTATATGTCCTAAAATTTCTGCAATCATTTTGCCCTCCATATGAACTTATTCAGTGATCATTTCCTATATGTTTACCATTAACATCAAAGCTGTAATGTAAGTACCTTTATATATATACATATATATATAGTTTGATATCTGTGGGGTTAATATTATCAATTTTATATGCTCTAAAATCATTTAGGAAAGAAGCCTCCAGGTATACATATGAGGGATTATGTACATTGTTAGCTTCTAGTCATGCTTGTGAAAGATTATTTTGATTAGGTTAACGGAGGGGTGAAAAAAGAAGGGTGGGGCCATGTCCTGTACTTGCATCCTGGACTGCTTAAAATAGGGAGCACTAACTAAGGATGGGCATTCACTATTCTTGGCTTCCTAAGTGTAAAGGAAACTTGAGCAGCTACCTCAAGGCCCAGATGCCATAACTTGCCCACTAAAATGGACCATACCCTTTAACTATGAGTCCATAGAACCCTCTTGTCCTTGAGTTACTTATGTCTGGGGTCACAGGGAAGGTCGCTAAGATAGTATTAACATGCCCATTTCCAAAAGAAAGATTTCCCAAAGTAAGATTTCTGGCTTGAAGGGCACTTAAACTTTAAACCTTAAAAGCTAATATAAATTTTCCAAAACTGGGCAATCAAAATGCACATTGCATTCTGTATTATCTCAGGGCATAGTTTTTTTTTTATTCTTTTGAAAATTTTCCCCAACATTAGCTGCTACCAGTCTTTTAGTTGTTTTGTTTAATGGCCAGTATACTGCATGTAATATAAAATCTTATTGTTTTATTTTTTTGTTTTCCTGAAAATCATAGATCCTTTTATATGCTTACTGGTCATTCAAACGCCTTCTATTATGACTACTCTATTTATATTTGTTCATTGTTCTAATGAGATACCTCTCTTTTTCCTTAAGTTGTTTTTACGGGTTAAAATTCTAATATTCTCTTGATTGTTTACCTCCAATTTTTTGCACATGATAGCCAAATCTAAAACACTCTGATAAATCTCCCTACCCACAAAACATTATCAGCATTTTCCCAAATCTGTATTAATAATTTTACTTATTAAAATGTAAACAATTGGTGCCCGCAGGTAGGTTGTGGGTAAAGACAGCTACTTCCAAGTCCGACCAACTGAGTTTGCTACCCAGAGAGAAGTAAAGAACTGACTCCAAGTTGTCCTCTGGCCTCCACATACACATTGTGGCATGAGTGTATACACACACACACACACACACACCACAAAGAGAGAATAAATATAATAAACTTTATATTAATAATCCAGGCATAGATATAACTATTCCGTTTTGTTGCTTCTCATAATGTGTTACATGTATGTCAACACAATTCATTAAATCAATAAGTAGCTGTGATGGCCAATCTTGGTTGTCAACTTTACTATATCTGGAATCAACTAAAACTGAAGAAACTGGGCACATCTGTGAGGACTTTTCTTGACTGGATCATTTTTATACATAGGCCTGCCCTAAACATAGATCATTTGAGGTGGGAAGACCCTCCCTAAATCTAGCCCATGCATTCTGCACAAAGACAAGGTTCTGCACAAAGTCCACAAAGATAGTTTAAAAAGAAGCTTTGCTTTTGGCCTGCTTATCCTTGTTCTTGTTGGCAACTTCATCTACTCTGCTTCAGAAGCAACCATGCAGTGGTATTTGGATATACTTCTTCAATATTCTAATGTAGATCAAAGAGCAGATGAGGCATCCAGCCTTGGACTAAGCAGCTATCAGATCCTTTACCATTCTTTCTGTGACAGTTGTTGGTGGACTACAGCCTGTAAGCCAGTCTAATAAATTCCCTCTTTTTATGTATATATGTGTGTGTGTGTGTGTGTGTGTGTGTGTGAAAGTGTATATATATACACATTCTATCAGTTCCATTATTCTGGAGAACCCTGACCAACACAGTTATTCTCCACTTGAGTGCAAATGCCGGCTTTGCCTCACAGTGAGTGTCTATCACCATGCAGATGCATCTGTGAACTCCTTGTCAGAAAATCCTATCAATAGGTTGAAACCACCCCCATAAAACTATGTGAAGGAAACCAAAGAAATAGAAAAGATGTTTCCGTTCTGATAAATGGTTCTCAAAATTTGTGAAATTGTTTCAGAAAGCACATTAAAATCAAGGAGCCAGAACCTTTTATTTTGGAAATATACAACACAGAGTAGCTGTTCAAAAATGAATCAAGTAAAATGGGCAAATTAAGGCAACAGAGACTCCTCAGGAAAACATAATGTATCATTGTAAAAGAAAGAGAAGAGTTAAACAATCAGGACTTAGTGAAAAAATGAATTTTGCTATTATTTTCTCACAGCAGAAAGTTATCCTTACACCTAGAAAATACAACATATACACAGAGAATCTTCAGATGAGAACTTTGCATCATTAGAAGTAGCAAGGCAGTAGGACAACAAATGAACCAACTCAAACTGGCTTGAGCAAGTCACGAGATACACTGACTCACATAATTTAAATGTTCAAGAGCTGATGACTTCAGGTCTTTAATGATCCAGGGACTCACAACATCATAACTGGCATTTTCTTAAGCCTCTTTTAATATCTCTCTTGGGTTAGAGTGGTAGCCAGACAGGTTCAAGAAATTCCCAAACAAATGCAGGCTCTCTGAGGGTCCACTATAGCCTTAATGCTATGTCTACACCAAAGCTTCCCAAACCTATTACTTGATGGGAACCAATATTTTTGTGTTCAATCCTAAATCAGTCTATAAAGCTAGAAGAATAAGTATAGAGCCACTTTGGTTTCCTGACCCATCCTATGCTTTCCTAAATAAATTACCATGGAAGAATCCTAGATCACACATAAGAATTTTCAGGCTAGAAATGGATGATTCTTATTAGAATGAGTAAAATAGAAGCTAGGAAGTCTTGTATGATGAAAATGCTGAGAAACTGAAACACAAGTTTGTCATATGAATAAATATAGTGGTCCCAATCTAGGGATCCCCATTTTCAATAGGCTGCCAAGAGAAGGAAACTACCTTGAAGAAGATCAAGTCTCTCTATCTCTTAGCCACTATCGACCCTCACTAACTTCATGCTCTATCTCCTGTACCCTTACCTAACTTCAGGTTAGCTCTCATAGTTCTCAAAAACTTGGCAGGCCACTTGAAGCCTTCAGAGATTTTAGAATATCCAAATGGTATTCTCTTGGCTAATTATTAGTTTACAGTGGAGAACATTTAGTTTCTTTGATAGACCAAGGAAAGTTTATTAGCAGACAGCAAGGAAAACACACTGCAATGTTAAGCAGCTACTTCGTAAGAGGGCCCTGCAGCTGAACTTCTAGCCTCTTCTCGGGGTCCACATCCCTTCTTCACTTTAAATCATCACATCCTTATTGCCCATAGCCATCCACTCACCTCAGCACACCAAAACAGCGTGAGGAGACTATAGGCATGAGAAATCTTAGAAGACTTCAAGGAGAGTATATGGAAAGCAATGAAGAAAAGATGACAGGTAGGAGGGATTGTATTCTCACTATAAAGTTTCATCATTACAAAAAGAGCCAATTTTTGATCTCTGAATACTATGGAAGCTTCTCAGCCCTTAAGAAATGAAGAGAAGGATCAGTTTTGAGGAGTGCTTGCTGCTCTTCCAGAGGACCCACGTTTAGGTTGCAGCATTTACTTTGGGTAGCTCACAAATGCTAGCAACTCCAGTTCTGGTGGATTGTGGGTGCCCTAATATACAGAGGCACACACTCATATACATAAATAAAAGTCTAAAGTAATCTTGACAATAATGAGAGTTTCTTTTCATTTTTTTTTGACTTCCTCTTACCTACAGATTTCCTTAAGGTACTATTCTTGTCTTCTTTCTTCCTACTAGATATTTTCTGGCCTGTATGCACTGACTATAATTCTTATTTTTTTCAAGGTTTTAGGTATTAGCTTCAGGTGTGAAGGTTCACCAATGCCACATAGCATAGACTACTGAGGGGCTGAAGACGGCCAGGCATGGGTGAAGGAACACATCCCCACACTAACCCAAAGCTACCATCTTACTGGCTGCTCTAAGCTGTTAATCTAGAAGAGGTCCTGTATATGATGAGATAGGAACTATAAAATACATATGAGGAACTTTGAAAGCTCTTTAATCTCATGTAATGGTTAGTGAGCACCTACTGAATAGATGGCAGATTTTTACAAGTGCCTATTACCTTTATCTGTTCAAATGAACCTGATAATCTTTGTAGGCATAGTGTTGTCAGATTCTGTGCAGTTAGCCAAGAAGAAAGCTGGTATTTAAAAGGAACATTATATGTATATCTTCATGCCTCTATTAGTTAGGGTTTCTATTGCTGTGAAGAGTCCCATGACAACAGCACCTCTGATAAAGGAAAGTGTTTAATTGAGGTGGGTGGCTTTCAGTTCAGAGGTTCAGTCCATTATCATCACGGTAGAACATGGCAGTGTGCAGGCAGACATGGTGCTGGACGAGAATCTGCGAGTTCAATTTCTTGCAGGCAACAGGAAGTGATATGTGACACCAGGACTAACAAGCCTAGGAGATCTCAAAGCCCACTTCCACAGTGACACACCAACAAGACCATCCCTGCTTCAACAGGGTCATAGTTCCTAATAATGCCATTCCCTTTGTGGGCCATTTTCTTTCAAATCACCACAATGTACTTGCCTTTACCACTGATGATGTCTTTCCACGTATATTTAAACAGTTTTACAAAACTGAAGTTTACTTTCCTGGAGGAATCCAAATGTCAGCCTGAGTTTGTCAGAGAAAAGGAGCCATGGTCTCATTAGGAGAGGAAACTTCCCTCATAAAAGACATTTCCTTTTAATGATTAGTGCCTATGTGATCTGTCTGAGTGGACCATCATCCTTGATATAAAACAGTGAGGTATCTGAAAATGTGTGGATTTTCTATGATAGGGTTCCCTAGACATCAGCTGTGAACTTAGGCAATTTGACATTTTTTCCCATTTATTGTGCAGACCAAGCTGTTCTGTTTGGTTCTCTTATCTCTATTTTACAGAGAAGGAGAGCCATAGCTACTATATATGAAATAATTATAGCAAGAGATGTGGCATGATTCTTTGTCTATGCAAATTTAGAGGCACGAATCATTACAGGATACCAGACAGTCCTAGAGACCTGAGACTTAGTAACCTACAACAAAGCATAGTTTCTAATGGCTGAGTATCTCAGTGCAATAGCTGTTAAACAGAGTAAAGATCCAAGGTGGAGGGGCATTCCAGCAAGAGGCAGAGAACTCTGCTAATAAATTTCACCATCCTTGTAAGGTGATGTCATATTCTGGCTTGTGGTCATAGTATTGTGGATAACACTGGAGTAACACTTAGGTATCCTTCTTTTCCAAGTTCATAGGTCTTCTCATTCTCCATGTAAGGAGTCCAACAGCTTCATCTTCCCTCTGAGGTAGTTCAGCTGTTTAGCATCTATAGGGTCTAATTATATGACACCAATGTAAATTCTTGTAAGATTATGCCTGATTACACAAAGAGCCATCAGAAAGAATAAGAAGATGATGGACAATTCAGTTTTGGCTGATTTGAACAACAAAAGGTGTTATGAACTTGAATTTCTATCCTTACACAGTTTTAGCTTCTCAGAATGGCAACATCTTAAATACAAAATAACCAAGGTTTAAAAATCTCTATGAAATCCTAATTCCACTGAAAACATCAAAAGAAACAGAAAATAACTTCAGCCCTAGAATCTTGGGAAATATATGGCAAATACTAGAGAAGCATAATCATTCTTACTAATTCTTATATCCAGTACAAGTGGCATTGCAAATCAGATACTTCCTTAAAATGAAAAAGAAAATAGAAAATTAATTTTATTTCCCCTTATAGCTTCATTTTCAGTGAGTACTAGCCTGTCAGCTGAGGATAAGACAAAATGAAGTGATGTATGGTCAACTGTTCACTGTAAGAAGTGAGATCTGACAATGAACCTAGAACTCCTACAGAAGGAAAGCCAAATTTCACATCCATCAGCTCAGTTTATTCTACCCCAGCTCTGCATCAGAATCCCCAGGAAAACATCCCTTAAACCCTGATGTGCAGGTCACACCCAAGTTCAGTTACATGAAGATGCCTTCCAAGAACTTGCATCTACTTGTTCATGTCATGTGCAACCACAGATAACTGACTTGGACTCAGGGGAATAAGAATAACCAAACTTGTATTGCCAAATAGCCAAGCACAATGGGAATATGCTAAAATTCTAATCTCTGAGCAGATGGCCATCCACAGGGAGATATAATAGATCTAAACTCTTTTGATGAGAGAGATGGCCCTATATGAAAACGTTATTTGAAGAGGAAAGTAGACGCAAAGGTCTGGAGGCTGAGAAGCAATAGATGTATATTCAGAAGAATTGGTGGTCTAAGAAGCCAGAAAATGACACCTATTAAAATAGTACAAGAAAATCTTCTTGTTTTCTAAGCTCAAATAGTTCTTTCAGGCCTAGTATTTGTTTTTGGAATTCCAGTTGTTTCAGCAATTACTGTCGGGCTTCACAATTATCATATAACATGCACAGTTCCCTGAAAGGGAATAGCCAAAAGCTCACTTTTCATCCTGTTGGAAATAGGTGATAAGGTCCACAAAGCTACTCCTTGGGCTCTCTGGGTTTCTATTAAGTTCATAAAAGAGATATTTCACACTGTAGAAAGCTCATTTTTACTTTACAGATTTATGAGGGGAGCCAGTCTGACCGACGAAAACGTCAATCAATTCCTGTTTTAAAAAATGAGTTAAGATGAGAGGTCAGCCAGCATGGGGAAGGTCACAATCCTTCTAGGAAAACTGAGCGCAGAGGTTACAAAAGAGGAATAGATGTAATGAGGGTGATTCTGACACAAAAATCCAAGTAATTAATTTCCCTTCAGAAAATGCATCCAATTTCACAACTATAATAGTCACACGCTGGCCCTCATGAAAACATTTGATAGTTGTTAGCTCAAAGCCGTATAGCCTCTCACCAGCAGAATTCATACACATAAAACCCAAATGTCAGTTTTTTGAGGACAAGTTTTTTGTGAGTTTCATAGGAAGTGTGGTAACACAAGGGAATGTATATACATCACACATCTAAATGGGTTTAGTCGTTTCATTTATCATGAGTTGAATGTTCTGGGATGCTTAGATACTAGAGACACGTTTATCCCTGCCTCTGATTACCTGTATCCAATAAAACAGTGGCATCTCATTTTTCATACCTGCAAATTACTAGACTGGACGTTACTAACTGGAATCTTCATTACATCAGATGACAGAGAAGTGGGATCGATATGTTCACAGCTAACATTGTTGATTAGAAACTGGAATGCTGGGTATTATCCTTTTTTCTGTTAAATGGGCTCATTGGATGTTGACAAATTATTTATTTACAGGCAACAAGCCTGAGGACTAAGAAAGTATGTGATTTTCAAACCTCTGGTTGTCTCTCCCCATGTCATGTCATTCTTGGTTTTCTCTAAAAGGACAAACTGTAAGTCTGGATGTTATTGTACCTTTCCAACACTTGTAGCCTCCTCATGGTCTAGCACCTACGCTAAGCCACACTGAGTCTCCTCGTCAGGAAGCACAGCAGCATTTGACAGTCCTTTTAGACATTAAGTAAAGTCATGTAAACATGGCATTTAATAGAGAACCAAGAGAAAGTCAGGAGTGAATGCTCAATAAGTATCTATGTACAGTGTGATTAATTAGTTCCTATCTATATCCAGGACATCTCTGCATTGCGGATCTGTTCTTTATACAGTATGTTGGGAACCTGGCCTAACATGTTAGGTAGCATCTCATAAAACTGAAAAATGAAACCTTAAGAATACTCACAATAAATATAGATGATATGTACATGTAACTGTGTATGTGAAAACAGAAGCATACTAGCCCAAATTTTCAGAACTTGGAAAGAGCTCAAAAAATGTTTGCAGTCACATAACAACTCTCTCTCTCTCTCTCTCTCTCTCTCCTCTCTCTCTCTCTCTCCTCTCTCTCT
>LOEQ01002048.1:30127-46196 GCA_001685075.1 Bramus lutescens | reverse complement strand
TAATGGGCCAGGCAGTGGTTAAATGAATACAATTTGTGTGTTGTTATTTCCGGGCTAAGCTAGCCGTGCAGGAGCCAGGTGGGCCGAAAGCAGGCCTGCTCCTCCCCTATCACTACACTGCTTGGGCAGGTAAACTATACATAATCACAGATTATTAAATATTTCCAAAAATGATGATAAATGATTTTGAAGGTTTTGGCCGTAAATATGCTTGAGGTCATGAATATATACAGCCTGATTTGAGCATTATACAATGTATCCGTATAGCAACAAAACCAAACATTCCATGAAATCTGGTGAATATACATAATGTTTATGTTTCACATATCGGGAAAATTTAAAAAGAAAATGACAACTGATTAGCTTTCTCTGCCTGTTCCTTTGCCAATCAAAATTTCAGTTTTCTATATTTTCACTAAGGCAACAATTTGTGTAACATTATTACCCTCGACAACAATAAATACTTGCTAATCAATGGACACAGGGCTCCTCCGCTGGGGATGGGGTATGCACAGTGTATGCTCCAGAATACTGTGGTTCTTGAAGAAGCCTGCATGTTAAGAGGTCCAGCTGAGTGATACAGCACCTGCCTAGAAAGTGCAAGACTTCCTGGATTTGACACTGCACAACCCAAAATAATAATGATGACAATGACAGTAATAACCCAAACCTCTGTGAGTGCAAAGCTTATTCAGAACACTGTGTGGAGTAACACAAAGAAGCATTTACCAGTCACGTTCAAATTCTCAAAAGTTCCAGGAGGTGCAATGATCTTTGAGAGATGGACTCTCAAGGCTTCCTGGAGATGGAAGCGCAACCTGTTCAGATATGCATAGTATGGTTCTTCTTGGACTGCTTAGAAAGCAAAGATGGAGATATGCAGATAACTTAAAACTTTGTCGTGTGTGTGTGTGTGTGTGTCTATGTGTGTGTGTGATAAAGGAGTGTATTATAGGAAACATGGACAGATAATTGGACCTTGTTATTCATATGTTCTCAGAATTGTGCTGCAGAGGGTGTGTCAGGATAGATGAATGCCAAATGATGGTCTGAAACAAAAACAGTTGGTCCTAAGAAGTGTTTCATCAAAAATAACTTTCCTGGCAAAACTAAATTAATTAATCACTTAAATAAAAACTGTTCAAGTTGGGCATGCTGCTGTATACCTATAACCCCAGTACTCAGGAGGCTGAGTCAACAAGATCACAAGTTCAAGGACATTGCCTCAAACAATGAAGAGCAAAACAAAGCTGCTGCGAACTAAATTCTTCTTTTAAGCATATGAAATCATATAAACCTGAGTACGCTACTACTCCACATCCTCTCAGACAGGGTTTGGGTTTTTTCCTCTCTTTTTGAAAGTGTGGTAGCTTCAGGGAATATAAATAGAAAGCGCCCATTGTTCCAAGGAGAGATTGAAGATGAACTCACAAGTAATAGAATGCTGTCCAAAGCTCCTGAACAGATGGGAAGCACACGGCAAGTGGCCATACAGAAAAATTAATCTAGCGTGGCTTGCATTATGGAGTAAGAAAGGCAGGAAATAGAACCTAAGATTATTCTCAAAATTTGCTCAAGATCAGCCTCACCAGGAACTGCAATTTTCAGTCTTTGCTTGTCTTTAATTGATTTTTCCTTTCTAGCCAGAGACTACATTCTTTAAATGTATTAGTAAATCAGCCTCCCAGAAACGAAGGTAAAAGCAAAACTAATGCAGCTAATTAAGGACGAGGTGCTACCAGACTCTGAACAAGAATAAAAAAGCAGCTATTCAACAATATATGTGTCCCCCCCCCAAGAAATCAGGGGCTAATCTGAAAGCTTTGGCTTCATAAGGGAACTGGGTGTCACCTTCAAGTTGCCCAATGTAGGATGGGCAATAAAATAAAGCATCTTGGAGTTTTCTACCAGTAGTGAAATAGATGCCATGGATTAAAACTGAACATGGCCCCTGACTGTCATGGGTTTCATCCTGTTTCGTAAATTTCTCCAAACTAAGAGAATCAAGATGAGAAGCCAGCCACTATGTGAAGATCGCATTCTTTGACCTAGCATTGTGGAAATGGATATACTTTCCTGGTAGCAATGGCAACAACTGGGTCTCATTGTCAGCTGGACTGGGTTTCAATCACCTAGGAGATCTACCTCTCCATGTGTCTGTAAGGTATTTCATAGATGCTAGATTAAGATGGAAGATCCCACCCTGAATGTACACAGCACTGCCCCATGGGCTGGGGTCCTAGACTGAAGAAGAGGAGGATGCCAGCCAAGGAACATTCATCTTTCACACTCACTTCATGACTATGCAGATAATATGACCAGCTCATTTATGTTTCACTACCAAGTCTTCCCTGCATGAGGGACTGTACCCTCAAACCAAGAACCACAACCCCCTTTCTTCCTTAAGCTGCTTTTTCAAGAATTTCCTTACACTAATTAGAAAAGTAAATATTCCCAGGCCTTCAGTGAGTTAGTGTGAGCTACTCTGCTGCAGTACTGTCTTCACTAGTGTCTTCTCCTCCCAAGGGATGACTGAGGCAGCTCTTAGATTCTCCTCCATATTCCCTCCCCAAGAGGGATTCTTATTCTTCTGGAAAGAACAGTGACCGGGATCTACTTTAGGTCAGACTTTGTATTTCCTATCTATTTGGAGGTCTATTTTAATAGTCTCTCTTCATTGTCCTTTACTTTTCTATTTTTTCCTTCTAGTTACTTCCCTTTAGAAAGCATATCCTATAATAATTCTTTGCACATTACTATAATATTTTCAGAAACAAAAGCCATCCATGGCTTGACATGGTAATAGACAGAGAGTCCAATGTGGTGGCTTAGGCAGTCTTATTTTGTTCGTTGTTGAGGAAAATCAGGATCGTGAAGAAGGAACATTTTACAAGGAGAATCATGGCTGCAGTGTTAGCTGCTTAGACTCCTCACACACTGAAGGATAGAATCCGGCGTGTTACCACCTGCACACAATGTTTCTCTTATGCAAAAAGCTAAGATTTTTAACAGGACCTTTGTGAGGAAGGAGCAGCATGAAGGATATAGACAAATGTCTTAGGAGAGTTCAGCCCCATCTGTCAATTCCTACAACATGGACTCACGATTTTTGAAGAGCAATCTGAAGAGGATGAAGTCTACCTTAAATGTTTAGATGTATGACCAAGTCTTTGGCCTCTTCATTTTATTTGGTGGGACATTTTTCATTTTATTCTCATCAAGGCCTTTAAAGGAATACCAGGTTAAGAAAAAGTCCATCTTTCACTACTTAAAACAATTCATCTATATAAGGAAAAAATTCAGGTTATTAAAATAATTTTTGTTTTAATTAATGGTTACTTCTTTGTATATCTTAAAAGTTTAGTATATATGTATATGTTTGTGCATTTTAATATTTTGTAAGCTACAATAAAACAAAGATGCTAGACTTTATGTATATAATACATTTTATGAGAGGTAAAATTTGACTATAATAGAGAAAACAATTTTAGAAGTCAACCTTGCTAGTACAATTTTTTTTGTATATGTAACAAAAGACGTGTGAAATCATTTCATCTGGATGTTCAATGCAACCAAATTCAAGACCACAAACCAATCTGAGCAACCCTCTGGGGCTCCTTAGTGGGACTTGACCTACATCTCAGCCTCTCTAAGTCACAGAAAAATATATTCATAGAATTTTGTAGTTTTCCAGTTAACCATTCCGTACCCCTGCCCACCAACTTAACAACCAAACCAAACGATTACAAACACCATCAAATGCTAAACCACTCACCATAAATGCCTGTTGAGATGCAGGGAAATGCCTGTGAATAAACCAGAAAAATAACAGTTAGTGTTAAGAGAGTGGCTTTGCTCAGCATCATCTCTCTAAACATCTATTTTGCTTGACAACTGGATTGTTTCCATTTATGAAGTTGTGCTCAGAGCTGTGAGTTCAAGCACATAGATGAACTCACAAGACCCAGCTGTTAAATTTTCAGAAATCTCCTAAGACAATTGTTCAGCCATTATTATTAAGAAATTACAAAAATCGGCCTGGCAGTGGTGGCGCACGCCTTTAATCCCAGTACTTGGGAGGCAGAGGCAGGCAGACCTCTGTGAGTTTGAGGCCAGCCTGGGTCTAAAAGAGCTAGTTCCAGGACAGTCTCCACAGCAACACAGAAAACCTGTCTCAAAAAACAAACAAACAAACAATAAAAAAGAAAAAAGAAAAAGAAAGAAAGAAATAAATTACAAATATTTTGTGTTGTCTTATATGATTGTAATTCCTGTTCTCAGAGGGCAGAAACAGCTAGATCTCTATGAGTTTGAGGCTAGTCACAGCTACATAGTAAGTTCTAAACTAGTCAAGACTACATAGTGAACCCCTGTCTCAAATAAACAATGAAGCAAAATGTAATCAATAATGAAATAGATAACACCCAAGCAAAGACAACCTGATGACCAAAACTGATCCTTTGCAATCAATTTGTACCATTTCTCTATTGTGTTTTTCTTGATTCTTTACCTCTCTCGTATACGCATGCTGGAGTCATCACATGGCAGTAGCTGCCCAGGAAGCAGCTTCTCCTGCCTCTGTGCTATGATCCTCCATCAGTGCTATGAAATTTGGATATCCCAGGCACCAGTCATCGACCATGTCATGGTAAAACTGTAACCACAGCCTTGGCACAAGCACACACATTTTCGGTAAAATTCACAAAAATTCATTTAGTGAAAATCAAGTAGCTACTTCGATTTTATGAGAAGGTTACATATTTTGTTCGCATAGCAAATTATACATCAGGAAAATTTACTATAAACTTATAAAGTGTATATACTTTTGCTGGGGGAAAACAGTAGCAAACACTGACTGACATGTAACAGCTCGTACCATATTGTGCTGATGAACAGTAAAGCTTCTCACTTTGAAAATGAATGCACAAATGCAGGTGTACATTTTCCTTTCAAGGAGGTTTTCTAGCTGTGGAATGTGACCCAGGTGTGGATATACTTCTGGGTAAGTTATTCAAGTCTTTCTGATCTATGTGATTTTCTACCATAAAAGACTTATGACTTAGCCAACTAACTAGAACCAGTAAGGTTGTGAATCTTCAAGGAGAACCCACCTCTTCCACTTTACTAGACCAGCATAATCTTAACTACACTGGAAACTTAACTTTTACACACAGATAAATGTGGCTCTCACCCTCATCAAAGAGACTTCTCTTTGAAGCAAAAAGAGACTACCACAAAAAAATCACAGCTGGGCAGTGGGGGCACACGTCTTTAATCCCAGAGCTCTGGAGGCAGAGGCAGGTGGATCTCCGTGAGTTTAAAGCCAGTCTGGTCTACAGATTGAGGTTCAAGAAAGTCAAGGCTATATAGAGAAATTCTGTCTCAAAAAACCAAAGCTTTGGGGATGGGCTTTGAGCTTTTATAAGCTATGCATGGGGATGAAGAACTCTCAGCTTCTTCTCCAGCAACATGTCTGCCTGCATGCTGCCACGTTTCTTACCATGACTATAATGGACTAAACCTCTGAAGATGTGACCCAGCCCCAGTTAAAGGCTTTCCTTTCTAAGAGTTGCAGTGGTCATGGTGTCTCTTCACAGCAATACAAATCCCAGTAGATGCCAGGGGCCCTTTTATAGTCAAGACAGTAAATGCTTACATGGTTAAATGTTCCTTAAGGGTCAAGTCAGCCATCTCTGAGGACTACTGCTTTCAGAAGACAGCCTTCCATGAACAGACTTTTCAGGGACTGTCTCAGCTACAGAATGACATCTCACGCAGAACCTTGACCCTCCTGGGGCAGCCCACACCAGTAACAGATCGATGACTTGTACAAAGGCCTGGTCATCTTGGCTTTCTCGATGTCATAATGAAGGGCCCTTCTTGCATCAAGCTCTGCGTGGGGTCAGCAGGGCCTGGCACTGGGCCTGATTCCCACTTCATCCTCTCCTCTAGTGTTCTGCAGCTTCTTTCCTCTCTCTTGCCCAGATGCCAATCCTGAAATATTTGTTAACAGACATCTGGCACACTCAGCACGTCTCAGGGTCTGCTTCCTGGGGAATTCATCTGAACTAACTGCCCCACACTTCACTCTCAAGTCCAGTTACCGGAATCATTTCCCCAGATCTAGCAGAAGAAAGAAATGCACTGAGTAGAGGGTGGGCAACTGTTATTTGCCTGTACTCCAGTCTTCTCTTGGAATCAATCATGCAACTGCACAGCTGGGTCTAAATGTATGAAATGTCTTATCTGTTTTAACAAGGAAGATAACTTCATCTGAAAATGACATTGCTGCCTTAAATGTGAAGGGAAATGGTGATGTCATGGGGGATGACTTTGGTGATATTATTTATTGTGTTAGCTCAAGAGGCAATGATGAAGCTGAGATGAAAGTACAATGGCATATAAAATTTATTTTTACAGAAACTAACTTTGAATATAATTCATTAAACCAAATTCCCACCATTAATCACTCTTTATTGAGAGGGATGAGAAAGAAGGGGGAACGGGAGAAGGAGAGAGAGAGAGAGAGAGAGAGAGAGAGAGAGAGAGATCAGCCAAGGGATTATTGTAGCACACATAGGGTCTATGTTCTTTGCCATAATAAATTTTCAATGTGGATATCAGAACTGAGAAGTTTAAGGTGTCTTTATTTCAAAGTTGCATTTAATATAACACCTCCCTTAGAACTCTTCTCTCATAGAGAGATGTGAGATTGTATCCAGACCCAAGCCAATTATTTCAGTTTGTTTGAAGTACATTTAACACAGCGGTCAGTTACAGAATTTGAGAAATGACATCAGCAGCCCAATTTGTAAGCCTCTAGAATCTCCTACCAGCAAACTCTGAGAGATAAAGGTCTCTGTGCTGATAGGGTCTGATCACAGCCTTCAGAACCTGATTCATACTCTCCTCCTTACTTCACTTCTACCTGATCCCTTATGTTCCCATTCCCATCGGCCCTCAAGTCCACTCACAAAAATCAGCCATATAACCTTTGACCTACAGTCTGTCAGTCTGTCTGGTTTATGGTATGTGGTTTATGGTATGGTATGGTATGGCATGGTATTGTGGCGATGGCCAATCAATGACTGGCCCAACCTGAGACCTATGCCATTAGAGTGAGCCCACCCCTGACACTGCCTGGAACACCAGGACCCAGAGGCTGGATAAGCCAGAGACCTAGGATCGAATCTAACACAACTGGAGGAAAAAGAAATGTCAAGGTAATTATCTCTAAGGATATTCTGCTATACTCATAAAGTGGTGCCTTGGCCCAATTGTCATCAGAAAGGCTTTATCAAACAGCTGGTGGAAACAGATGCAGAGACCCACAACCAAATATTAGGCTGTGAGCTTGGGGAATCTTGCTAGATAGAGGGAGGAAGGATTTTAGGGCCCAGAAGGGTCAAGGACATCACAAGAAAACTGATAGAGTCAACGAACCTGGGCTCATAGGGGGTTGACAGAGACTAAACCAACAGCCAGAAACCTACATGGGACTGATCTAGGCCCTATTCATATATGTGACAGTTATGTAGCTTGGTCTTCTTGTGATACTTCTAACAATGGGAGCAGAGACTGTCTCTAATTCTTGCTGGTTTTTGGGTCCCTACTCCTCTTACTGGGTCACCTTACCCAACCTTACATGGGGAGGTGCTTAGTCTTACTACAACTTGATGTGCCGTGGTTTGCCAATATCCATGGGAGGCCTGCCCTTTTCTGAATAGAAATGGAGGAGTGGATGTGATGAGGGGCAGAGTGGAGGTGGGGGTGAGGAACTGGGAGAAAAGAAGGGAGGGGAAACTTTGATAGGGATATAAAATAAGCAAGTTTAAAAAAAAAAGAAAGAGACCTACTTCATGGCATTTACCTTTCAGTTAAGTTTTCCCAAGTCTGAATATATTTTCTCCCTTGGGAGAAAAACAATCAACCGCTGACTTGGTAAGGAGAGGGGACCGACCCTTCCTTTGTGAAGTTGTGGATCGGGACAACTGAAACCACTTCCTTAATCCAACAGGTTGGTTTGATACACTTACAAAAGCACCAGAATCGGTAAGTCTATTGATTGTGACTCCCATTCTCTACTGCATGTGCCCCCAATTTGTCACCTTCTGTCTCACTAACTGGAGTGATGTGGGATTCTCCTTTGTAGGCTATGTTTTATTACTATTGGTTATTAAAGAAGCTGTTTTGGCCAATGGCTGAACAGAGTAAAGTCAGGTAAGAAACCTGAACAAAGACGTAGAGAGAAAGTAGGCAGAGTCAGAGAGCACCGTAGCTGCCGAAAGAGAAGGACACTAGCTGCCAGTCAGAACCTTACTGGTAGGCCACAGCTTTGTGGTGACACACAGATTAATAAAAATGGGTTAATTTAAGATGTAAGAGCTAGCTAAAAATATGTCTAAGTTATTGGCCAAATAGCATTATAATGAATACAGTTTCTGTGTTTTATTTTGCAGGTCTGGGAGGCCAGGTAACAAATGAGCAGTCTCCACCTACACTGGAGGGCAAAAACAGGAGCCCTCAGTCTCCTCACTTGACCCTGACATGACTTCTGATCACTACCTGAGAACCCTTATACTCAGTACTTGATTTTCTTGAATTGATTTTCCAGTACTGATCCTTGAAAATAATGGAAAGAATTTTTCTCTCATACTTATTCATGGTCAAAGCACTCATTCTTGGACAGCAGCTTTGCATTTTGACAGTCCTGACCCAGTCTCATTTCCAAGGGAAGGTGTCCGCTGGCTGAAGGAAGTAGCACAGGACACTGCTTAACCACAAGAATGAACAGATGGGGTAGTTCTAGTATCAGTGACCGGTTGGTATAAAATAGCTACAAAATGTTTCCAACCTTGGAGATCTTTCAATTTCTGAGCCAACACACATATTTTATAGTTCATTCAAGTTTGGGTATATTTCTCATTATTTGCAAACAAATAATACTACACGACACACCTTCTGTTTAACTGTTTTTAATTATGGATTACATTGGGCTGAATTGAGAAAGCTGTCACTTGTGGGAAACATTGTTTTGTTTCTCTGTACTACTAAGAAAATATGCTCTGTAGGTTAAAATACAGTGCTTGCTTACCGTTTAGAATTTTGCCGAAATTGTTAAGTTTAATTTATTTGGATAACTCTCAACAGCTGGTCTCTATAGCAGGTGTGGACAACCCTTTGATATCAGCCTCGTACTGTCATCTACAAAGTTCATGTATGAGAATTTTGAAACATGTGACCCTGGGACCACATGCTAGGTACACCTGCTAAACGTGATTTTTTTTTTTAAAAAAAAGGAGAAAATGATCATTTCATAAAATTGTTTCATATTTATAGAGTAATAATTCTGAACCACTACTTTACTCTGTCATATGCAGCTGCAGTTTTTCAAACTACCATTTCTGCCCTGCCCAGAACACTACTCACTGAATACCTAACAGGCCTTCTGCTCTAGCTTCTTCCCAGCCTCAACTACTCCTTTTAATATTTGCAGCTAGTCCCTTTGCTAATGCTATGGTGTCAGCAGAGGCTTTAAGACAGAAACTGAGACATATATAGCTCTTCAAAGGACCACTCATTGATTAGTCAACCAAAAGTCAGAGGATTACAGGTGTCTAGAAAATCCAAAAGGAATGACAGACAACCAAGTACTCATGTGAACAGACAGAAACTTTTAAATTAACTATTGCTAAGTATAAAATATCTAAAATACAAGAGGAATGCTGTTGAAGAAATTAGAATATGAACTGTGTCGTAAACACAGTGGAACCCAGAGGACAATTCTGTACCCTTAGTTGTGCCCTTGTTTCTTCATCTAGGAGGAAGAGTACTTTGGAATTTCTATTTGTACTAACAGGAATAGTGTCAATCCAGCTCAGCATGTGACCCACTAAAGCTTCCTCTGAGCTTCTACAATACTCTCTGAATATTTTTGGCCAGCTCTATTATTTAATACATTTTGAGGTGCCAAACACATGAACTTTGCCATTTAAAATATATTATGTGTATGGTAATAGGCTCTACATGACCTTCATTGCTGTTCCCAAGTCTTTTCCTTCTTCCTAGTCCCACACTTTACAGTATGATTTCCTCAGTTCTTCTACAATGGATGCAATGCTTGTTCTCACCCATCCCTCACCTCCAAATTCATGCTCTCAAGTCTGGACCCTACTCTCTTGATGTTTGGGGTGGACAAAATCATGATGCAAAGCCCTCAGGAGTGAAATAAGTTCCCTTGTTAGACACTATGGATATAGCTGGTTTTGCCCTTCACTATGTGAAGTCACAGAAGAAAATTGCTGTTTGTATCATCTATAACCAAAACTGACTAGCACCCTACCTCAGATATCTCAATCTTGCAATATGTAATTATTTATTATAGTGTCCCCAAGTCACTAAGAGATTCTACTGGAATTGTACTCAGTCAGGTCTGAATGTTTATGCCACTCCTAATTAATTTATTGACATCTAAATGCACCATGAGGGAACTTGAAGTTCAAACTGGCAGCTTTGAGAGGTGATTAGGTCAAGGGATGAAACCCTCATAAATGGACGATTATCCCTCTGAGAAGGAACATGGAAGGGATGAACTCTTTCTGCCTAGTAAAATAAGTTAATGAATAAGGCTATGTACTAATAAAGTGAATCTCACCTAGACACCAAGCTATTAATACCTTGATGTTCAACGTCCTAGCCTCCAAAACTGTGACAACTAATGTGTGTTGTTTAAGTCATGTAGCCTATGGTATTTGTTACAGTTGTATGTTTTAACAAAGCCAAGGGCAACAGGATTTTCCTCATTCCACTAACGATGGATTTACAATTTACATATGTGACTTAGCTTGCCATATGCTAATATTGGACATAATACATGATTTAAACTTTTGTATTCTTGCCCTTGGAGGAAACTCATGGAGACTATGGCATGTGAAACACATACTTCTTGCTGGCCCAGAAGATCTGAGAAATAAACCAAAAAGAGTAACAGAATTCAGTTTTGGCTCAGTTGTAACCACAACCAACCTTTGAGTATGTGAGCGAGAAAGAAATGCTCGCTGGTGAAAGTTATTGAGTTGAGAAGTGGTTCACCACACAAAACTGTTGAAGCAATGGCAATGATAGACGTCTACCCAAACTGTATGTAGTGACAATGTCCTGGAACAAGGGATCCTGGATACCTATTTAAGGTGATTATATTAATTTCCTTCGGAAAACAAAATCACTTAATGTGTCACTTATAGTACTATGTTAACCAAAATATGGAAAGTGAGTAGTTGAGTGAAGGAAACACAGGTACAGTGATAGAGAGATTTAAAGTAGGAACTAGAGACTAAGGTCACTCACTACTTGAGTCAGTGGCATGGCCATAAACTGTCTCTGTTTCCCCATCTTAACAAAGAACTAAACAAAATGTCCTATCAAGTTATTCAATTGTATAATGTTATTTTTTAAAGAATCATGAGGGTTACAGTTTGTGCTGGGAGGCAGTAGCATGGCCGCTATAATGAACATAATTTCTCTAATCACTGCAAAATGCTGAGCATTGAGGTCAAAACTCTCGAAAGCAACCTGATTGATTTCTTGAAAGGACTGTGATAAAGCAGTCATTGCTTCCTGATAATAAACAGAGAAACAAATTATGGTAGACAATGGCCAATTGTTAGTAAGGAAAACTGAAGAGTTTGTTTATTTTCTTGTATGAAAAGTAACTGATTTTATTGTTGCTTCTGGCTTCAAGGTTTCTTATCTTGGTACCATAAATCTGAAACATTGCTGGAAGCTCACAATGCAAGGGGTTAATCTATTACTATTATTCTGCTAAATGGACTTACTATCTTACTGTCCTCTAAATTTACATCTCAATACCCACAGATTAGTGGAGCTTTCAGACTCAGACCACACCAGAGAAGCCTTTTTTTTGCAAGAGGAAGTGATTAACAAGCAGGGGAAACTCACAACTAATTAGAGTGCAGAGAGTGTCAGTAACTGCTTAGCCACAAGTGGGACATCTGTATCATGTCCCTTCACCCAAGGTTCACGGACCTTCTGGGAGGGGCAGGTAGAAAGACTGTAAAATATCTGTCAGATAGCTTAAGAAATTAGCAAGAAAGTGTATCTTCTGGACATGACTAGACCACTGCTCTCATGAATTCACAGCAGCTGTGG
Organism: Bramus lutescens; assembly: GCA_001685075.1. Classification (NCBI taxonomy): domain Eukaryota; kingdom Metazoa; phylum Chordata; class Mammalia; order Rodentia; family Cricetidae; genus Bramus; species Bramus lutescens. Next base: position 34,028 of record LOEQ01002048.1, on the reverse strand, counting down.
TTGCTTTTGTTTGCACAAGATATGCAGAAGATCAAGCCAGCCAACATACTAGTATGGAGGCATAAGAGGATCATGAGTGCACACCGCTAACTGAAGAACTATTAATAATTGATAGTTTCTGAAGGAGAATGTTTTCTTTAAGCATGTAACCCTGAAGGTCTGCTATGCTCCAATGGATACCCCAACCATGAGCATCTGAGCAGGTCAAATGAGATTCTGTAGATTATTTTAATATATCTAAACATACCTGCATGCATACATGCATGCATACATACATACACGGATATACATATGAAATTGAGAGGATAGATATGGAGAGGAACTAGGTAGGGATCATAATGTATGAGACCTCAAAAAACAAACAAAAATATTATGTTAAAATATTTAATTACACAAATAATACATGGAAATAAGGCTCAAACAATATAGGTGTGGTAGAGAACAATAGATACTTTGTCTGTCAGTCATATCCCTGCTTTGTTCTTAATACACTAGCAATCCTCTAAGGCATAAATACCAATAGTATAGTGGGCATCCTTCCACCCCATTCATTTGTATTCACAAAGTGTTTTCCTTTCCTAATTTCATCCAATCACTCTCCAGTATACCTTCACTAAAGGCAGAAGCTCATCATGGCACGAAAGCCAAAATTCTCATTCTAATCCCTCTTTACTGCCGTTTTCCCACTGCTCATGATATTTCAGCCCCATTCCCTGCTTTGATTTTTCAAGTTCTCGAAGCATGATCTTGCTTCTGTGCTGTAGGCCTTGATGTCTCCTCTGCCTGGGACTCTTCCTTCTGAGATGTCTCCGTGGGTTTCTTCCTTGTTCTTCTTCGATCTTTAGTCAAATGTCACCACCCCATAGGCTCTTCCTGCCTTCACCTATGTCACTATTTGTAGCATGAATAATAAAAACCCACAGTCAGATAAGGAGTTCAATCCAAAACCAGCAAAGCAAAGCAGCCAAGCCCCTTGAGAAGTCTTACCTCTACTAAGGCTGGGCGATCTCAGACTAAGCAGACTAAGCAGACAGAGGCTCTCTCTCCTCTCATTTTATATTCCATCTTGTGCTGGGATTAAAGGCATATGACTCCCTAGGACTGGGATTAAAGTTGTGAGCCACTACCACCTGGATTTGTTTCTGCATTGATCTTATGTAGCCCAGGGAGGTCTTAAATTCACAGAAATCCATCTGCCTCCGTCTCCCAAATCTTGGGATTAAAGGTATGTGCCACCACCGCCTAACCTCTTGTGACTTGGCTTTGCCCTTCTGATCTTTAGGAAAGTTTTATTTATTAAAACATAAGTAAAATATCACTGTAACTATCTTTCACATAGCCTTCTGTGTACCTCCTAAAACTCCTGTTACCATGGACTCATTGCTTTCATTGACTTCCCAACTTCAATTCTCCATTCCTTGTCCCATACTCATTGCCTAGGATGTAAGAGCTTATAAAGTCCCCTAGTTTGCTTATTGTTATATAGTGATTAGAACTCAAAAAACATTTGTTGAGAATATTAATGAATAAATTATTCTCTTGTATGATATATACAAACATAGTCCCATGTATTTTCTTATGCAGTTTAAAATATACATAATGTTTTGTGTTCTTGGATTACAATGTTTCTATTCTAGGCCTTGAGGACATTTGAATTTTAATGTGTGCTAAATTAGCTCAAGTTTATAATGGCTGCATATGAGACTATATCATGGGATTATTTATCTTCTCTGTACTGCGGAGCATGAAGGTTGTAATTTTTCTATATGAAAATAAAGAATCCAGCAACAAATATTCTTATTGCTTACTGTGCTGTGGTGGTGGTGGGGGCACTCCTAACAATAAAATTAAGCCATTTAGCCACAGAGTGAAGAGAAAATCACATTATCAATTTTGAAAACACTGCAAAAGTCCTTAAATTTGTTGTAATTCTGGAATATATTTAAAAATTGAGTAAATTCTACTTCTTCGTGCCACATACACGACTATCTTAAAAGGATGTTATCCCTTAAATAACAACAACAACAACAAAAACAAAAACAGTTACTCTTGAAAATGGAAATGTCAACATAGTGCACATTGCATTTACAGCTGAGTAATTTGAAGACCACTGTCACTTATAGGAGATTGTGAATAGGATCACACAGGAAGGGCCAGCCCGTTTGGAGTTCACTGGGGAAGCTCATCTAGGCACCATAATTTTAAGCAATAACTTGATTCCTTTTTGTTTTCTTCATTATACCTTTGAAATAGCTGTCATAAAGTCATTTATCGCCAGCTGCTTTCGTGTTTATAATGATACAACTCCATGCAGTATAAAATAAACTATTATGTAGCCGCGAGTAGCAGCGGTCCTCTTCCAAACTTTATATTATGCAAGAAGACAGCTGGATTAGTTCCACTATGAATTTATTAGGATGCAAAATGTTGGAACCAGCCAAGGGAAGAACTCACTTGCTGCTTGAGCTTGCTCATATGACTGGTGGAAATGCTTTACTGAAAATTCTGCATATGTGAAAATGGGAATGGGTCTCCATAAACCTGCTGAACCACAAAGAATGTTCGCTCTGTTCCATAATGTTCACTCTGTAAACTCCACATTAGAGCAAAGGAAAGCAACAAGTCCAGATAACCCAAACCCTCCCATACAGCAAATCAACTGTGCCTCATGCTGAAAGCTCCTACTGGAACAGAATGTCCCCCAAAATGGTGACTTTCCAATGACCTTACCCAATAGTGGTTCTCTCCGGATCCTCCTTTTCCTCATGATTAAATACATATATCAGACGAATTTGATAAATCTGGCCCCTGGGGGTAAAGAGTGGCTGGGGATGCCCTTTGGTAAAACTGGTGCAGTGCCCAGGGGAAATTGAGATAAGAGTCAGTCATTTTAGATCCCCTGAGAAGTAAATTACCCACTTGAGGCTGAAAGGCCAGAGCTCTCAGCCTCTGCCATCCCTAACTGTGCCTTCAGAGAACAATTTCCTGATTGAAGAAGAGGTATAAGACCAGAAGAGTCCTGTGCACACACACATAAAAATGAAAGGCACATCAAGAGTTCTGGCTGTAAGAACACAGGCCACTGTGCAGGAGTTCTTGTGCTAGGGTCTTGGAATTATCCTTAGTGTAGCCATAAAAGACACAATCAGTACCTCATTGTTCACATGTGTTTTATGAACATGCATATGGCTGTGTTTCCTCTCCCATGAGGGCATTTGTGGAGGCTAGAGGTCAAAGTGGGGCTGAACTTAGAGCTCATAAATTAAGATAGACTGGCAGGCCCCCAGGTCTCAGTTATCCACTTTTTCAACCCTTGTCATGTCTGGGAATGACTTTGCAGACACTGTGCCTCCGCGTGGGTTCTGGGATCTGAACTTGGGTCTCCATGCTGGCACAGCAGGCACTAAACCAGTTGAGCCACCTCTCTGGCTCTGGAATATCAAATTTCATCATCCCCATACCTCTATGGGTACAGCTCAAAGTTTGCCGGGGACACACCCAGCGTGTGAGCATCCATTTTCCAGTGCATACAAGGAGCAAGTAGTCTCAGAATCAAATTTCCCTCTTCCATCTAGAAGCAGCAAGTTAGTAACTATTGGTCAATGACTCATGAGAGGCCATGTATACACTCCTGGACCCCTTTCTTTATTGGGATGCCAAGTATCACCTGCATTGTCCAAGGGTGCCAATAATGGCTGGACAGTGCTTGGGATTTTTTTTTTCTGATATCTACCATCCTTTTCACTCTCAGTCCCCACTCCAGGAAACATTTCCTACTATATCCCTTTCCTCTAACACCTTTTCAGAATGGTCTGCTTCTGGGAAACTAACCCAATGTAGTAATAAGGGGGGAGCGGGCCTGCTTTTCGTCCGGCCCAGCTCCCGCACGGCTAGCTTTACT
>LOEQ01002048.1:19854-30034 GCA_001685075.1 Bramus lutescens | reverse complement strand
TAAGCTGCTGTCCTATCAAAGGGCCAAGGCAGTTTCTTTATTAACCAATGAAAGTAACACATAGACAGATGACCCTCCTACATCAACCCAAGGCATTTGTTAATGTTATTTACCTCTGTGGCTGACAGTACTTTTACTATGAAATAACCTGGAGGCTATTTTTGGAAGAGATTTTCTTTATTAGTAACTAGTAAGTTGAATTCCCGAAAAAATCACTAAAAACCATGACTGCCAACCCAATATTGTTTATATTTCTCAGAAAAATGGCACTATGGTTTGGCTGTGGTTTCAATGTGTATTCCAAAGTTCATGTGGTAAAAACTTGGTGATTGTTGTGGCTATGATGAGAAGCCAAGGAACCTTTTAAAGGAGGACTCTAGTAGAATGCTATTAAGCCACTGGGATTAATAAAATTATTTCATGACCAGGTTCATTCCCATGAGTCCTTGCCATTTTAAGAACAACAAACCTGGTCCCTGTGTATCTCCAGCTCCCTGTCTTGCCATGTGATTTCAGCCTCTGACCTTTGACCCTAATGCTATCTTATGTTGTGATGAAACAAGAGGCTCCTCACTAGCACCTGGCAGGTGACATCGCCACATTCTCCAGCTTCCGAAAACTGTGAGCTGAATGAGTCTTTTCTGTGGGATGCCCCCAGTTTATTCCATTATAGCAATGCTGCATGGAATAATACAGGTGGGGCTTGGTCTTTCTCATGAGAAAAACTACACAAAACAAGGAAGCAAGCAAGACTTAATGGGCATTGTTAATATTGTTAACCCCAGAAGAGATGAGTATTCTCCCTAGAGGCCCACAGCAGCTAAGGAGAAAACCTCAGACACATTCACTGATCCTCTGGCTCAAAATCTAAGCATGGGGTGTTGTAGAATAGAAAGACTAAAATCATGAGGATGAAGGGAGAGGGGGCCGTCCGTGCTGGGCAGGCTGAGGCCTTGAGAAAGGGCTGGTTAGATAGAAGAATTCTTTGATAGTGTCCCTGAGATGTGGAAACATTTTCAGCCACTATTTTCAAGGATATTTTGATATTTTGGTGTTTTTTTTAATTGTCATTGTTGATATAGTTTAGAGACAGAGTCATATTATGCAGTCCAGGGTGGCCTCAACTTTGTAATCCTCCTGCCTCGGCATTATGAGTGATATAATTCTGTCATGCATTGCCACAGTAAGTTCTACTGGATTTTTACCTGAACACAAATCACCAAGAGGCCTAAATGGGAGACTGCAGTCCAAAGGGTCTAGAGTGGGACAGAGGGCCCCTGCTAGCTCCCAGGGCTCCACTTTGAGAGGCAGGCTCTAATGGACCCTTCCCCCTCACTGAGGCATCATATAATTGCATCTTAGGCTATGTCCCCTGAGAGCCAAGCACTCTCCCCTGGGAGGAGCTGAAATCCTTTTCTGTGTTACTAATTCCTCACCACGGGAACCACATAATTGGAGAGGAGCAGATTGCCAGTTTGCCAACACATATGTAGATTTTTGTGCCTGCAGATTTTTGACACCTCTCTTCTGTCCCTTAAAATGTCAGCATGTTCCCTCCACAAATTGGGCAACTCTACTTTAATCCCTCGGCAGTGCCGCAGTGTGAACAGGAAAACATTACGTAAAGCAAGAGATGGGTTTCCATGCCCATGCAAGCCAGTTCTCCAGCCAATTAGATGTGCCAGCACCTGACTCCACAGCACACTGACGAGAAGCAGGTGAGATGCCTGACAGTCGCTTTGGCTTCAACTGCAGCATAGCTTGCAAAGAAAGAGGGCTTTAAACAAGCGAGTTGTGACCATGCAGCTTGAGTCAATATGTAAAGGTAATAAATTCCTCTTTTCCTTAGACACAAAGGAAGACATTAGTCAAGCCTAATGCACTCTTTATATTTAACAAGGGAATTAATAAGGGGATAATGACTAAGAAAGAGATGTCTAAAATGCACTCTGTAGGAACACTCATATAAAAGAAAGCAAGAAAGGAAGAGGAAAAGGAAATTGATCGTCACCGTCATATTTTTCAAGTTCAAGAATTGCTACCCCGACCCCCAAACATGGCTGTGCTTTGTGGGCCGTCATTTGCCGTAAGAGTTTGATCGACCAGAGTTTATGGGAAAACGAAGAAGGAGAACTCTATGAGGTCCAGTCAGTCGGGGCAAGGGATCTGCCTGCTCAGGATGAAAGATGTGGCTTATTCCTGCATGTTTCACTGTATGTTTCACTGCATGTTTCACTGTAGGACTACAGCCAGCATCATCCAGGAACTGCAGAAAAGGTAGCGTGCAGCTGGCTTTTTACCGTGTCCTGGGGGTTGATAAGGGCACATTCATAGGGACATAAACCGGCCCAGTCTTGAAGAAGCCAGCATGCCAGTAACTCACTAAGAAAGAGGTAAGGATAAGCTCTTTCCCATGCCTAGGGAATAAACTGAACTGTGTGCCAGATTATAACTCTGGTTGGAAATGTGATGCAGTCATGCATTATCTTGATGGAGGGATGGAGACATTCCTTATTGACAGGTAAACACTTTTAGCCACCACTAGTTCTGCTAGACTTTTATTATGCTGGAAGTGTAATATAACAAAGAATATAATTTTATTTTTAATAGAAATATCGCAGTTGCATATTAATTAAGGGCAAGAAAAATAAAGAACATCCACAGAGGGTTGAAACTCTAGCTTAGAAATTTTATCACAGTGGAACTCCTACCTATGCCTCTTCCTTTTGCTTCGTCTCTCAGTTTCCTCTTTTCTCTGAAATTTGTTACACCCTTAAAGAAGAAAAATGGTGATTTAATGAGAAATGGATTCTGTTTACTGATCTTGAGGCCATACCCTGCAGAAGGCTTTCAGTGACAAATATGTGGCCAAGTATCAAACACATTTACACAGATATTTTTTTTCTACAAACTCCTAAAAGCTGTCTAGGGTCCCCATCCTTTCAAATGTGTTCTTTTCTAAGCCAACGTTGCCTCACGGGCTCTTTAGCTCACAAACCAGCTACAAAAGCAATAGGTGACCTCCTTGGCCACACTTCCTATCACCTTAAATTTAGTTTCAATGTTCTGTTAGAAGTACATATACCCAAAGCTTGCAGGTACCCCCAACAGTTATTTGTTCTAATTATCCCAGGCACCATCGGGCTCACCATTGGTTTATTTGTCTTCTCCAGGGATGGAGATTTAAAGATAAAGAAAAGAGCACAATCCAGTGCTCCTCAAACTTCAGCAAATATCCAGATCTGGGTGATTTGCTAAAGCACAAACTGTTTAAGTGAAACTGGGTGGTGAAGATTTCATATTTCAGTGAGATCCTGTATGATGCTAACATTATCAATTATAGATATTTACTGCAGCAAGTGACAGAAGACAAAGGTGTCTTGAGCTTTTTCTCCATACAGCACTGCATTCATTCCAGCTAGGGCAAAGCAGGGAAGGGACCACAGTCCCATTCAGAACATTGATACCTGGAATAGCAAATCCTCGAAAGCCTACCAGAAATTAGTGATCAATCAGGAATAAGTCAGGTGGTGAAATCTGTGGTTTTCTCCTTATCATGACCGGGGCTTTGTCAAGATAAGACCATATTTAAACACACACTCCTCTCTTCCTGTGTCCTTCCACTCATATGACATGACATGGTAAGGCCATCGGCACTGTTGCCGCATAGCTGTTGCCAGGGAGACATGTTTGATGGTTCATTACTTCTCCATGCCATATCTACAGTGTAGATACACAGCCAGTGTGTTTCTGCAACTTGTGCTGAGAAGTTCCCCAGGTGACTGAGATGATCCCCAATGATGCTCTTCCTGTGCTTAAACTGTGAATGGCAGGAGTCAGCAAAGCAAATTCCTATGGAAGGTTGGTCCTTCTACTCCATGAATCTTCATGTCAGTATGGATTCTTATATTGAAAATGACTAAGATTATCCCATGAAGAGAAACCTGCCTCAAAAATCCAGTGATATGTGTCACTTCAAGTAAGGCTTGATCAAGCTGACCAACAGGGCTTCTAGTTACTACATTAGGGATACTCTTTTGCTTAGGCCAATTGTCTGGGAAGAAGCACATGTGTGCACACATGTAGAGATGTAAATATGTTAACAATGAGAAAGTTGTATTATTTGGTACTTTTGTTTGGGGGTGAAGACAGAAGCTGAGATAGTTCTTCTTGCTAGAATTGCAACTTGACTTTCTTGGGTTTAGAGGAAGGCTCTATAAATGGTTTCCTGAGAGCCATTTCTATGCTAAAGACTGTGATTCAGTGGTCTGATGGGCTTCCAAGAATGTGTTCATTATTATAATCACCAGTTGATTTACACTTTTAAAAGAAACTGATTAAAGCTGCTTGGAAGTCACGGGCTCTGTTTAATTTCATCTCCAGTTCCAGGCCACTTTCTCCTTGGTGCGGTGTTTGACTGGGTGGAATCCCCATTTCCTCTTCTTTCGGCAGTCACTTCCAGACTTTCTTTGTTTGCTTCGGGACAAGTTCAACCCTAACAAGGCACTCTAGACTGTCCTTAGAAGCTCCTCAACTGCAAGTCAGCAGCTCAAAGAGTCAGTTAGGGGGCAAAGAGAAGTCTCTGCTGCCTTCAGATATGGTGTATTCATTAGTCAGGCCACTCTGGTGCTCTTAAAACTGCATTCTCAGGCGGGGTTTCATTCCTTTTGTATATTCATCAACATTTGCCAAAAAATAAAAAAAAACTTCTTATTTTTACTTTTAGCATAAATTATTTATATAAAATGGTGGTCTTTACTATGGCATTTTCATATATATAATTTTTGAATGTATAAATATATATACTGTTTTTAGATATATATATATACAAATATGTACATACATAATGTATTTTGATATTGGCTCCCTTTATTATCCCTCTTGTCCCCATCTCTTCTTGTTATTCTTCTTCTTCTTCCTAAATAATCCCCCTTTCATGTCATATATACATATATATGCATATACATACAAATATTTCATGTTATACATACATACATACATACATATATGCACACTAAAGATTTGTATCTAAAGAAATACCATGATATTTTGCATTGGGCAATGAATGCAGAAGCTTAAAAGATCAAAATTGTGCTGATGAGATGGTGGCTCTGCCATTCTCATCTTGAAATAGAAATGACAGAAGAAAAAAATGCAAATATGCTCATAAATTGTAAATAAGAAAGTATATTTATTTATAATCATAGGGCTCTATTCTATTTATTTTCTCTTGAATGGTAATATCCTCTATTTCTATTATTTATGCTAAGCAATGTTCTTGGAAAATTATTAGCAGTGTAGATGAGATGTGATAGGCATCTTTGGGTATGTTTTATTGGAGAGATTTTTAAGTATGTAATGACTCATCTATGGTATTTTATGAGCTATCATAAATGGGTCATTTGTCCAGGTAAGAAATTTAGTTGCAGAAAGAACATGGGGCTATATTTAGATCTTAATTACATAGGCCAGACCCACCAGCAAAGTCATTAGATATAATAATTTCTAAGCTCCCTAGAAGAAGGAACGGAACCTGGGAGATCCCACTGGGCCCATTTTCTGGCTTTCAGAGGCCAAGAATTTTTCCTTGAGAGTCTCAAAGGTTTTAAAAAATATATTCTATCGATTAATTAATTAATTTAATTTATTGGTACAGGACAGGCCCACTATTGTGTGTGGAGGTCAGAGAACGATTTATAGGAGTCAGTTTGTACCTTCTACCATGCAGGTCCTGGGATCAAACTCACTTAGGCTTGTCAGCAACTGTCTTTACCTGGTGCACCATCTCACCAGTTCTGGACAATTTTGAAAATATAAACGGTGTCACATTCTATGCTAAAATTCCAGAAGACTCTAAGTTTCTGAATAGAAAACACAATCTGCCTTAAATTAAGAAACGACCAGGATAAAATACTCAAGATGGAAATAGTTTTAGGCGAAGATTTTCTTTATTCTACAATATGATACCTCATTGCTTAGACCCTGTATTTTAATTCTTTTTTATAATTGGCTAATAAGAAATGGCATAATCAAGAAAAAAAACGTTCTTACTTTTTCTGCCCTTATTTAAGATTTTCCTTAGTTCAAATGCTTACTGACATGCAGAAAGAATGTAACCATATATCATAATGGTGTTGAGAATTTACCATGTGTACATTCCGAAACACAGAGAGAGAGAGAGAGAGAGAGAGAGAGAGAGAGAGAGGAGAAACTCCTTACCTTTGAAAAGCCTATAATTCAGTGGTGGAAGGTATATAAGAGCTGGAGGGAATGGAAGACACCAAGGAAACAAGCCCCTCTAAATCAGTCTGATCAAAGAACACGTGAACTCACAGAGGCTGAAGCAGCATACACTGATAACTCTCATCAGTGCGATGATGCTGGATGTTGTCTCATCAGAGTGAGTGGCCCGTTTGTGTACACCAAACTTGTTCGCAAGTGCCTAGTGCCTAATGAATAACAGCTGAGTGATGTAAGGAACGGGTGGATTAACAGGGACTGAAAGAAGAGAGTGTTTAATTTGTCATTTCCCTATGGCAATGCTCACGCCTGCCAGAAATGTCATAAAGATATTTTATTCAGGTAGTGGTGTCTGCTTTGCATATGGGACGTTCAGTGCCTTTGGTTATTTAGGTGGAGGGGTACATTTCTCCATCTGTAGGATGCTCTCCGATTCCCTTGTCATGTATGGTGCTGAACTTGCTTGCTTTTAAATGGCAGTATCTGCTCAGGAGGCTCTGGTTGGTGAGATACATATTTTCCAGAACGAGGGAGGCCTGCAGCATTATGATAGCCTTAAAAAAATCCCAATAATAACATACAAGAAGAATTAAATTCCTTGGAGCTTGCTTATCCTCTGCTCTCCAGGTTCTTACGTGTCTCATTAACACAAGCAAAATTACAGGCTGTTTGAAGGTTCCAACTGCTAGCAACAACTAATACTATTTACAGTTATTTTTACAAAAGTACTCACACCTTTTAGAAAAATAATGAGAAACTAATTACCATTGATTTAGCATCTGAATCTTTTGAGCTTTGTCATCGGTCACGAGGTAGCAAGGATTCAATGCAAAGCAAAGGCAGAGAGGAAAAAAAATGTTGGGAGATGCTGAGAAGGTCTGTGTAACTGTAGGCTGTGAACTCTGAGGCTGGAGGATACACATACACTCAGCAACAGCAGGGAGTCAGCCACATCCAGTAGCCACTACCATGATCCCTTGCAGCACCCGAGATCCAGCCTTCCGTGTCTGCCTTGTAGAGCAGGATGTAGTTTCTTCAAGTGGCAAAGGAGATGTAAGGCTTTGAAAATCAAAGAGTAAGGATGTTTCACTTTAGGTCAAGTATTTCTTCCAACTTCGTGCAGAACCTAAAAATCTAAATTCTATACATGAAATTGTCACAATTTTTAATGTGGTGTGGCATAATACTTAAAAAATATGGGCATAATTTTGGCACCATCTTACTAGGCTGAATGTCATGTATAGGGTTTTTGTTTTTGAATCTGTTCAGTTTTGTCTGTGACAAAGCATGGCTTTGACGGATGTAGCAGAAAATTTAATTACATATATCAAGAGGGATACAGACATTCAGAATTTACCTGATGAGGGGGAATGACAGAAGGGGATATGGAACAAGATTTTCAAAATCTAATTTTTTTTTCTAAGTAGGGAAAATCAGTTCTGGAAAATTTTAAATTCAACAGAGCAAAAGCTGACTCTTTATTCTTTTTGCTGTTGTGATTTGGTTTTTGGTTTTATTTTGTTTTTCTTTGAGAAAGGAAAGAGAATCTCTCAGTAGTCCTGACTGTTCTGGAGATGGCTGTATAGACCGGGCTGATCTCAAACTCACAGAGATCTGTCTGTCTCGGCTTCCCTAGTGCTAGGATTAAAGTTGTGTACCACCATGAAAAAAAAAAAACACTGATTCTATAAAACTGAACAACATTAAAATCTTATTTACCAAAACTTCAAACTAATAATAATAAAAATTCTAGTATCGTATTTTGCCAGAAAAAAAAAAGCTCATGAACTCCAATTAGTTTCTGTCTCAAAGTATTGTGAGGATTGTAATTTAGTTTTTAAAAACATCTCTGTGTATGTTTGTTAACGTATATTCTAGAAGCAATTAATTAATCAATACCCACATTCAGAGGTGTCTCTGACAACTGTTAGTACACAATAGCAGGGGGTTCGTTAATAAGCAAATGTGTTAGAAATAGCTCTTCAATGCTGAAATGCGCAATGCTCATGACTTATAGCTGCCTGAAATGATTGTAGGCTTCTGCCACTCCTTATATGGCTGATGCATAAGGACCTAGGACCTTGTCAAGCTTGTTCCTAAAACCTCAGCAGCCAAGCCAGATCCAGAGTGGTCACAGTCACATGTCATCAGATGGATTACTTGCTGGGTTGATTTGCACAGAGGTTTGGCTGTTCAAAATGAGTGTATTCTGTAATGTTTCCACAAACAGAGAGCTATCAAGAAATGTACCAGATAAGCCTGGATAAACACTTGTGCTAATGGATGCTTGTTTGTGTGGCAGGCTTCAGTCTGTGACTTATTTGCACTATAACAGAATTTGGTATGACTACGATCTAAAGTAGATTTTTTTTAAAAAAATTCTATTTTTATGTCTTCTATGCCTTGGTATTTCCTAAATCTGGATTGTTGGTGGAGCTAAAAGTTGTTGGGTAGAAACAGATTGGCAATGAAGAAATGGGTTGTTTGGAGAAAGGGAGTCAGGAATGGTCTAAGGTGACCACCAGTATCCTCCAACATCCCCGGGATGATAAATTCCTAAGGAGACATGATTGCTTTTTTTTCAGTCTAATTATCAAATACACTGACTTTGTAAATCAATGATGCTCTGCAATCTATTCTTTCTGAAGATCCATCATAGCCCCAAGTACTAGAGCTGGTGATAAACAGCTCTGGGTGGAGAAAAACATGGGTGCAATGCAGTTCAGCTGAACATATTTTCTAGGGCATTTGTTCACGTCGACAATCTCACTTGGTTTACAAGTACCACATTATTTCCTAATCATTCTTACTTATTTATTTAGCAAAGTGCTATAGAAGATCTTGAAGGAGAAAGTTTTTGTGTGTGTGTATGGTGCATGTGTATATATATATATTCAAGTGTCCATGTACATGTATGTGTGCTGGTGCAGTATATATGTGCACCACATACATATGTATATGAAGTCCAGAGGTCAAAACTGGTTCTATTTCTCAATCACACTGCATCTTACTTTTTGACGCAGAGTCTCTCATTGAACTTGGAGCTCAGAAACTGCTGAGACTATCTGGCCAGTAGGCTCCTGGTATCCTCTTGTCTCTCCTTTGCTCAGTGCTGGGACTATAGACCTGCAACAGCCATGCCTAGCTTTAGTTTATGGGTGATAGTGATAAGAACATAGATCTTCATGCTTGTCAAGCAAATATTTGAAGGATTTACCTATCTCTTGAATCCTGAAAAACAATGTTTAAAATGAAAGAGGAGGCCTGGAAAGATTTCTCAATGGGTAAACGTTCATCACAAAAGAATCAGAATCTGGTTTGAATCCCCCAAAACACATAAAGTTGGACGTAGCTGCACATGCCTGTAATCCCAGCATGCCTACAAGAGATGGGAGGCTAGGACAGGAGAATCATTGAGAGCTCAAAGGCTGCCCGGCCACTGAAACATCCAAATCCACAAGAGACCCTATCTTAAAAAAAAATGGAGGGTGAGGACCAATACCTCAGTTTGTCTTCTAATCTGCCCATCTTTAAAGTTACATATATACACTCAAACTCACACACACACACACCGTCACATATAGGAACATGATCACCTATACAAACAAAAGATGTAAAAACCTAAAACAGAAAGAAAGGAGAAGAAAACAAAACAGAAAAAAGACACACTTATTCAGAGCAAAATAGGTAGGCCAGACCAGTATTGACAGCTAATTTCACATCAGGGATTATGAGGCTACACCCAGAGTTTCTTCCTTAGCTCAACCAGTTTTATTTATCATTCACTTTTGTGTATAACAGATGGTATTCATGACCAAATCATGGTCCCCTGAATTCACTGTGCCAACACACCAATGTCTACTCAAGTCAAACTGCTTGGCCTGATAGGTCAGAACATAGGTAGGCGGGGAAGACAGAACAGAATGCTGGGAGGAAGAAA
>LOEQ01002048.1:8328-19788 GCA_001685075.1 Bramus lutescens | reverse complement strand
GCCATGTGGGAGCTGGGCCAGATGAAAAGCAGGCCTGCTCCCCTTTCACTACAACAATGGAATAGAGATATCTTCTAGCATCCTGTTCAAAATAGACCTGCATTGGCTTTCTGCCATTCTTATGATCATTTCCCAATATTCCTGTCACTGCATCCCAGCATCACTGCCAAAATTAGCTACCTTTCCTTAGCCAGATTTTGTGTATGTGTATTGGAAAACTCAACCTTGGACAAGAAACAATACTTAAGTTAGTGCTCTTTACACTAATGTCCTAAATCATCATTGTTTCTTGTTGCCATTCCTAGGTCCCAAAGCCATGTTCTCAGTCTGTGACTTAGGAGAATCACAAAATCTGTCACTATAACTCCTGGACATTCAGGTGATCACTATTCAAGGGGAAAACTGAGTTTTAAAATAAAAGCTTTCCCTATGGCTTAATACACAAGGCCATTGATTAGAAAAGTGGACATAGGCGACTTCGGTGCTCAATCTTTATAATTTAACCACATGAACTATGGTAAAAATAGAGCTGTCACGTGAGTGTCATGCATCACTTATCCCACAATCTGGTTACTTTATACCCAAAACTTCAAAAAGCTTACTTGTGCCCTGTTGATTTGTGGGAAGAAAACTCAGACTGGCTTCAATGGAAGTGTCAGAGTACTAATAAGTATAATTCATAATTTCCACATAAGAAGGAAAATGCTGTGGAATAATCCTTCTGTACACTGTGAATATGTTTTACTCTGATAGGTTTAATAAAGGAGCTAACTAGCCAATAGTTGAACAGGATAAGGTTAGGTGGGAGAGTCAAACTGAGAATACAGTGAGGAGGAAGGGTGAAGTTAGTGGAGTAGCCAGTCAGATGTAGAGGGAGCAGGAGATAAATGCACCATGCTATTAAAGGTACCATCATGTGGCAGAGCATAAATAAGGAATATGGGTATAAGCTAACTTAAAATACAAGAGTTAGTTAGTAAAATGTCTGAGCTATTGGCCAAGCATGTGTAATTAATGTTAAGACTTTGATTGTTTGTGAGCCAGTAGTCCCTATGAAAAACAGCCTGCAATAGAACATGTGATGTTTTTCTTTCTGAGATTGTGTGGCTTTACTTAATATTATCCATTCTAAGCTCACCCATTTTCCTACAAAATGTTCAACTTTACTTTTCTTTAGAGCTGAATAGTATTCCATTATATATATATATATTACAAACTTGATTGATTCCTATTCTTTGCCATATTGAATAAAGCATCAATAAACATGTATAGCACGAAGAAATTAAGAAAAGAAAAGCTAAATACAAGGGGAAAGGGCAGGGTTGAAAGCTGGTGATGAACAGGAGTCATGAAAAGACATAAAACTAATTGTATTTCTGTTCTAACTCTGTCATGGATTTTCCCCCTTTGGTTTTTGGTGGTATAAAGGTGCATAAAATATGTTTCTCATTGAAAGTACAAACTTATTTTTAGGAGAGAAACGGTTTATTTTAGCAAAAAAATTCCAGCTTATGGTCCATTCCAGCAGGGTAGTAAAGGCAAAAACTTAAAAACACTAACACAGCTCAGTAAAAATCATAGAATTGGAAGACTGCTTGCTTGCTACTCAGATCACTTTCGCTACTCCCACACAGCCCAAGACCTACCTCAGGGGACAGTGCAACAGTGGGCTGGGTCTTCTCACATTGATTAACATATTTTATTAATTTATTTTTTTATTTAAAGTTTCTTTTCATCAAACACATTTTGATCATACTTCCTCTCCCCAACTCTTTCCAGATCCTACCCCCATCTAACCCACTCAACTTCATGTTCTCTCTCTCTTTCTCCCTCTCACAGAAAAAAAAAACAGCAAGATAAAAACAGTGAGACAACAAAAAGACAAAAGAAAAAAAGATCAATAAGACAAATAATACCAAAACAAAACAAAGAGCATACAAAAATCAAGGAAGTGTAAAATTTAATATGTAACTCCACAACTTCCTTTCTGAATGCCCATCTAACTGTAAAGAAGTTCATTAAGTTCTATCAACTCTGGGTCTTGTCAGTTTGAGGGTGTGGTGTTTTTATTTCTTGGCAAGTATTTTGTTATAGTAAACTTTATAAAATTAAAAGGTACATATATTGATTTTTGTCACAGTCTTAATTATGCATTTAAACAAAGTAAGGAAGAAAAGAGGCTCCATGCCTCAATACTTATCTTACTATAATTGAAGACAAAACGCCCCCACAAAACCCAATTTGATGATCTGGTGGCAAACAGTTGCTGTAAAACCAAAGACCTTCCTGTGCTGCAGAGCCAATAAAAGGATCCCACTTTCGCAAATCAACCTGCTTCACCTTTTATGAGAACCTCCCCAGATTTCCTCGGCCACACATACTCAAAGATAAATAGAAAGATGACTACAAGACAAATATTTATGAGTCTGGGCAGCTCAGGCTCTCTGCTCTCAGTGATGTTTTGTGTGTTTATACAACAGAGTGTTGTTGCCTCTGAAAGCAGCCATCTCCGGAGGGCGCAGGCTAGAGGGTCGTCTTTAATGTGGTGTGCTCCACTGATCTCAGTGGCTCAGAGGCTGGGAGAGCTTTCGTTCAGAGCAGGGCTCCCTCTGATTCACTTCTGGCATTTTCATGTGCTTGGACCCTTCCTTGTTTAAGGTCAAAGTAAGAAGAGAGGATAAGGCTTGCAAGGGAGAGTGGCTTTCAAATAGAGGAGGATGCCCCAGAAAGATGCTGTATTTTCTCATGTCTACTACAAACCTCCAAAAGCAAGCAGATACTGAGGCTGTGAGCTACAATCAGATAAACACTTGTCAAATGCACTCAGGACTTCCATTCTGAACAGCCAGAACCTGTCATCTGCTGATACCAGGATTTATGCCAAGGTTTAGAAAGGACTCTGAAGAGGAGAGGAACGGAGCCTACATCATACATTGTCCATAAGGTGTTTTTTCCTCTAATTAAAAAAAAATTATGTTTTCAAATTCATGGCATGTCTGAGATATTACATAAGCCCTGCATATTTCCTGCTTGGCATGGCTTAGATTTTCTTTTTCTTTTTTTTCTTCAATCAACAAAAAGAAAAATCACACTCATTCTGTGTCTTATGGCATATTTGGACCACGCAGTATGGAGGGCATGTGGATGAGGGAGCTTTGGGTTTCGCTATCACTGATTAGCAGGGTAAGAAAATAATTTCAAATAGAAAATGAAGGCGTCCCACCTGCTAATCTGTAAACTTCTCCCAGGGTCTGATGTTCCATGATTCTAATGACAATTGGGTTATTTTTTCTTTTACCAAGTTGTTGCCATGTGTAAGACAAAACTCAGTGGGTATTGTATGTGCAGTTGCCTCTTAGTATTTGCAAGGGATTGGTTCCAGAATCTTTTAGACTACTAACCACCAAAAAATTTTATTCCCTTACTTAAAATGGCACAGTATTTACATATAACCTGCATAACATCCTTCCATCAGTTTTCAACCTTCAGTGATTATATCTAAAACCTAATATAATGTGAATGCTATTACTAGCTCTCTTAATTATTCTGTTTAAAGAATAACAATGAGGAAATTCGTGCTGTATTTGTTCAGTACAGATGCACTTTTTCTCCAAATATTTTCAATGGCTGTTTGATTGAATCTATGCATACAGAACCCATACATAGACTATGGATATGATGGGCTAGCTACACTACTCATTTAAAATTTAAAGCAAACCCAGAGGAAAGATGGTATTGTCTCTGAGCCCATTTTGTGGATGAGGAAAGTAAAGTATAGACACTGGTGTCTAGAGGGTAGCCACAGGGACTTGGCCAGGCAGTCATCTCTATGCTTGCTATGTCTTCTAAACCACTGCTCTTGTATTGTCTTTCTAACCACTTCTATCTTCTAGGAGTAAAAGACCTACAGGTTTACATTTTTTTCAGGTTATACTGTTTCAAAAAAAAAGCCACATGTCTACTATCTTGGAAATGGTGATTCTAAAAATCACTGTGAAGAAGAGTGAGACAGAGTAGAGAGAGAAGCATGTGTAGGAAAGAATAGGAACTGCCATGAGCAAATGCTGGGCCTTCTTGCTGGGGTTTCCCAGAAGAAGCTTGCTAAACACTGTTTTCTTACTGGTGTGTGTGTGTGTGTGTGTGTGTGTGATATGTGGCAAGGGTATTTATCCACCTGCTTCCATTTCTGATCAGCTGACTGCATGTTAGCTCCAGAAGCCCCTAGACCTAAGACTCAGGAAGTCTTCAGCCAGTACAGCATCTGGGTGGTACAATCCTAGGTAGGCCAGAAGGCAAGGATACGGTGCTGGCAACACCTACAACATAGCAGTTAGTATAGAAGCCAGGAACCGACTCAGGTAATTTGGCCCTAAGCCTTCATCTCTGAACAGGCAAATCACCTACAGACAACTGTGTGGGCTCACAGGTACCTAAGGGGGAAAAGTTTTGCTCAATGTTTTTCCACTGTCCTCTGTGCCAACAGTCTCTGCTTCTGCTTGTTGCCAGGGAGGAATTCTTGAACCATGCTCTTGTTTGGTTTAATGCAAGATTCGACACATCCCATGATTTATAAGAAGCCCAGTATACTTAATGAGCTTGATCTGTGCCTCAAGCTAGTGACACCTCCCTGCATTTAGCTGCTATCGATTAAAAACAAACATGGGCTTTGTTTATTTTGAACAATTTGTTTGTCGTCTCTGGAGTCATTCCACTAGCAATCAGATTTGCTTTGAAGTTCAATTGTTAAGCGTGGTAAAGATTGAATATGTGCAAAATGATACATATCTACCATTAACATTGAATTCTGAAGGCATTTTAAAATATTTTAAGAAAAACTTTTCATCTTCTTTTAATTAAAGAACAAAGCCCAGTTTTATTTTATCACTCTGTAAGATAACATTTCATCAGGAAAAGACATTACCCAAGGACTCTAATAAAAAGAACAAATATATTATTGTAAGATGATTAGTCCATATTAAAGATTCTATTATTAAAGAAGGCCATTGAGGTGGCATGCTTAGCTGTGAACCAGGAGGGCAAGAGTTGCTACCCTTTGACATTTATAGACCTGGCAGAAGATGATGAAATATTTAAATGAGCAAATTGGACATAACTTAACATCCCAATAAAACAATGCTGGACATTTGCACTAAGCGTGGCCATCATTCAGTCATCTCAGCCTCTGAGGATGCTGCAGGCAGTGCAAATGTAAATGACAATGGCATCAAACTCTCTGCCAGGGCAAGGTTTTAACTTAGAAGAAAGATGGACATGAAATAGAATAGACATCTCCTCTCATTCTGCTTTGGAGATCTGGCTATCCAGTTGACTCCTCTGCATTCAGTCAGCTTTCACACACTGGTGTGTTAGCATGGGCCAGAACTAAGTGCTGATGTCCTATCGGAGGCCAGAAGAAGGCAGGGTACCTACTCTCAGCATATCTCAATTCTGGCTACAAAATACAAACAAGTGAACCTGCAGGAGATAAGCAGGAAATGGCAAGGTGACCAGAGAGCAGACGCTAACGATGTTAACTGAACAGCCATAAAGGTCAGAGGGGAAAAGTTTCTCAGAAGCCACAGTGTGTAGAGATAGAATGTGGGAGATGAGTCAGAAGTATACGGGAGAAGCACGGAGAAGGGAAAATTCCTGATTGGGTGAGGATACCAGGGCTGGGACAAAGTAAGATCTTGGTCTCCAAGAGAAACAAGAAAAAGTGAGGCCAGGGAGGTTCAAGTATGGAGTTTCGCTTTCATCTCACACAACCCTCATTTGAGAGAACATCTCCTGTGCTCCTGGGAAGCCCCTCATAGTACCCTGCTTACCTTTGAGTGCCCTGTGTTCTGGATAAGATGAGGTTAGAGACAAGGCCCTGTTTGTTTTTACTGACTTACTACCATGGCTGATCATTAGTAACTTTTAAAAAGGCAATGAAATTCATGCATCACAAATCATTTTGAAGTGTACAAGTCAGTAGATCTTTATGTTGAGGTTGTACAACCAACACTACTCCCTCTGTCCATAAAACTTTTAAGAGGAAACCCTGTGCTCAAGAGTAATACACCCACTTGCACCTCCTTTAACCCCTGACAGCCACTAATTTATTTTCCATTCTATGGGTTTGCTTTTTCTTGGTGTTTCATATAAATGAAGGAAATAGCATATGTCTTTTTCATATCTGGCTTCTTTCATTGAGTACAATATGTTCAGAGTTTGCCCATACGGTAGCATGTGCCAGTACATCATTAATCTTATGGCCAAATAATATTCCTCTGCAGAAGCATACCACATTATTTTTATTCATATGTTGATGGGCATTTTGATCACATCTAGTTTTTTATACAATGAACAATGCTGCTATGAATTTTATGTTCAAGTTTATGTATAGTTTTCTATTATCTTTGGTTGTTGCAAGGAGGTCATTAGTTTGTTTCCCGGCCCCCAGCAGCTCAGACCTAAATTAATCACAACAGAAACTACATTATTTAAATCACTGCTTGGCCCATTAGCTCTAGCTTCTTATTGGCTAACTCTTACATCCAATTTAACCCATTTCTAGTAATCTGTGTGTTGCCACATGGCTGTGGCTTACTGGATAAAGTCCCGGCATCTGTCTCCAGTGGGACTACATGGCTTCTCTCTGACTCAGCTTCTCTTCCATCATTCAGTTTAGTTTCCCCCGCCTATCTAAGCTCTACCCTATCAACATGCCAAGGCAGTTTCTCTATTCACCAATGGTATTCACAGCACATAGAGGGGAATCTCACATTTGGTACCCATATGAATACAATTGCTGGGTCTCGTGGCAGCTCCCTGTTTCTGTTTTAGAGAATTCTTCAACAATCACATTCACCTTCCATATTTCCCTCTTTTCGAGGGTTAATTTTTAATTTTCCATGAGTACCTCAATGCGCACATGTGCATCGTGTGTGTGTGTGTGTGTGTGTGTGTGTCTGTGTGATAGGTAAATTGTGTGGCAATGTGGTTATTTGATGGTACTCAGATATTTGGTTGACATTACTCTAAATGTCTAATGCAGTCAATGTCTAGGTAAAACCAGCATTTAAAGCAGGAACCTTTGGAAAAAGTAGGTTATCCTTCATAAGTGAAAAGCCTTCATTGAGTTACCAAAAGGACAAGAGCAGAATTTCCACGAGGAAGAAACAATTCTGCATTCAGACAGGAGCTGCAACAGCCAGTCTGTACTGGGTTTCCATCATGCCAGTCTACCCTCCTTTTGTGGACTCTGTCTTTACAACAATGCAAGGCAATCCCTTAATCTCTACCTTATCCACAAACCCACTACCTTCTCAACCCCAGTGTTCTGTCCAACTGGAGAATGGTATGTACTCTTGTTTCTCTGACAGGATTAACAGTGAAGGTTCCCACCAAAACCCAGTCTTCTATCAAAGAACAAACCACTGCCTATTGCAAAACATGTAAGCCATTCTTCCTTCTGCCTCCTCTATTGTGAGAGTTTGTATTGTTTTCTTTTCTACTGACGGTTATTCGTTTTAATAGCCACATATCCAAAGTACATATTACTCTTTTAATAAACTCCTTAGAGAAAAGTCTTAAGTCTGAGACAGAAAATACATATAATAAGTTTCAACTGCATTATTACAAAAGAAAGCAAGAAACCTACTGGGCACTATTGCTGTCATGTCTGTGACCCATGAGCCAATATTTTGAATAGGCTTCCATTAGCTAATGGTAGCACAAATAAAATACTAAAAAGGAAAGCAAATGTAATGGATTACCATATCTCAAAGAAGCCTAAGTTTATTCAGATATTTCTTAGTGATATGTAAAGCAATATTATTGGTTACCTCTGTAAAATATTAAAAATGAACTCATTATTTCAAAAACTGATAAGCAAGTATGAAGTAGTTTCCCTGCCTTTCTTATTGAGCTTAAATCTGAATAACCTAATAACTGATGAAAGAAAGTTTTTTAATTGAAATATTTTAATCAATACATAGAGAATTATTGATAGAATACACTGCTTTAGGACTGTTACAAGTGATCTGTGTCTTTGCATAAACACATTGTTACTTATATATTTGGGAATAATTATGTCTAGGTCCTTGCAAATTATATCCTGCATATAAGCTATCAAATAGCTATGAGCTCTAGGCAATTCAGGAGATAGAAGAACATGTCAAAAACTAGAAAGATGTCATTCAAATCTTAAATAAAGGATATTATAAACAAGCTTATTTATTCAGCAAATAAGACAACAGAGAAGAGAGGAAAGCCAAGAAGAAAGAGGAAAAGGTGATAAAAGTGGGAGGCTAATAAAACAAACAGGAAAATTAAGATTACTTTCTGTTTATCAATTAAAAGATAGAGCAGGAAATCTGGAACATTGCATATTTTCTGTATTTTGATAAGGATACTTCTTTGAGTGTCTTAGTGTTCTCTCTTTACATGTAATCTATGCCTCGTTACAAATTTGAGAGGGAAACTGATATAAGACATACAAACTACATGTAGTGTATGGACCCCATTTGGATTCTATTTAAACAAACACATTAAAAACAAATGAGATAACTGGAAAAACATGAGTTGTAGCTGTATAATTGTCCCTATTAATATGTTTTGGATGTGTTTCTTGTAGTTTCTGACCTTAAAACACCTTCTTGAAGATCATGTGGATACTGAGATCACCCATGAGATGGGGCTGCAATATCTGGAACAAAGAGGACACCTGCAAGTCTAGGGGTGAATCTATAGCCCATGAAGTATTATGCAGAAGAAGTGTTATGCAGCAAGGGAGGTCATTCCATAGCACAACCAACTAATAGAATGTTACAAGCAAGTGAGGACATGACCTCACTTACATGACCTCACATATCAAGTTTGCCTCTCAGACCAGAGTCAGGAGCAGGTGAAAGAAAAGCATACCTATTGACATGCTTAGTTACACTGTAATTATTGCATGCCTCTCACTCTCTCACAGATTCTCTAGCATTCACCTATTGATTTATGAGTTTCAATTTTCTTTCGAAAATTTTCAGGGTCTGTGACAACTAGTGTTTAAGAAGCTGACCCACCAGACATCTAATTCCTGTTGAACAGCTCCACTTGGCAAAGCCATAGATTCATTGACTATAAATGACTGGCTATTTTCTGTCCATAACTTTCTAGAGTAGCACTACCATACCTTCCTAAGAAGAATAGCTGTGCACTCTTTCCACAGTCCTTTGGTTCTGTATTTTACACTTATTGGGCACAAATATAGCTGTGGATGGTCAGGAAGATGATTTCTGCTTAATTGTACAATTCTAATGAACAGAAATAATACTAGAATATTTTACATTACTCAAACTGACATAGGATTCTCAGTCACAAAGACAACCTTTTACACAGATAGCTAGCTAACTTTAGACTCCAGAACAAATTCAAAGCACACTGGTTGCCCCTGGAGATCAATATCTTGTTGCCCCCTAGAGAAAAATACATGGGGTCATTTCCCTAGGTGTTTTTTTTTTTGCTTATTCAAAGTCAGGATAGAAACAACCTTATTAGACATAGCTTTCCTGTAGCAGTTGACATTTTGTATGTCGTCTCAGTCTCAGGCTCAAGATTCAGCCAAATATTTACTGTCTGGTCACCCTCACCAACTTAGAGCTACATGCTTGACCAAGTGCTAGTCACTGGCCAGTCAATGTGACAATGCTAGCATAAGAGAACCTAAGTGATGTTGACCGAGGTTTTCTGTCCTGCCTGTTTCCCACTGTTGTTAAGTCACAAAGAAATCACACAGAGGTCTACATTAGTTATAACTTACTAACTCTTATAACTTATATTGCCCATTATTGTTGTCTATGTTGGCCACGTGGCTCAGTACCTTATTCTAGCGAGGCAGTCACATCTTATGTCTTCTGTGGCTGGGTCAGACTGCAGAAGGCACTTCTCTTTTCCCAGAATTCTTGTTGCCCCACCTCTACTTCCTGCCTGGTCACCCTGCCTATACTTCCTGCCTGGCTATTGGCCAATCAGCATTTGTTTAAAATATAAGTGACATGGTACAGAGCATTGTCCCACAGCAACGTGACTTATCTTGTGTTTTGAGAATGGTTTGGGCCCTGAAAATATAACTTATAATTGTCTGGTGTTTGGCTGTGAGAGGAAGACCAGCAGCAGCAATGTTGAGAGAGGGTGGCTGTTGAGAGACAGACAGAGAGAGAAAGAGAGAGAGAGAGAAATGGAGANGTTCGAGAGATAAAGCAGCAGCACAAGAGAAGTGTGAGAGAGTGAGTAGTGTGTGAATATGTAGAAGTATGCACGTTAGAGTAAGTGTGTGTGTGTGTGTGTGAGAGAGAGAGAGAGAGAGAGAGGTGAAAGAGATGCTGCTCCATGGAGGAACTGTGCCTAGGAACTGTCAAAAGTGCTGTATTGTGAGAGGGCTATGTAAATATATGGCTATGGCTGTGTGGAGATTTGTAACTGCATGGAAGCAAGGAAGATGAAGCTGTATAGAAAAGAGATGTAGAAGAGAAATGTATGTAAAAGAAAGATGTTCAATCATGTGAAAAGAGATGTAACTGTGTGGAAAGATTGTCAAGAAAGAGATTATTTAAGCAGAAGTAAAAGAGAAGGTTGCCATCTGGAAAGCACATGCCTGTTCTATTTTTCTTAGGCTACCAGCAGGAAGCATGTGTTTCCTTATTTACCTCTCAGATAGAAAAGTCCAGCCTTTGCCACCTTCGTGGATTTTTTTACATACCCTGGTGCTCACAGGGGGCTGGCTGCTCCTCACCCCCTACATCAGTCACAGTCTTTTAATCTACACAGTACTAAAGTGGTTTTGCCAATTAGATCTTCTATCAAGAGTGTAATAAATAACATAAAATGAAAAGAATTGCAAAAAATGAAGTAAACATTAAGGGGTGAATTAATTTGGTGCAAAATCAAAATTCTGTTAAAAAGTTTTTTCAGGATGCCCTACTACATAAACAGTCCCCTAAATTTATTCTAAAGCTATTTTATCAGGTTTGTCCATAATATATATGTAATGTTTTCAAGAATTAATTTGACAACTAGACTAAAAGAATTAGTTAATGAAAATACTAAAAAATATTTTATTATGGAAAGATTTGAACCTTCCTGTAAGTTTCTAAATAACTACATCTATCAAATAAGTATCACATCTAATATTATCACAAGCTAATATTAAGGAGAAAAACTGTCTCTGATTTCATTTTTTTCTTGCTTCGTACATCTCTTTCTGGGCACCATTGCAGGTAATGTCTAGTTGAAATGAATACATGGTTATTTTTATACCATATCAAATTCATTAATGGCATAGGCTCTTTGATTCTGTCTGCTTTTGTAGATCGTGCTTTCCATATTAATATGTCCATCCCCTATGCAACGGGGTGAATTCCAAGCAAAAAGAGGAAACAGAAATGATGTAGGAGGGTCATCTGTCTATGTGTTACTTTCATTGGTTAA
>LOEQ01002047.1:431332-445717 GCA_001685075.1 Bramus lutescens | reverse complement strand
ATGACAACTTATGCTGGAGAGGATGTGGGGTAAAAGGAACACTCCTGCATTGCTGGTGGGAGTGCAAACTGGTACAACCACTTTGGATATCAGTGTGGTGATTTCTCAGAAAATTAGAAAACAACCTACCTTAAGACTCAGCAATATCATTTTGGGTATATACCCAAAAGATGCTCAATCATACAACAAGGATATATCCTTAACTATGTTCATAGCAGCATTGTTTGTCGTAGCCAGAACTTGAAAACAACCTAAATGCCCCTCGACCAAAGAATAGATAAGGAAAATGTGGTACATTTACACAATGGAGTACTACACAGCAGGAAAAAATAATGACATCTTGAAATTTGCAGGCAAATGATGGATCTAAGAAACATCATATTGAGTCAGGTAACCCAGACCCAGATAGACAAACTGGCATGTACTCACTCATAAGTGGGTAGTAGATGAAAAGGAAAGGATAACCACCCACAGCCCTAGAGAAGCTAGGTATCAAGGAAGACCCTCAGAGGGACACATGGATCACTCTGGGAAGGGGAATTTGATAAGATCCCCTGGGTAAACTGGGGGTGAAGGAGGGCAGTAGAGGGGAGGGGATAGGAATGACAACATGAGGGAATGCGATGGTCAAGGAGGGAGGGATGGAGTGGAAGAGTAATGAAATAGATATCTTGATAAAAGGAGCCATTTGGGAGTTAGGGAGAAAACCTGCTACTAGGGAAATTTCCAGGAATCCACAAGGATGACCCCAGCTAAGACTCCTTCATTGGTATATCTGAGAGGCCCCTGGTGGTGAAATCAAGATCTATTCCTGGTGCATGAACTAGCTTGTTGGAGCCCATTCCCTATGGTGGCATGCCATCCTCAGCCTTAATACAGGGGGGGATGGGCTTGGTCTTGCCTCAACTTAATGTGCCAGGCTTCGTTGAGAAGCCTTACCCTTTGGGAGGAGTGGATGGGGGTGGGCTGGGAGGAAGGCAAGAAGGGTCGGGAGGAGAAGTGGAAAGGAGAACTGTGGTTGGAATGTAAAATAAATTTTTAAAAATTAACAAAAACATAGAAACAAAATCCTGCCAAGAGAGTTAGGAGAGATGTTCAGTGGCCAGGAGAACTTGTTGCTCTTCCAGGGGAGTTTGGTCCTTTGTGCCAACTTTAACCACACACAACCACCTGTGGCTCCAGCTCCAGGCTGACTAATGCCCCCTTCCGGCCTCCACATGTATACACACACATATATGCAAAAACACACACACACATACACATGCATGCACACACTGTAAATATATACAGACAAATATATACATTAAAAAAACTAAATCTTTTCTTTCTGCCAGACAAGCCTGACCTTTGCAAAGACGCAATGTCAATAACACAAGAATCACAGGCAGCACTAATATAAGATCAGGAGTCATTTGACATAACAGGGAGCAACTGAGTCGTTTGTGAGCAGAGAGGAGTTTTGTGGCAAGTGGTTCAAAGCCAAATTCAGCAAGGGAGGCATTCTACCGAGGGCTCTGTGCTCACACGCTCTCCTGGTATGCTTTCAGACACAGCATTGACAGGGAGGCACCATGTCACTCACAGAGTCCCTTGATTTCTTTAGCTGGAATCCATCTCTTTTCCTCCAAAGACCTGGGACAATGTGGGCAGCTCTGCCACTGCCCCCTGTGCATTCTGACTTGGGTCCATGTCATCTCTGGATTTATCCTCTGTGGCTCAAGAGCATCCAGCTACCACCTTTGGCACACCCTCAGTAATACAAGGTCAAGCCCCGTGCATCTGAGTGTGACCTGTGGACTCTAAATCCCCACTTACTTTGTGGAATTGCTTTAAGGATTATATAAGATAAATGATAGACAAACACATCCATCAATTCCCACAGTTCCTCAAATGTCTGCATTCCCTGTGTACACATGCATGACTGCACATCATTGAATTTTAAACACCCGGGCCTCCTTGAGAGGAAATTTGATCTTTCTCATTCTCCCTTGGACCTCTCTTGAGGAAGCATACAAGATTCCTAGGCAGTTGTATCCAGTTCCAACGCCCATTCTGTCAGCAGTGTTCCTGCTGCCCTTAGGAGGCAGTCACGGCCCCTCTTTCACGGGACTTCCTAGGTCCAGCTCCTGCCTCTCCATCTCTCAGTAATCACATGTACCTGCAGTCACATCATAACCTCCCCTGAGGTCCCCAAGAGGATCTTCTCCTGAATGTAGAACCAGCCCCATCCGAGGGTTTCAATCTCCTGCCCCACATCTTTACATCACCATTCATCAGAGTGCTGCTGTTTAACAGAACTTCCTGTGAGGATAGGGATGCTCCAGATCAGCCTCATCCAATGGTGCAACTGGTGCCCACCAGTGACTACTCAGCGCTTGAAATGTGGGGAGCATGAGTGAACGTTCCAGCATGGGTACAGGAGGGGTCCCCAGAGCCCTGTCAGTGATTAGCTCCTATTGGTGGAGCTAATGGCAATTGCTCACCTACCTTTGCTGATGTGACTGATGAATGATAGGTTGCTCATGCCCCATTGGCCACACATGATGCATATATGGGCAGCAATAATTGAGCTCAGTGGATTGTTATAATAATGAAAAAGGTGGGCAGAAGATGAGGTGGGGAGCAGGTAGGGAGAGCTGGACATGATTCAGTATACATTAGTATATTCCATTAGTACATAGAAATTTCAAAGAATAAAAATATTATTTTAAAAAATAAATATTTCTAGTGCAACCAAGCAACTGCATTTTTGCTTCGTTTCTCCTTAGTAATTTCAGGGAACTCAAGACTACCATGTTGGAAGACACAACTCTAGAATTCAGTTCAAATGCCTTGCTCCATCCTCTGTCTTCAAAAAAAAAAACAATATTGCAGCCCTTTATGTTTAAATCATAGGACTTGGACATAAATTCTATATGCTAAAGCTGTCATTACTTGTCTAGCTTCAGCTTTCCCCACCAATCAGCAATTATTAGGAAATCTGGCATTGGGATTATTTTGTTTGCTCTCAATCCCTAAGACGTAGTGTGTGTGCTTAGCGTATGATAGATAACAATATCTGTGAACAAATAAATGACTGAACCCCTGAACATTTCTGAGCCTTTTTCCTCATCAGTAACACCTGTGGGTCCCTCCAAGTTTGAGCATTTTGTAGGATTCTTTTCCAAAAAGGAGACCTCAGACGGTAGAGCTAAGTGGAAAGTTCTAGACATTACCTGGGACCATTTTGTTCCCGTGATGACTTACCCCAAATCATGTAAGAAAATGGTAGTGTTCTGTGGTTGTAAGATCCGATGTGATATGAAACATTATTGATACAAAGTCCAGCCACTTCATTAAGACAGAGTTGAGACAATCCACACTTGAGCGAAGCAGTTCATCAAGATGACCATCTGAGGTTTTCAAAAACTGAAAAGATTTCCACACTCAAAGTTAAAAGCTGAGGCTCAAAAATATGAGAGACACTTCTAGTAATCACGCCACATTTGATTTATGCGACTGAGCAACTAATAAAATATGGATCAGAGAGATTTACCATCAATTCGCAATTATCCTTTATGTCTTATGACTTTGGGTAATAACTTTTGTGGCTTCCTTGGCACACATCCTTCCATCAGAACAAAGTAAGCCACATGAAAAGTATAGAAGGCTGCACTTGACCAGCTTGTTGAGGGAGCCACATAAAAAGTAGACAGATAGACATTTACATGGAGACTGCATGGATTATAACCACTGCAAAGTGGCCACAGTCTTACAGACAATGTTAATCGCTTGTTGTTAAGAGTCTGTGCTTAGAGAAACCGTCATCCTTCCAGCTCCCAAACTCCCCTTCCTCCTCTACTTCCTAACCCCTGCTCAGACCCTTCTTCCCCTTCCTCCCCTACTTCCTAACCCCTGCTCAGATGCTTCTTCCCCTTCCTCCCGATGAAGGATTGGGGACGAGTCTGGGAAGAAGGGGATCCTCCCCTACTTCCTAACCCCTGCTCAGACCCTTCTTCAACTTCTTCCCCTACTTTCCAAGCCATGCTCAGACCCCTTCCTCCTCTTTGTCTAAAGCAGGTGTTTAATAAATGATCACAATGCAAACTCTCACTGCCCAGATCAGTGCTTAGTGGGACAGGCACTGGAGGAAGACTGCTTTTACTTCAAACTTTATCGTGTGTGTGCATGTTTACATGAATGTAGGGGGAGAGGTCAACAGTGGATATCTTCCTCAATGGCTCTCCACTGGATCTAGAACTTACCAGCTGACTAGGCTGGCTGGCATTGAACTTCCAGACCCACCTGTTCCCACACCCACAGACAGGACTGGGCTGGCAGATACATGCCACCAGGCCTGACTTTTTATGTACGTGCTGAGTATCCAAACGTCATGATTTCACAGCACTTTACCCACTGAGCCGTCTCTCCAGCCCCTCTATCGTCTTTACACCTCACCCTTGACCCGTGAGATAACAATATACCCATCTCAAAGCCTCGCATGAGAAGGTAGTGGGTTTCTTGACACAAAGTGCTGAAAGACTAGTACGACAAGGGAACAGAGCCAGAGCAGAGAGCATCCAGATCTTTGCCCGAGATCCTGTGCACACCACCTCTGTGAAATGTCAGGAAGTTGAAATCCTTAGTCAATTCAGTAATTCCCACTAATCAAGTACTTGCTCTATAGCAGATAGCCAGCATCTGATTCAGTGCTCACAGCAACTCTGGCATAGGCTAATCATCACACCAGTGCTGGAAGTAACCATGAGGCTGCGGTACAATAGGAAAGGTCTAACCATTTGTGAGTACCCCATATGCTGGCACTGTGATAACCCCCCTCTGTGTGTTATTGTGTGCATTGCTTCATTTGATTTCCCAAAGAAACCTCACCTAACTGCAAGTCAAGAGTAGAAAGTTCAAGAGCACAAGACTCTGTGTGGAAAAAGGAGAGGCTGGGACCTACACGGATTTCTCTAACTCCTCACCGCTGCCACACTGTGCTGCCATGATCTTACTGTCTCTGAAATTTAGAAAAGGAAAACCGTCCCCTAACAGTAGAGGTATGAGCAAGTGGGGCTGAAGAGACGGTTAGCTCAATTAAAAGTGTTTGCTGCTTTTCTTGAAGACCCAAGTTTGGGTCTTTAATTTCTGGGGTTCTGACACCCTCTTCTCTTCTGGTCTCTGTGGGCACTGTGTGTGTGTGTGTGTGTGTGTGTGTGTGCTCCCTTGCTGTGCAGTGGCCCAACATACTTCTGTTCATATCAGATTCAGAGATAACAGATCAAATACCATAGAGCCATAGATAAGGATGCTGGTGGAGGACCTCTGAGCCACTTGGGAAAGCTAATGGATCTTCCAAGTACAAAATAAAGAGGGGTAATCCAGTGTGGTGGCTAGCTTTGTCAACTTGACACACCCTTGAACCAGTGAGCTATCGTCTTCACCCGATTGGCTCATGGGCAAGGCTGTGGAGGTTTAATTAAGTCAACTGTTACGGGAAGCCTCAGTCTGCAGAGAGCAGCACCATTGGCTAGGCTGAACTGCATGCAAGCAGAGAAACTGAGCTGAGCACAAGCAAGCAAGTGGGCATGCACGCATTAGCCCTCTGTCTGCTCTTGACTGTGGGTGTGATGTGACTAGCTGCTTCAAGTTTCTGCCTCTACTTCCCCTAAAGAATGAACGGTAACCTGGAATTGTAAGCCAAATGAACCCTTTCTTTCCCCCCTCCCACCCTTTTTGTTCAAGGTTGATTTCTTTACAGCAGCAGAAACAAACTAAAATATCAAGTGATTCCTCAAGAAGCAATGCGCTTTGGGGAATCAGCCACACATTCTGTGGCTGGCAGATTGCATATCCAGCATCAGAATCAGCTGGATCAACACAGCTAATCCAAGAGCCCTGACCACAGCCCACGCACATCTTCTGCCTGTGACATCACATTTACTTCACCATGAAGCACTGGGCAGCTTATGAGAGGCACTGGCTAACCTCAGCAGCTGAGTAAGTGTGTCTTCTTGATTGTTTAGTATTTCTTCTTCCATAGTTGAGCTCTAGCAGGAAGTGATACACCATACACTAAAATCCACGTATTCACTCATACACCAGTTCCCCAAACCATCTTGATCCCATTCTTCCAATGGTCCTTCTTCCAGGTTCCTAACCACATTTGAGCCAATGTTTAAAGCCCACGTAACCATAGTCTACCCTTAGGGCAGATCTGTTCCCATGTGGATGACTAGGACACCCTGCCCACTGCTTTCCAGGATCTCCCCCAGCTATGTACTTTATTGTCCTCAGGAGTTGGGGCAGCCCATCCCCAAAACAACTTTGGTCCCTTTCCTTCCTTGCCAGCTGCTTATAAGGAAGCCTTCACATTGCCTGATTATAAACTGACAGTACATCAGTGATTTAACCTTGGTGAAGGCCATCGACGGCTGAACTGCTTGTTGACTAAGCCTGCCCGTGCTTTCTGCTTCCTGCTCCTTCCCAACCCAAGTCTATGACACATATCTTTCAACACATGCCCCTGTGACTCACAGGTCTCTCATCACTCTGGGGAGCTGTGTGAATTTTTCCTAAGGAGATATAGAAGCATCTGTTCCCTCCCAAATAGGGCACCAAAGAAAGGGCTCCACTCTAGCTTGGTGAGGCCGCTTACAGGAGCATGAGTAAGGAGCAGTTTGCAGGGGCATGAGCAGCAATGCTACCGAAGGAATTGTCTCTCTTCCCACTGTAACAGTTAGCTACTTATAGGTCCCCAGGGACAGGAGGAGCATAATTGAATATTAATAGCCCAA
Organism: Bramus lutescens; assembly: GCA_001685075.1. Classification (NCBI taxonomy): domain Eukaryota; kingdom Metazoa; phylum Chordata; class Mammalia; order Rodentia; family Cricetidae; genus Bramus; species Bramus lutescens. The sequence continues at coordinate 438,941 of LOEQ01002047.1, read as the reverse complement.
TTTCATGCAGGAGTCACGTGGGTAATTGTGTAAAGTGTTCAAGGGGGAAATGACCATATCATGCCCAGAAGACAGCAAACCCTAATGGTATCCCTGACTAATGTAACTTGGTGCTCAAGGTAAGGGATTCCATCTTTCTCAGAGTTAGGGGACTTCCAAGTGATGACTTGCATATAGCACATAGCATCTAGCATATAGCATGTAGCATCTATGATGTAGCATGTAGCATCAGGCACTAGAATGTAGCATCTAGCATCTAGCATGTAACATATAGCATGTATCTTCTAGGCATCATGGCTGCATTCCAGTACATGCTCTGCATTTGTTCTCCTTACTACAATTCACCATGAACTCTACTCTGCCTCTTCCCTTGCCTGGCATGCCCAGTGTCAGATGACTTCCATTCTCACACTGGCCTCTGTAGAGCCTTTTTCTGCCATCGATTTTCCTAAGCACCAGATGTTCCGAAGTTACAATGTCCATTTAGTTTGTGACTTTGACCAAAGAGGGTCAAGGCTTTCTACCTCCTTAATAGCAGTCATTGAACACAGGCTGCTTCCAAGACAAGGAAGCTCTTCAGCCCAGGAAAATACCCAACTAAAAAGCCTCCTGGAAGTGACCAACCACCACCAACACTCCAGGACCTACAAGAATGACATCTGTGTCCTTGGAGAGGGGGCTGGCTGATGCAGCTTGGCCTCCCCTACAGCATCCCTTGAAAGACCTGAAAGAAGTTTGCACAGAGAATGGAATGGACCCATGGAAGCCGCAGCATCTTCCCTATCCCAGAGAATGGAATGGACCCATGGCAACCACATCATCTTCCCTATCTCAAGTGAGAGACATGGAGACTTGACAGAAGACAGACAAGTGGACTGCCTGATGCTCCCCAGTTCATCCCCCAAATGATTTCTGTAAGTGCCCTCTCTGACTGGCTGGGTTTCTGTTCTTTGCAATGACACAGCCCTTGTGTGTCATTTGCTTCCTAGTGACTGTAGGTAAAATGAAAGAAATTGGAGGATTTAGAAATCCCGTGGAGTAGGAATGTAGTCCAAAGATTAGCACAGAACATTCCTTGTTAATTTGAGGGTATCTTTTAGCTTCATTTTAATTTTAATGTAATACCAGGTAGAAATTTTAAAAGGTGTATGTGACCGGTTAAATATTGAAGTAATACTCAGAACTAAGTGGAGAAGCTTAAAGGCTTTCCCTATTTCATTCAAGGCATGGCTCTAATAGCATTCATGACTTAATTTTTAAAGACCACATAATTCAAGATTCATGGATGGTTTTAACAGAACAAAGTCAGAGGTATGGTCACCATAGGACTATCAGTGACGATTTATGAAATTACCTTCAAGAAGACAATCTGCTTCAACTCTATTTCATTATTTGCCATTAACTAGCCACACTATCTTAAGACACTTAATGATCAGTTAGACACTGCTGAGTAACAAACCACCCCACATCTCAGTATCTTCAAATATAACCACTTCCGATGTGTGCGCAGTTGTTCAGTCTGTGCTGCACTTCGCCACACTTCTGAGATGACTTGAGGTTGTTTGTGTGGGTAGTACACCCTGACTGGGGTCTTTCTTACAGGCCTTAGGCTGGCCTCAAGTAGAACGACTGCTCTCCATATGCACATTTATCATCGAGTGGGCTAGCCTTGGCTTGATCTCACAGCAGAGACAGGCCTAAGAGAATGAGGTGGAAGCAGGAAACAGCCTTTGCACCAGAGCCTGAGAGGTATACACAGTTAGACCAAAACAACTTGTCCAGGGAGCCTCAGATCATGAAGGGGAAAGAGTCCTTCATGGTAGCTGTGATAAAGTCACCGTATAAGAGCTGTGGACGGTGGGGAGACTGATGCTGTCGTCTTCGCAACCTACCACAGTCACAACACTGATGCTCATCGTATTCAGCTGCCCTGTAGCTATGCGACCACAGACAAGCCAAACCATCAGTTCTCATCTTACAACTGTAAACAATCCACAGCATACAGCCTACCTCAACATTGCATAGAACGAGACAATACACAAGCACTTGCCCCAGTGACCATTGTGTTCTCAGCACCAGCACTACAGTGTGTTCTCACACCAGCACTACGGTGTGTTCTCACACCAGCACTGCGGTGTGTTCTCAACACCAGCACTGCGGTGTGTTCTCAGCACCAGCACTACGGTGTGTTCTCACACCAGCACTACGGTGTGTTCTCAACACCAGCACTGCGGTGTGTTCTCAGCACCAGCACTGCGGTGTGTTCTCACACCAGCACTACGGTGTGTTCTCACCTCAGCACTACAGTGTGTTCTCAGCACTACAGTGTGTTCTCAACATCCACACTACAGTGTGTTCTCACACCAGCACTACAGAGTGTTCTCAGCACCAGCACTAATGATTCCTGTAGAGCACATGTAGGAGCCTCTTGCGCATACTAAAACCTAACCCATAGATCCATAATTGAGAGTGGGTACTTATGAAGGGGGGCTGAAGAGATGGCTTAGGGATTGAGAGCACTACCTGCCCTTCTAAAAGTCCTGAGTTCAATTCCAGGAACCACATTGGTGGCTCACAACTGTCTGTAATGAGATCTGTGCCCTCTTGAGGAAGAGACTTGGTCAGTCAGTCGTCCTCATCAACTTAGACCATAAAACCCAGTATGGACAAGTTCAACAGAACTGTCATATACGGGCTGCCCAAGCATGCTTCAGCTTTTAATTAATTTACATATAAATGGGGACAACAGTAGACTCAGAAGTAGGGGGAAACTCCATTCTATCACACACCACGAAGTCAGTTCGCCGCAGGCTGTTAGTTCCTGATGCAGAGGTCTGTCCATATCACTCTATGCTGAGAAGAAAGCTCCACAGATCCTAGAGAAGCGAGAGACAGAGTCAGAGAGTGGCCGCAGAGGTGTCACATCAGAAGATGCCAAGAGATGAGAAGAGCAGCTCGGCTTCTGCCTCTGGTTATCTGCATTGTCCTTTGGTTTCCTAATGCTTGGGAACAGGCGCTAATCTAAGGAAGACTTGCACCTTGTAAGACAGCAAGGCCTTGAACACAACACATTCTCTACAGCCTTTGCTACCAAGTGTCTCCTAAGTGAAGGGATGTTTCTTGTGCTCCACTCTTGTCTCAGTGGCGGTTTGGTGTTGTCTGTTTTTTCTTTTAAGGAAAAAGATCTTTTTTTCCATTATGACAGGTTAAATAAAGAAATAAAATAAAAATTTTTAATAAAAAGATTCAGTTGCAAAAGGAGAAAATCTAGAAAATAGATGAATCCAGAAAATGCATTTAAATATTGACCCCAACTTAGATATAATAAAAATACGATTTCTGCTTTGGATTGCCCACAATCTTGACAACCTGGATAAAAATGGGCCAATTCCTTGGAATGTAAAACTTAGTAAACCTACAAAAAGTATAATAATATATCAGTTGAAAATAGACCTGTATAGATTAATTGATGTACAAGTTAATAAAACAGAATACACCTAGCACAGATGATTTCACTGGTTAGTTTTATCAAATATGTGAGGAAAAATTAAACTAAATGTCTGCTATTTACTGAAGAAAGTAGAACCAATGGGAATATTTATTCTACAAGCCAGGCAGTACTCTAGTTCCAAAACTGAGCAAAAACAAAATTATAAGAAAAGAAAACATGGGCCATTATCTCTTATTCACATAGAAAAAGAGAACTCTTATCAAATATAAGCAAGTTAAGCTCAGCAATGTATAGAAAGAACCTCAAAATTAAGTAAACTGGATTCCAGATCAATGTACTACGGGTCCTCCACAAGGGCAGCAAGAGCTCTCTGTACTGCCACCCAGGATCAGTAAGACCCCACTGTCCACTACTGGAAGACTCATAAAGTTATTCTCCTTGGAGGGGAGAATTCACCAACAAATACTCTTGTTTAAGTGCCCAACAATTTCATTATTTATGCTGGAAAATATTAAGTCATGGGTAACTTTCGCTTCTGTGTAGGCTGCAGCATGTCATAACAGGCCAGTGGCTCCTCTCTATTGACCGAAAAAGGCACAATAAACAGGAGAAGTACATTTCTATCTCTGGAAAGAAGTGAAAACTGATGGGTTAAAATTTTAACTTGGGAAGAAATGCTTCCAGATCTTGTAAGGTTGAGAAGTCAAAAACTGCCTGAAACTGCCAAGAGCCAAGAAGCTAAGATGCAATTGAAGTGGAGTCAAAAAGAGGACGCAGGAAGAATGGACCAGCCGGCGGATGGAGAGGTATGTCACAAAAAGATGTCTTTTGGACATGACACAGCCACTATATCCACCAATAACTCATTGCCTCTGAGGCTACCTGCACAAGGCTCTCATAAGCTTGGGCCCATCAACATTTCACCATGAAGGGACAAGTCCCTCTTTGAGGGACTAGCTATCATGGTGCTCAAAGGCACTATATATATTCTATATATATTACCAAAGGAAAAATGGAATCATCAGTCTCACTTGGCTATGAAGCCAGTGAGCTGTAATAATGACTGGTCTGGTGAGACATGCCCACTGATGCAATAGAGGCACAAACCTCATCAAGTAACCAACTACTTCCCTATGAAGTCCTGCTCCACAAGATGAAACCCACACCTGGCACCAGTGTAAGGCTAAGAATTTGTGGCTAAAGTCATAGGCCCTGGAGGAGAAAGAACCACTATTGTCATGTTAAGTGGACATAGTATTAAGCCATCTCTTAATTACTTATTGTTATATCTGTAGATCGATGTATCTTACAACCCTCATCAGAGAAGCTTCCATCTTCAGTAGATGGTAGTTAACTCAGAGACCACAACAGGTAAAGGTGCAGAGGAAAAGACTTTTAGATGCTCAGCTCTAAATGTAGCATCTGTACTGCATACCCTCTTTCTAAAACTTGGGGATCACCACAGAAAAGGGGGTGGAAAGAATGCAGTGTCCACAGATGCTGGGAAAGTACAAGGCAACAGTGTCCTTTACACACAGCAGGGCAGCTGCACACATGAAGTCATAGAGGTTCTGGCTGCATGCACAAGGCTTGTGCAAGCTCAAGCCAGATTTCTAGGGTAGAGAGGGGAGCTGGGCGCACATTCCCAGCCCTAACAGTGGAGTTACTGGCAATTGTTGGGTGCTGGGAGGAGGAGAAAAGCCCCTAGTAAGTGAAGCACACCACAGGGGAGAACCACACACCCAAAAGTATTTGGGCAGCACAAATTGGACTTGGTGAGTTTTGAAAAACAGAACACGAAGTTGGGAGGGTAGAGAAAGGAGAGAGTTTTGGATTGTAATGGATATAGATCAAAATATGTTGCAAGAAATTCTCAAGGAACTAGGAAAAATATTTGAAAGGAAATAGTGGATAATGAGCAATAGAGAAGGAGATGGGTAAGCAAAAACAAAAGCCATTTGTGAAGAGACAAGGGCTTCAAAACTGTTGAAAGGTTCTCAGCTAAGCCTATGCACAGTAAACAAAAACCATGCAAAGCAGCACAGAGGTATATGGTGGCAGACAAGCTACGGGGGCAGAGGAGCCAAGAACAAAACCCACTACACAGAAAAGATCTTAAAAGGTGCCAGAGACACAAACACCCAAAGAGGCATTTTTCAATTTTGTTTTATTTGTCACAGAAATAAAAACTAGAAACAATCAAAAAGTCCATTTGCAGAGAAATGATAAAATGCATCATAGAATCTCCACTCTACATAATAAAATGTAAAGAGAATAAGATGACCCCACAGGCATTCATGTAGACATATCTCCAAGATGTTGTTAAGGGGGAAAACAGCTTAAGTGGTACACATGATACTATTCCATCTATGCATTGTAAAAGACAAGCTTCCCAGGCGTCACACACGGAGACAAAGGACCAAATGTGTGGAAGGATAAACAGCTCACTGATCACGGTAGGTGCTGCTATAAGTCTCCGTCATTCTCATGGGTCACTAGAACCCTAGCAAACTGAGGCAACACACACTAAGGCCTTACAACCCTAGTGATTTCACACTGTTTGCCAAGCAGCCCCTGTATCCATCCCTGGAAAAACAAACATCTTGTTCTGTGGTTCTGAGCCTTCCTAATCCTGTGACCCTTTAACAGGTTCCTCATGCTGGGGTGACCCCCAACGAAAAAGTTACTTCATTTTCGTTGTACATGTAACTGTACTTTTTCTGTTATGAACTGTAATGTAAATATCTGATAGGCGGGGTATCTGGTATAGGACCCCAAAAGGGTTGCGACCCACAGGTTGAGAACCCCTGAACTGGTCTTTAAAAGACAGATCAGTAGGATTGTGCCTCCCCTGTAGGACCCAGGCTATTTTCTACCCGGTGCAGCCGAGTGTGGTGATGCATGCCATTTATCCCAGCACTCAGGAAGTAGAGGCAACTAGATCTCTGTGAGTTTGTAGCTTGAAATCAGCCTGATCTACATAGCAAGCTCTAGACCAGTCAAGGCTATACAGTGAGAGTTAATCTAGAAAGAGAGAGGGCAAGGACAGGGTGGAGGGAGTAGACAGGGAATAAATAAGGGAGAAAAGAAATCTCCACATTCTGCTGGTCCTTCCATGACGTCCGTCTTCCTCTCTCTGCCTTTCAAGAATTCTTGAGGTGACAGCAGGTCCCTGAACAACCAGAGACAACCTTCTTGTCTCAAGATCCTAGCACAATGGTGTCACCTAAGAAGTGTAGGTGGTGGAACATTTTTACAAATCACAGGAATTGGGGCCTGGACCTCTTCAGGGGACAGAGGGGTCCATCTACCAGGAGGGTACTTTTCTGGGCAATTGAAGATTGTGTAAAGCTTTCAGAAGAACACATTGTGAGGGACAAAAACACCATCACACGGTGTTGGTGTGGGTATCCGGGACGAGTCAGCTGAAACATGGCCGATGCTGGATATTAAGAGGATATGGACCAGTGAAAGGTAGCTGACAGCAGTTACCCAGGATCCCTAGGGGAAGCAGGGATGCTATGCTAGAGGACTGTTTCCAGCAGAATGTCATGATCTTGTGGGGTTTATGTTGGCCTTTATGTCAGACGCGCCTGTCTTCACCTTCACCTTTTGTCTTTGCCTCCTGGTTTTGCCAATTGGTCTGTGCAGGCCTTTGTGTGCCTGCCTGCAGCCTGTGTGTGCCTGTGGTCTGCAAGTCTGCCTGTGCCCCTTGCCTCCTGCAGCTAAACAAGAGCATATGTGTCCTGTCTTTTGATAGAGGAAATCCAGGCAGCGGACAGTTCAAAACAAAAGGGGGTCTCCGTTTGCCCACTCACTTTTTCCTCTTGTCCCCAGCCAGGACTTTTAAAATGCAACACTGAGTAAGAAAGAAACTTATATTGTTAAAACACACATAAAATACTTGGGGCCAGTGAGATGGCCCAGGTAAAGGAGCTTGCTGCCAAGCCTGGCTCCCTGAGTCCAGTCCCTGGAACCCACGTGGTGGAGGGAGAGAACTGACTTCTGTAAGTTGTCCTCTGACTACCTACACACCATGCCAAATGTTCTCTGACTCTCTCTGTCTCTCTCTCTCTGTCTCTCACTCTGTCTCTGTCTCTCTGACTCTCTCTGTCTCTCTGTCTCTGTCTCTGTCTCTCTGTCTCTCTCTCTCTCTCT
>LOEQ01002047.1:421153-431318 GCA_001685075.1 Bramus lutescens | reverse complement strand
TCTCTCTCTCTCTCTCTCTCTCACACACACACACACACACACACATACACAAATGCACATGTTATGCTCAAATCCGAGAAGTCCCCCAAAAGCCAACAAGGAGACCAAGTCCTGTATGTAAAAGCAATAAGCCTTTATGTTTTGCAAGTTTGCAAACTCAGTCTCTGCATGTTCAAAGTACTGGAATAAAGGGAGAGCCCCGAGCTCAGTTAGAGTAGGATTTTTATAGTAGTAAAGGTAGGGGTGAGGGGTTTCTGAAGTTCAGAACCCCTGATTGGCTGACATTTGTGTAGGGGTGTCCTGGTGAGTGTGTGCTGGCACTTGGTCTCACCTACAGTGGTTGGAATGTTAGGAATTTCCTTTAAATGGTCTGTTCTTGGGTGGTGCTTAGGTAATCTCAGTTTGTGGTTCTTCCTGCAACCAGGTAGTGTTTCAATGTAAACTACTGAGACTTAGGCCTCTATTAAATTTATCAATGGCTGAGTCCTACTCTGGCAGGTGATAATGGTTGGAAGCAAAGAACTTCCTTTGGGTGATCTATTCATATTTAGCTGTTCATATTTTTTGTTGTTATTTTACAACTGCAGTTTTGCCTGTGTTGTGAATCTCAATCCAAACATCTGACATGCAGGTGGGCCTAGACTACCCCTGCACAAAAGATTGAGATTTATAGGCTTGGACGCTGTTCCAAATCCTCTATCAAATTGCTTAGGTCATTGTCTTTACTAATTAAAACACTGCTTGGCCTATTAGCTCAGGATTCTTAATAACTAACTCTTACATCTTAAATTAACCCATTCTTGTTATTTTATATATTACCACAAGGCTTGTTTGTGGTAAGGTTTCAGGGGATCTGTCTCCTTTGACAGCTACATGGTGTCTCCTTGAGTCCTCCTCCTCTCTCTTTCTCTAGTCAAATTTCCCGCCTGGTTTTGCTCTGCTAAGCCATTGGCCAAGACAGCTTTATCCATCAACTATTAAAGCAATACATATACAGAAGGACTTCCCACACCAACAAGGTTGCCTTGTATAGCCAGATACACATATTTTGGGTTTGGCCTTCTTCAGGCTTTTCTGGAAGCAATGACGTAACTGTGCCTGTATCGTTAGCATCAGCATTGGAGATGTGCTGTTCCAAGACCAAGAAAAAAAAAGGAAATTTAAAAGAGAGAGAAAAATCAAAAGATGTTTATAATGAGGAAATTAGGTGTTGAAGGCAAGACAGCAAGATTGTCAATAATAAAAGGGAATTCTTAAAATAGCACCAACTTTTCTTGTTCACAGCTCCGAGAAGAAAAGAACAGTCCTTGTGGGGCATGATATTTTTGTATAAGGAATAAGTTGCCGGGCAGGTAATTGGAAAATTGCAGACTGTGGGGATTTGCTCATCGGCCACGGGAATTGTGTTGCCTTGAGAAGAAAGACTTGCCTGAAATTTAAAAAAAAAAAACTGAAGGAAATCAAATAACCTGCACTCATTACTCACTCAAAACTTTAAATCAAATGGACATGGTGTTTCTCATAGGGCGTCAAAGGACCCAACAGGAAGTTTCCAGTCAGATTCTAACCCTGTGTTTTACCTTAGACCTGTAACCTTAGATGAGATCTCTGCATTCTGAACTCTAGATCATCTTCTAGAAGCCAGAGAAATGTATGGTATTGGGCTTCTGCTGCCCTGATAAAACAGCAATGATCAAAAGAAACTTGGGGAGGGAAGGGTCAATTTCCCTCATCTCTTACAGTCCATCATGAAGGAAAGTCCCCCAGGGCAGGAGCTGATGCAGGAGCCACTGAGAAGAGCTACTTACTGGTTTGTTCTCTCTAGCTTGTTGACCTTGCTTTCTTATCAACCCAAGAGCCCCTGCCCAGGGGTGGCACTGCCCACAGTGAGCTGGGTTCTCCTCCATCAATCATCACTCAAGTAAATGCCCCACGTATCAACATATGGGGCTTCATGGAGGTAAGAGATTTCTGCACAACAGTGAAAATAGCAGATCACACGGACAGCCACAGAGTGGGAGAAGGTCTTTACCAGGTGCACTTCGGAAAAGGAGTCAATATGGAGAAGTAGCAAATAACTTCAGGAATTAAATACCAAGGAAGTAAGACTGCCAGCCAACAAATGGGCAAATGGTCTGAGCAGACAGTTTCCATGAAGAATAAATACAAACATTAAACAACAAATTTTAAGTCTTAAAAAAAATCCCTAGTCATATTTTGGAGAATACCACCTCACCCCACTCAGAACTGATATCCTCAACAAATCTGACCACAAATGTTGGGGAGAATGTAGAGAGAAAGGAACCCTTATTTGCTATTGATTGGGATACAAATTAATATAGCCATTGTGGAAATCACTTTGGAGGTTTTTCAAAAAAATAAAATAAAACTATAGTATGACCCAACCATTTCACTCCTGAGCATGTTCCCAAAGAACTCCACACTAATAACACAGAGGCATTTGCAACCCTATGTTTAGTACCGCTTTATTCACTATAGCAAAGAATTGGAATCAGCCTAGCTACCCTTCTACAAATGAACAAATGGAAAATGAAAATTTGGTATACCTATATGTATATGTGTATACTATTTCACTCTAAATAAAAAATGAAGTTAAAAACGTTTCAGGGAAAAGGATGGACTTAGAATGTACAATATCAAGTGAGGTCATGCAATCTCAGAAAGTAATAAACTATTTCTTCTTTCTCAAGTGCAGAATATAGGCAATAGTAGTATATGTGTGTCTGTAAACAAATGTACAAACTAGCCTGCACATGTGGAGAAAATTGTCTACCTTGCAAGATTTGGGGAAGATAAGGCACCTGAAGTTTCTTTCTATTCCATAGAAGTTTTTTTGTTTTATTTGTTTCTAGGGGCATAAGCTGTCTTATGTACCCCAGGCTGGGCTTCAACTCAATGTGTAGCCAAGGATAACATGGAACTTCTGATCCTCTGATCCATCTGCCTGTTCTTCCTGAGTGCTGGAATTACAGGCAAGTATCACCAAGGCCAACTTTGTGGGGTGCTATTGATGAAGCCTGCAGCTTTGTGCAAGCCAGACAAACACCACACCAGCCCAGTGACTTCCACAGCTATGCAAGCACCACCCTGCACCGATCCAGTGACTTCCACAGCTAGGCAAGCACCACACAATACAATCCAGTGACTTCCACAGTTATTTCTATAGTAATGTCCTAAGCCTCCTGTTCTTTCCTACACATGACCTTTCTTACATCACATTTTAAAGCTTTCCCATGATATATGGGTCACTGCAGACATAAACCTGAATGTTTAAGAGATGTCAAAGCCTATGTAACAACCAGCATGTGTGGGGTTCTTTTTCTTACATGGAGAAATATTTGAAGGCTCTACACTTACTCCAAATGATGTAGTAATGGATGAATCCATTTTGGAAATAATTCTAGAAGGTTCACTCTAGGTATTGCCTTCCATTCAAACCAAACATTCCCTCAGGAAAACCTCTAATTTTTTTTAGGCATCTCTGGCTTTGACCAAAACAGGCAGGCACATTATGCTTGTCAAATCCCTTCTCATTTGATATTAAACTGAATATTTATTATACATGAAAAGCTATCTTTAAGTGAGTACATGCAGATAAAATAGATACAGTCCTGACATTGATAGTTACAACATAGTAGGGAGACACACACATGCAGCCACCCTTGACAATTGCTCTAAGTAACAACACTGACATGCTACCAGGAAGCGACTGTTGGCAACACCCTGTTTAGAGAGCAGGGGGACACAACCTCCTACCCACAGAGAAACAGCTGCAGGGTTTCAAGCCAAGGAGTGACAACCCCATATTTACAGTCTGAACCCCTCAGGTTGCCCGAAGGAAACAAATGGCAAAGTGTCAGTGAGAAGAAACATAGCACGAACAATGGCCTGATTAAGATGTCTGGGAGTGGCATTGACAAAGAGATACAGTTGAGAGGTCATTTCGAAACAAAAAGGGCAAGATTGGAAGCTGGGGGTAAGGAGATGGGGGGCAGACTCACCACAAAGCTGCAGGGCCTCCATTTGGAGCCTTCTCTGACAGGCAATCCCTGCCTGGGCTTAGATGAGAATCTTCACCCTCAGTTCATGGGGCAGCCTGATAACTGCCAAGGAAATATCTGCACTTTTGGAAATCAGGGTCTTCCGAGCATCAGATTCCTCAAACCCCACACTTGGGACTGAGAAGATGACTCATTCAGCAAAACACTTGGCTTCACAAGAACGAGGACCTGGGTTTGGATCCCCAGAACCCATGTAAAAGCGGGGGGTGAGGTATAAGGGCATACACCTGTATCCCAGTGTGGTGAGATGGAAGCCAGAACTTAAGGATTCCGGAAGCACATGGACCAGCCTGGTCTACACAGAGAAGTTCCGGGACAGTGGGAGACCTGTCTCAAACAAAGAATGGGATGATACCTGAAGTTTTTCCCTAACTTTCACATGTGCGCCATATATGTTCATACCTATACACACATGTCTGTATACACACATACACATGTGTGCACACACACTCAATATCTACCAGTTTGCGACTTTGAGCTTTAACCACCAAGCAGGTGGGAACTCTATGGACACAAGAAGCAAAGGAAAACAAGAGTCTGTTCTCACTGTGCAGCATTTAGGACTGGGTCTGTAGACAAGATCCTAAATGGCTTCTAGAACTTTCCAAATGTCAAATTTGCTTTCAGAGACGAGGGAAAATCCATGCTGGCCACATCCATCTTCTAGTGAGTATTTTTAATTATCCTTTATAATCTAGGATACCCACAGACTCATCTGCTCAGGCAATGAACTTACTCCTGACAACTAAATTCCCTCTAAGCCCTGAGACTCTCTCTGTTCTCCATGTAGGTACCGCACTGACGGGCAAGAGACTGAGCTGAAGATCTTTCCAGGCCAACCTGACAGTCACAACATTTCTATTCATGTATAAATTTTATAACGTTTGCTAAAATTCATATTGCTTCTTAATCGAAATTCATTGCCACAATGGCAATACATCTGGGGACATTTGAGACAACACAGTTTCCAGGCTTAAGCCTTCTGAGAGTGTTTAGTTTCAAAGTACATTTCCCATCCTTTGCATGTTCCCATAGTGTCTTAAAGCACCAAATGTACTTGCTAGCCTCAATAATGTGCTAAAAAAAAAAAAATCAGGTGATCGGTGGAGAAATTCATGAATACTAAATATCGCTCTGCAGAATGTCTTTTACTGGTTCCCACCATCGGTGTCACTCAAACATTCTCTTGTTTATTCGCCGAGTCTCATTACGATGCCTCTGACTCTTCCACCTAATTCCACGATAAACCTGGAGATAAGAAGTACTGGAGACTCTCCTCCCCCCACTTGGTGGTAAAAAGCTCTAAAGGTTATTTATCAAACCACTAAGCCATCCATACAAATTCTGTTAGAGATTAGACAGAATTTGGGGAGAGGGGAATAGCAGCAGTTTCTACAAAATTTGGCTGCCTAGAATTTAATGTGATCCATGAAACAATGAGACGCCTGGAAAACTCCAGGTCAACCTACGGAGTTAAATCGAACTACCTAGATGAAACCCTCCCTGCGTGTTCCCCCTCCAAACCCACCTCCCCGAGGCCAGAGGCCCACCTCGGTGACTGCACACACACAGCAGGTATGGAACAAACACATAAAAACTGGGCAGGGGGCGTGGCCTGGACTCATAAAGATCCGTATCTTTCAAGTTACAATGTTTAGAATGTATTAACCTATAGGTATTGTGTGTGCACATGTATTCAAATATCCACGTGCACAGGGAGGCCAGAGGTCAACCTCAACTACCAGGCATCAAGTGTTAGGCACTGTTCACCTAGTTGACCTGAGACTCACCAGGTAGATGTTGGAGGAGGCTGATTGTTTGCTCCTGGCTGCCCAGAATGGAAATAATCACTCAGAAACTATATTATTTGCAATACTGTTTGGCCAATAGCTTAAGCATATTGGTAGTTAGCTCTTATAACCTAAACTAACCCATCTCCATTAATCTGTGCATCACCACAAGGCACCTGTCTCCAGCGGTGGCTTCATGGCTTCTCCCTGACTCCGCCTACTCTCTCTATATATCTCTTTCAGCCTGGCTTTACTATGTTAAGTCATTGACTGAAAAGAGCTTTTTTATTAACCAATGACAATAAAACATAGTCATAGCACATATCACCTCCCACATCAGGTAGGCTGGGCTGACTGGTCAGTGAGCCCCAGGAATCCTCCTGTCTCTACCTCCCCATCACCTGGATGCCAAGAGTATAGTTCCATGCCTGACTTTTACATGGATGCCTTTTATATGCCTGGCTTTGTACCTGGTGCTGGGGATGGAACTCGGGTCCTTGTATAGCAAGCGCTTCACCAGCTGAGCCATCTCTCTAGGAATTTTATGAAGCATGTTCCACAAATAGCTTCACTGAGTGCTTGTGACAGTCATGCTGGCCCTGCGGACCCCGTGCTGCTGATGGCAGTGCAGACACTTTGGAGAATTTAACAACTTGTTCAGAGTGCTAAGCAGTCAAACAAGCTCACATGACTGCCTAGTGCACACTATTTCCACCACTCCATGCTGACTCCTTTGCTCACTCTGCTCATGCTAACTTAGCCTCTGGAATGTTCATCACACATGAGCGTGCACATGCACGAACATGCGCGCGCACACACACACGCACACCAATATCATCCTTGCTCAAGGCTTTTACACTTGTTATTCCTTGGGCCTTCAGTGCTGTCCTGTCTGGATATCCATACGGAACACCCCCTCTTGTCATCTACACATCTCAAAATTATTTTCTCAGACGTCTCAAGCCACTCTCTCCAAAATAACACTGTGATTACAGCACTTGGGAGGCTGGGGACACGGGTCAGAAGTTCAAGAGCAGCCTGGGCTGCACAGAGACCCTTTCCTTCAGTAACTCCCTATGGCTCCACCCTATTTACCCTCTGCCAAGGTGCTGCCTACTCAGTGTGCTACATCTTACAATGTGAGCTCGGCTCTTCCTGAGGCTTTAGAGTCTGCGATATCTGCTTGCTGGTTTCTGAGGAGTTAATTTCATAGCTATCAGTTTTCTCCCTCGTTTGCTTCCTGTTCATAAGGCGCCCTCTCATTTACCAGCTGATATGGTCCAAGCAGATAGCAAAGATGCCAATTTGAAGGCACCCAAAAGTGCAGCCTTGCTACCTTTGCAGAACATTTTATGCCCTTCTGTTTGGTAGGCAATCGCTGTTTTCTGTGTCTTCTTCTATGGTGATACGCTCCATTTTCCATTCCAAAATTAGCTAAAAATTAATCCACAAAAGCCTTCAACTCCACCCCAGAGGTACTGTCAGTAATATAAACATCAGTGTTTCCTCAGTTCAGTTCTCGTCCATCCCCTTTAGGTCCTGGGGGGTAATGTTTTGGACGTTGATTTTAACTTTGCATTCACTAAGAAATGATGGCGTTATGGGGTAGGAGAATAGCTATGGTCCAGCTTCACAGAGACACAGTTGGTAAAGCAGCAGCCATGATGGTAGCTAGCTTCTCATGAATACCCACCACACTCGGCAGGGGGAGGGGTTTCACACACTTTCTCATGAGCCCAGCCACAAAACTGGAAGAGTTTGAAGCCCAGCAGCCAGAGGCTTTTTGTAGGGGCATTTCATAAATAAAGCTTGCCTGAGTAGAACAGTCCCACTGGTCAGCCTTACAGACCCAGCAGTGGTAACACACACCTTTAATCCCAGTAGCCACACTAGTTACCATAGAAATTGGGCAGTGTATGCCTTTAATTCCAGTGGTGCATGCCTTTAATCCCAGCCCTAGAAAGGACCATATAATGGGAGGAGACAGCTCTCAGGTGCAGTATCATTCTGAGGAGTCCCAGAGGCAGGATCAACATTTCGAACTGAGGTAGAGGTGAGAGTCAGTGACTGGCTGTTTTGCTTTTCTGACCTTCAGGTTGAACCCCAATTTATGTCTCTGGGTTTTTATTAATAATGCTACAGCTTTTTGGTTAGTAAGTGGAAGAGGCAGATTTTGAACCCGAGCATTCTGACCTAACAAGTGCCCTCATAACTGTCATATAACTGAGTATGGCCGGGTGCCTGGGTGCTGTTCCCAGGTTTCTGTGCCTTGAGTTCATGCAGTCATTCTTCTGGAACTATTAAATGTAAATAGAGCTAAGACAATAGTCTCAGAACAACAGGAGTCAGTGTCAAAAAGTGTCCTAGAGTAGCCAGAACAATGATATTGAGCATGTATTCAGTGCTAAGTACACGCATTTGACCGATTTACTTCATTTTACGTATGTATTCCATTACCTACATATATGTGTGTGTGTGTGTGTGTGTGTGTGTGTGTGTGTGTGTGTGCCATGTATGAGTCTGGAGCTGCTGAACCATCTCTTCAGTTCCTTGGTGAAGTCTTTTGATCTCCCCACCCTGCTAAGGGGCAGGCGATTATAGTCTTACAGTGTGTGCATGCGTGTGAAGGTGCGCATGTGCATAATTATGCATGCTGGGTAGGTGTATGTATGCCTGCTTGTGCAAATGAGAGGTCAGCCTCTGGGTCATCCTCAGGATAGTTGTCCAGCTCCTTTGAGGAGTGGTCTCTCGCTGACTTTGAGTCACCAATTAGGCGAAGCTGGCTGGGCAGCCGGCATCCGTCTCCACCTCCCAGTGATGGGATTGCAAGCAGGTATCCCCACAGCCTGACTTTTACATGGGTGCTGAGGATAAAATCTGGATCTTCATGTTTTCAGTAGCGAGCCCTGTACAGACCAAGCTATCTCCCTAGTCCAAGTTAGATTCTCTTTCCTACTAGGGAGACAAATGCAAGGAAAAGTTAAGCCACCCTTCCCAGCTTGCACAGCAGACAAGAAAGACTGTGTGGAATCTAACCCACAGAGCCTGTCCTGAGCCCACACCTCACTCCCATCCTCACCTGCAACGGGCCTCAGCTTCCTGTTAAGACATGCATGGATTTCTTTTTCCATTGCAATGACAAAGTACCTGGCAGAGCCACTTAAGAGAAGAGAGGCTTGTTTGGGGCTCACCGTTTGAGTGGGTACAGTCCATCATGGTGGGCAAGGCATAGCACTGCTCAGAGGAACACGCCACTGGGATGCCACATACCTGCAGACCAGAACAGAGAGAGAGGAGGCTGGGGACTACAGGCACTCTCCTGGATTGTTCCTTCTTCTCTTTCATTCAGTCCAAGCTCCCAGTCTGCAGAATGGTGCCACCATATGTAGGGTGGATCTTTCTTCTTCAGTTAGTCCTTTCCTTATACAGGTAAGCAAAGATGCATGTTGTGTGTAGGGGGGGGGATGCCTGTTTGTTTCCTGGCTGCTCAGCCCCAAAATAATCACACAGATACTGTATTAATTAAATCACTGCTTGGCTCATTAGCTCTAGCTTCTTATTGGCTAACTCTTACATATTAATTTAATCTATTTCTATTAATCTATGTATCACCACATGGATGTGGCTTACCGGCTAAAGTTCCAACATCTGTCTCAGATGGGGCTACATGGCTTTGCCCTGACTCTGCCTCCTTTCTCCCAGAATTCAGTTTAGTTTTCCCTACCTATTTAAGTTTTGCTCTTTCACCATGCCAAGGCAGTTTCTTTATTCACCAATGGTATTCACAGCATACAGAAAGGAATCCCACATCAGATGCATTTCACTAATGCCTGAGAATATCTTTTTTTAATTGTTTTTATTGGGCTATATGTTTTTCTCTGCTCCCATCCCTTCCTCCCCCATCATCTTCTACCCTCTCTCATGATCCTCACACTCCCAATTTACTCAGGAGATCTTGTCTTTTCATACTTCCCATGTAGATTAGATCCATGTATGTCTCTCTTAGTATTTTCTTTGTTGTCCAGGTTCTCTGGGGTTGAGAATTGTAGGCTGGTATTTCTTTGCTATATGTCTAACAGCCACTTATGAGTGAGTACATATTATATTTGTCTTTTGGGTCTAGGATACCTCACTCAATTTGATGTTTTCTAGATCCATCCATTCTCCTGCAAATTTCAAGATGTCATAATTTTTTCTGCTGTGTAGTACTCCATTGTGTAAATGTAGCACAGTTTCCTAATCCATTCTTCAGTGGAGGGGCATTTAGGTTGTTTCCAGGTTCTGGCTATGACA